>JAODJX010000039.1:15123754-15145702 GCA_026776945.1 Isichthys henryi | reverse complement strand
GGGTTTCCTCCGGGTACTCCGGTTTCCCCCCACAGTCCAAAAACATGCTGAGGCTAATTGGAGTTGCTCAATTGCCCGTAGGAGTGCGTGTGTATGTGAGTGAATGGTGTGTGAGTGTGCCCTGCAATTGGCTGGCCCCCCATCCTGGGTTGTTCCCTGCCTTGTGCCCATTGCTTCCGGGATAGGCTCCGTGACCTAGTAGGATAAGCAGTTTGGAAAATGGATGGATGGATTATTATAACTCTCCATTCTTTCTGTTTTGGGCATTGTTTACTTTTGTTATACAATAATAACCACGGCCGGTGTGCTGTTTATTTGGGCAATATTTCCTGCTCCTGTTTCAACTGGGGAAAACAAAAGCTAAAAGAACCCCTTAATTAAGTCTTGAGTAGTTTTTGCATTTCTGTCGAGTTATAAGCGTAATAAAAACTCTTTCGCATGCAAGATCTGCATTTGGTTGTAAAACCTTCTGCTTGGTACTTCTGTCTTGTGACAAAAATTGATGTTATAAATTCATGTGAATCAAATGATATGCTGTACAGTTTTAAGGGCATTTAACAAACAGCATTATCTGTGTTTGCTTGTAAACAGAAATGCAACGTAGGCTGTATAAAATGTTATCACCGATGAGAATACATGTTTAGAAAATACCATTAATTTAGATATTTTTTGCAGCAATAATCTCTAATGCAAATTCAGGTACTTGGCCAACCCCACTTCAGGCAGCAGTGTGCAATCCGTGGGCTGCAATGGCAGTTCTGGTTAGGAAAATGGGTCGGTCATGGTGTTCTTTATGTGGACTTCTAGTGTCTGAACACTGATCTAGGACTCATACCTGCTGCCCTGGATGGATGACGTGCAAAATCACTTAACCATGTCCGTGTGGATCAGTGAAGTGGCTCTGGACACCTGACTCAAGATGGCTATCACCATTGGTCAGGGTCTATGGCATTTTCAGGCCATGCCTGCCACCGTTGAGAGATTGATGGAGCGAGTGCATAATTTTCCTGGACAATCTGCTTGCTCACGCTGCTGATTTGGATGGTGTGCTTAACTTGAGCATTGTTTTCACTGCCATTCACATGGTGGCTTGTGCCTCAACCCCCATATACACTCCCTGGGTCACATAGTGAATAGTGAGGCAGACTCCAGAAAAATTGATGTGGTAAAAATGCTGGTCTCCTTCTGTTGGATGCTGATCCTCCCCAAGTGAAATTACTGCATGATCCGCCATGAGCTCTTGGTTGTCATCCTAGCCTGTCACCATTTCCACCCCTCTTTGGATGGCACTTTCAGCTGTGCGCCATCCATGCATCCCTCACCTGGTTGTTCAGCTTTCGCATCTCCGAAGGTTAGGTGCTGCACTGGCTGGCAGCCCTGCTGAGGTATGATTCTGAGGTTCAGCACTGGCTGGGCAGGCTCCATAGCAGTATGGGCACCCTCTCTTGCCGTGCCTGTGGGACAGAAGAGTGCCGTCACTGCCACTGTGCCAAGGAGTGCTGGTGGGTTTCAGAAGAAGCAGCAGTGGCGCTGTAGGACATGGACGATGAGGGATTAGAAATCATCGATGGCCAGTGGCTGCAGGTGAAGCAGTTGAGTGACCCGGTGCTGGCTGCAAGTGACAAAGCACGCTCAACCTAGCAACCAAGACCGTCTACTGGGGACCCCTCAAGGGGCACGATGGGCTGGTGTACCTGGTACGTTGGTGGTTCCCGGATGGAGTGAGGTACCTGTTGCAGCTGCTGGTACCCCAGAGTCTCCATCCTTTAGGGTGGTGCATAGTGTGATGGGAGCCAGGCACTTTGGAGCAGCAAAGACACTTGGGAAGTTGGGAAGTGTCTTCTATTGACCCAGCTGCAGATATGATGGAGTACCGCGTGTGCATTGCTGTGCAGCTCGCCATCCTCATCGCCGATCACCACCTGCTCCTGTTTATGTGAATATATTATACCGAACAGTGCAGGAGAGCAGTCCGTACATGCTGGCCACACTGATATTTGGGAGGAGGGTACACATGCCAGTGGACTTGGTGTTCAGGCCACCCCCAGGGCAAAAGGCGCTGAAATGGGGATGAAACAGTTATTGGTTTTGCGGTACAATTTTATAGGCTAATTTTTTACTTCTTATGACCGTGGTTGATAACCTTGTCTTGAAAAACTCATGCTAAATACTAGAGATGGAAAGTTCAGGTGCAGAAAGTACAAATCCACACGAAGATTTTGTTTCAACCAACCAGAAGAATACTCTGTGATTGTGACTCTTTATACTCAACTGGTTTATTAAAACAAAACCTTGGTCTGAATTTGTACTTTCTAGACCTGAACTTTGCACCTCTGTTAAATACTGTCCAGCATCAACCAAAGTTGGCAACAGTCTCCCAGATGCAGGAAAAACACTGGTGTCTTTTATGTCAGTGAAAACATGGCAGTTGGCAGTGACAACGCTTTGGAGATTTTTAATGTTGCACATTTTATATGTTTACATAAGGTGCTGGCTGTTTAATGTTTATGCAAAAAAGTGCAAAGTGCTGCAAATTTTATTTGTGGTTTTCAAAATAAATTCAGTTTACATATCAGTACTTTTTGAACATTTTCAGCACCTTTAAATATACTATATTAATATTTAAATATAAATACAGTGATGATAATTTTGGTTGCTATAATCAAGATTTTACATTTTCATGCTGTTTCTTCTCAGTACTGAAGAAGTCAAGTACTTCAGTGTTGGGGCAGTAGACCCAAAATGGAGTTTATTTGTAAAAAGGGGTTATCCTCCTAAGATGGACAGTCACTGGAGGGGACTAGAAAAGACCCTTTAGAATCTCTCTGATGGCATTTATCACCTGCGGCTTCCAGATCGAAAAAAGCTGTACTGGGATCACCTGTTGCTGTATTGCCCCCTGGCCTGACCTGACCCCCCTGCTGCAGCTGTGGAGGACAGGCTGGGAGAGCAAGGTATGTCAGGGACCTCATGGATTAACAGGTCAATAATGGCAACAATGTTGGCCTCTTGTGCATCTGCGTATCTTTGTGGTGGACTTGAGGGTTGCCGTGGATGGCTGAGCCCATAGGTGGGAGCAGTGTGATGCTGCAATGTTGATCAGCAGGACGAATAATGCAGATACTGGCATTCTTTGTGCTGCATTGCATGTATCAGTAAGTATGGTAATTTAATATATGTATTTGTGTATATATGTTGTAAGTAATAATAAATGTTATAACTGTGTAATGTTTACCATGGATTGTGTTAACATATAACTGTGAGTGCAACTGTCACATAAATTGTTGGCTTCCATGTCTGTGCCGCTGCTAATCTCAGACTAGTGGTGAGTTGTGAGTAAAAACTATATCTCCATTTTAAATGAACTGCCTCCTTCATTAAAATGAACCACATTCTCAGTACAATATAGATATAAACATAGTTTGATATCAGAATCGTATCGCACCACCAAAATTTTAAAATGATACAGTTCTGTCATTTTGCAAATTTTAATATTTTATAAGTCACATGTAGTGGACGTGCGGAATCTGCGATTTGGAGAGAGACACAGTCATAGTCATTTCATGTTGCCAATTACCCGCCTCTAGTCTATAAACAGGGCAGCAGAAGTGAGGAAGCACTACAACGGGGCAACACCTTTCACATTCACCCTGACTTATATAAGACGTTTAAAGATGCTCAAGTGGGCATGATAGGGTCAAAATTTAGCGGTTTTATGTTTCGTGTTTGTTTAAAGTCATGTTTAGTCTATATGTGACTTTATTTGCTCAGTGAGGCTAGGGTACATGACGAACAGAACAAACAAAATGTAATGTTACTTTATTATGGAGGTTTTGTAATGGCTGATGCCAATGTAATTCTAGAATCTATGTATTGAATGGAGTTTATGCATATTTCTATTGCTGTTGGTTTAGTTCATAAATGGGTCTATTTAATTCACCGCAATACAATATTTAAATGGGAATGTTTTACAGTAACAATTTGATATTGATATCGAACTCAGAATTTTGGTATCAATCCACCATAGCAACATAAGATTGACATTTGCAGTTGACTGAGAGCTAATGAGAGTTGCGTCTTCCAGTTTCATTTTTAAACCGTTTATCTTGTGATGTGTGATAGTTTTCACTGATGAAATATGATTATATATATTCTGTTCATATTAAATTACAAAAATGTCACTTGTTCTCTAACCTTGCTACTGTAGTAATATTATCAGCGAGGGGGAAAGCTCAGCGCTTTTCCACGTCAGGTGCTTGCAGTGCACTGTGCAGTGTGTGAATTCTGAAATGGCATTAAGTGAAAGGTATGTTTGGATGCTTTTATTGATCAGTTTAGAAATAATGTTAGCACAAATTCATCATGGTGGAAGACACAGTGCGACAAGGTTTTCTCCAGGTATGCGCTTTGGCTGTCTTGTGTTGATGTAGGACTGCACGACATTGGAAAAATTTCAATGATCGCAATACGTGGGCAGTGATGGCTTAATGGTTAGGGAAGCACGCTTATAATTGAAAGATTGCAGGTTCGAATCCCCAACCAGCAAGGCACCACTGAAGTACCCTGAGCAAGGTACCGCCCCCAAGCACTGCTCCCCGGGCGCTGAATTAGCTGCCCCCTGCCCCCCTGCTATGTCACATTGACACATATGGGTTAAATGCAGAGGACACATTTCGCTGTTGTGCACCGTGTCAACAATGACAATCAATCACTTAATTCTAAATATGTATAACGCAAGAAGGAACTGAAAAATTACCACAAGAAAAACCATAGCTAAATGGAACTTGTTATTATCTACCCATTTAATCTGTCAAACAAGTTGATGGTATCATGGGATGTTGTGCTGACACAAAGCCGTGACAACAAATCTCTTGTTTTGCTCAGTATCATCTCTATGGAATCTGAAATGTTTCCATAAGGTGGAGGGCGATTGTCTTTTGAATGAAAGTTATATTTATATAGTGCAGTTCAAGACAACAGAAGCCGTTTACAAAACCAACGGGGAGCCACACCAACCACCTGGATGATGCCATGGCAGCTACTCTGCACTAGTTCACTCACCACGCAGTAGCTAAGGTGGTGGAGGGGCAGGAGAGAATTCACCAACTAGATACAGGGGATGATTAGGAAGGCAGAGTAGGAAGCCCTACTCTTTCAAAAGATGCCCAGGATCTCGGTTTTATGTCTCATCTATAGGATTCTGGCAGCACAGTGTCTCACTGGGACCCACACAGACCACAGGATGGGCTCCCCAGTTGGTTACACCCCTTCTAGCAGCAGCCCAGCTTTCCCAGGTGGTTTCCCATCCACTGGCCAGGTTCAAACATGCTTAGCTTCAGATAGATTAGCTGGTCTCAACTGCAGGTGGTATGACTGCTAACTTCTGACTGCTTTTGGAGGCCCTGTTTTTGCTCTCTCTTCTCCTCCTCCTCACTTCTTTTGTTTAATTTCTTGGAAACCCATCTATGAGTAGATGTAGAGCTCATGCAAAAATAACAGTGGTCAATTTTAGACTGGTTTTTAAAAACACATAGAAGATATTCTTTATTAAAATTCCAAAGCTAGTTATGTATTGATTTCTATGACAGTAGAAATGTTTCAGCAATACTTATAGACTATGTTGATTAGGCTGGTGGAGTATTACAATAAGAGTATTCCCATCATATTTGTAGGACTCCAGGTCCCATTAAGACATCTATTCAGTGGAAGTGTCACGGTTCCGGGCGAGTGTAGGACGTGGGCAAGGCATAGTGCAGGTCAGAACAGAAATGCGTGACTCACGGGGCAGAAGGGGTTCATTAAACAGAACAGAAAACACTGGGAACACTATAAAAATAAAGGACCATGAGGGGTCAAAACTAAAAGTATAAAATAACTAAGAAAGTCAAATGATCTACAAAGGGACAAACAAAGACTAAATACAAAATGAAGCAGATCAGCCGTACAGTACAGCAAAACTACAACAAACCATGAACCACTGGAGAACTCAACTCAGGCAAGAGCTTAAATAGGAAAACTGAACTGGGTAAGGAGACAGCAGGAGTGAGACAGACAATTAACCAATAGGGGAAGGTGCAGGACAACGAGCAATCAGGGAAACACACAAGCGCAGGCAGAAGAACAGGCAACAGGGGAAACTAATTAACTCAGGGAACTGGGAGGGGAAAAACTAAGATGACAGAAAGAAGGAAACAGAATCTACACTAGGGGAATAACAGACAGGTAGAAACACAGGCACGGGCACAAAGAATTTTAACCAAAACCAAATACAAATCACAAGACACAGGAACTAGAAAAACTCATACAATGAAACACTAGGGAACAAAATACAAAAAAAGAAGAGGTGGGATTCAAACACGTGACGAAAGGGATTTGCAGGTAGCTGCATGCGCAACACGGGGGGAAACACAAAGACTGACAGGAGGGACAGGATGGTCTGCAGGCCAAATGGGGAAGGGACACAAATGACTGAGACAACAGGAACGGACCCTGACAGGAAGCTGACTATTCTAGAACTGCGACAGAAATAATCCAGGCTTTCCTATAGAACGTCTAAAGAGGGATGGCAAACTTGTGAATTCCTCAGAATTTCTCTGAAATTAATGCTGTTGTATTGTACAGCCCTAACAAAGCCTCTGTTTTGACTGTGGTTAAAAAATATGCATCTCCAACGAGAAACAACCTAGTCATCTAGCACTCTGATCGTATCAGAGGAGGGGTTGTCCGCCCTGTTGAGGTGACCGTAACATGCGGCTGCCACTGCCTTTTCACCTCTGGTGATTTTCAATAACTTGTCCACATGTAATGTTTGCACCTGCTGAAATGAAACAAACCACTAGTTTGATGATGGAAAATTGCTTTATATCATCTAGTTCTTGAGAAACTATGCAAGATGAGCTACGTCAAAACTCTCTCTTGTTATCCAGAGAATTAAAGCTGAGGCACTGAGATGCCAAAACAGGCTACATGTTATGTGTGACCTTGTGCCCTTCGCAGTATGATAGTGTCACATGTAACAGTGTAGGGAGTTTATTTGCATAAGATACTTTCTGCCCCCTCGTGAAGAATAAATCTGGCAATTTTTATTTAAATTAAAATGTTTAAAATGCCGGTCATTAACTAAATGGTGTCAGAACAACAACAATGTATTCCCAAGACGGCCCTGTCACTCCCTTCCCTCATCTAAAGCCCTACTCCTCCCACACCCCCCCACCTCTATCTGTAGCCCCCCTACACTAGGCTTGGGCAGTGTGTAATTTTTCATACTGTTATTCCAGTATCTTGTGTCATCCAGTAAGGATATTCCAGTATCTTGAAATCTTACATCAGGAAGCCCCCATGATAAAATTTGCTGAACAAGAACGGCATGTGTAATTAAGTGTAATTAAGCTCACTACACCTGCACCGCATGCGCTGTTCTTTCACGTACTACCACTGACTAAGGCTAAGTGACACAATTAAATTCCTCCGTGGTAAATTCCACCAGATACCCCCGGACGAATTTCACCAAAGGGTTATGGACTGTTACTGACAAGATTTGCTGAGTGGGCAGACATACTTAATTGCACCCAGTGACTTTTGGACTGCTACTAATAAATTTCACCAGACTGCGATGAAAAGAAATAGTGCATTTGTTTTTTTGTATATTCAGATCATCAGATCATTGTGATCCTTCCCAATCAATTGGCATTCCATTCAACCACTGATCTGTGCAATGATCCTGGGAAGTTTGGAAAAGATACTGGGGATACTTTTAGATTTACTGTGTTCACAAGATGAAGAGTTTTCTGTAGCTGCCCTTTCTATCTGTTTCTGTCACCTAGTACTGCTGCTTGAATTTTTAGGGAAATTCGTTTGAAAATAAAATCAACTGTAGATCTCATCCAAATAATGTTTTTTTTCTGAAGTGGCAATTAGATCCAAGACTGTAAGACCATCAAATACAGTTTGAGTAATTGTGCTGACAAGTTCAAGTGTCTGAGGCTACCCTTCTCACTATGTGGTGTAGTTTCAATTTTAGTGTGATTTGTCTCAAAATTTGATCTGTTCCAGGCCATAACCCATACTTTTTTTGAAAAAGGTCCATCAAATACTTTTATCTTACCACTGGGGTGGGGAACCTGATCCATGAGAGCCGGTGTGGGTATGGAATTTTGGAATGACCTCTCAATCAACCGATAATAAGGCAGTGATTCTCAACTCCAGTCCTGGGGACCCACTGTTATTTCCTGATTCAAAGATCATCCTAAAAACCCGCACCCACACTGGCTCTCCATGGATCAGGTTCCCCACCCTGTCTTATTACATTCACAATGTCAAAAGTCACTTTCCATCGCCCTTCCCTTTGCTGCCCCTAAGTAGCATAGCTGCAATTTCAAGGTAATCTGTCTCAGAATTTGATCAGTTTCAATTTGTCACTGATACATTGCCTCTTGAAATTCAGAAAGATCTGTCAAATACTTTTTGAGTTACCACTTTAATGGGATCAAGGGTTTGGAACTGCCCTTCTCTTTGCTATCATTATGTGGCGCCGCTTCTGTGTTGGTGCAGTCTGTCTCAAAATTTGTTCAGTTCCAGATCTTCATTCATACCATGTCTACTGAGTTTTAATAAAATCTGTCAAATTGTCGTGCTACACGCAGGCATGGACCGGGGAAGCATGAACAAGAGTCAAGGGATCGAGCGAATACGGGGTTTAATAGAGAAAACACACCATGCTACATAAAACAACGTCAATGACCAGACTAGGGAAAACATACCTAACGCAGACTTAAATACATTGAACTAGTGACAGCAACAAGAAACAGCTGGTAAACACAGGGAATCCACATGGGGTAAATGAGGGGGCGTGGCACACGGGAGGATTGGGCGAGCGGGGCATGACACAAATACATTTTAAGTTATATCACTAAGAAGAATGTGTCTGCAGTGGTGGTGGGCCAGTCCCAAGACCACATAAATTACTAATCCAGAGAATAAAATAAATTGTCTGAAATAAAATGTGCCTGTATGGCACTTCTGTTAAAGGCTACGTGGCTGATTCTCCCATGAGCATACATGTGTGCTTTTTTCACCTAAGCATATATTCCCATCAACATAAATGCTGGTTCTACATATTCCGGATGCAGAATCACCAAAATATCCATCCATCCATTTTCTGCCCCTTATCCGGGGTTGGGTCATGGCATCAGCAGTCTAAGCATGGATACCCAGACCTCCCTCTCACAAGCCATCTCCTCCAGCATGTTCTGGGTCTGCCACAGGGCCTCATTCTTGTTGGACATGCCTGAAATACCTCCCCAGGAAGCCATCCAGGAGGCATCCTAGATAGATGCTCCAACCACCTCAACTGGCTCCTTTCGATGTGGAGGAGCAGCGCCTCGACTTTGAGCCCCTCCTGAATGTCGAAGCTCCTCACCCTGTCTCTAAGGCTGAACACCCTGCGGAGGAAACTCATTTCTGCCGCTTGTATCCATGATCTCATTATTTGAGTCAGAGCTCATGACCATAGGTGAGGGTAGGAACGTAGATCGACTGGTAAATTAAGAGCTTCGCCTTCCAGCTCAGCCCCCTCTTTAGCACAACAGAACAGTACCACGTTTTCTGCAAAAAGCAAAGATGTGATCCTGAGGTCTACCCTCCGGACCCCCTCCATCCCTTAGTTATGCCTAGAAATTCCGTCCATAAAAATTATGAACAGAATCGGTGACAAAGTGTAGCCCTGATGGAGTCCAGCACCACTAGGAATGAGTTACTGCTGGCAATGAGAACCAAACTCTCGCTCCATTTGTAAGGTGATCTGATGGCTCGCAACAACGGACCCCGTACCCCATACTCCTGGGGCACCCGCACAGGACCCCCGAGGGACACAATCATATGCATTTTCGAAGTCCACAAAACACATGTAGACTGGTTTGGCAAACTCCCATGAACCCTCCAATATCCTTGTGAGGGTGAAGTGCTGGCCAGTGTTCCGCGGCCATAACGGAATCCACATTGTTCCTCCTGGACCCACTGTTTGACCAAAGGGCGGACCCTCCTCTCCAGTACCCCAGCATAGACCTTACCAAGGAGCCTGAGGAGTGTGATCCCCTTTATGTTGGGACACATCCTCCGGTCCCCTTTCTTAAAAGATGGGACCACCACCCCAGTCTGCCAATCCAAAGGCCACCCCAAAGTCCATGCAATGTTGAAGAGGCATGTCAGCCAAGACAGCCTGAAGAATTATTTGACTACTTCAGTGACCTCAGCCCTAGAGATGGGCAAGCCCTCTTCTGAGTCTTCTAGCTGAACTTCCTCCAAGGAAGGCATATCAGTGGGATTCAGGAGATCCTTGAAAGACTCTTTCCACCACCTGACTATATATAACACCTCCTGGGTGAGTTGCATGTAAATGACTCTCCAGTGCATTCTACCACTGACATAAACGCTTCTAACTGCATTTTTCACTATAGGTGCTCTGGAGGCCTCTAATAAATCAACATAATATTGAACATTGCAGTGTTAAAAAAGCCGAACATGCAACAAAATGAAACTTTTTACATTAATTATACATTTAGAAAGAATTGTTACAATCCACAAGCACTTAAGTCAGGGCAGAATGAGCGTGATGGTCATTTACATGTCATTTACATTTTGTTGCTCCTCCATCCAAAGTGCATATCTAGCCTATTTGTGCATAAACCTCAGATTTAAGTCGATGGGAGAATATGCTTAAGTGAAAAAAAGGTTTTTTGATGTAAGTGAATGAGAGAATCAACCCCTATGTGAATTGAATTTTTATATTTAATTTTTAAAGATTGTTTGCCTTTTTTGAGTACAATTCAATCCACTTATTGTTGTATGCTGTGCTAGAACTTCTATCTCAATTTTAATTGCCTTAGTTACACTGTTATATCAGAAAATGATGCAAGTTTACCTGGTGTCTTTTGCTAACTGGAGTATTTTCCATTTGGAGTGGGAATTGAGGTGGATAAATTTTTAATTGCATTAATTGCAAAAGTAAACCACCTTAATGTATCTGTTGACATTTCCTATTATAATACATGCAAAATTAAGAGTTTAATTCCAAATATATCCATCCATCCATTTTTTGAAACTGCTTATCCTATTCAGGGTAGTGGGGGGTCCAGAGCCTATGGGCACAAGGCAGGGAACAACCTAGGATGGGCCACCAACCCATCACAGGGCACACTCACACCCTAGACACACACACACGCACACCTACTGAAAATTTGATAAACCCCACGACGACATGGGGAGAACATGCAAACTCCACACACATGTGACCCAGGTGGAGTCCAAATATATTTTAATATAAAATGCAAAGTTTGTTACTGGTATTGCCACATCATGAGGGATTCATTTTGTCATCAAGAAATTTTTCGATTTATATTTCAATCGTAAAGCAATAAGAATATAAAAAATAAAGTATAAGAATAAAAATAAGAAATGCCTTGTCATAGGCCTGACTGAACACCAGTGACAGAACAAGTCATTGTATTTTATAGCGAAATTAACAAACAAAATATTAACAAAGATCGAATCTCCATATTAAATAGCTTTTTAATTGTTCTTATTACTCATGATAATAGCATTAGCATTATACCCATGGAGGGTAAGGTGACCTTGTGTAACTATTTAAATCAATGATATAAAAGATTATATGCAATTATCACTGTTCGGTGTTATACATGATAAGTCATAACATTTAACCACTATTAAGTAAAGAGAATAACACTGATTATCTCATTTCAGTGGCACCTGTCAAGGGTACCATTATATATTAGACAATTGAACAGTCAGTTCTTAAAGTTGATGGAAAATTGGGCAAGCGTAAGGATCTGAGCGACTTCAGCAAAGGCCAAACTGTGAAGGCTAGACAACTGAGTCAGATTATCTCCAAAACGACAGGTGTTGCTCGGTATGCAGTGGTCAGTACTTACCAAAAGTGGTCAAACGGAGAACCGGTGATAGGGTCATGGGCGCCCAAGGCTCACTGATGTGTGAGGGGAGCGAAGGCTAACCGATCTGCTCTGATTCCGTGGGAGAGCTACTGTAGCAGAAATTGCTGAAAAAGTTAATGCTGGCTATGATAGAAAGGTGTCAGAACCTAGAGTGCATCTCAGCCTACTGTGTATGGGGCTGCGTAGCTGCAGACCAGTCAGAGTGCTCATGCTGCCGCCTGTCCACTACAGAACGTGCCTACAATGGACACGTGAGCATCAGAATTGGGCTATGGAGCAATGGAAGAAAGTGGCCTGGTCTGATGAGTCATGTTTTATGTTGCATCATGTGGATGCCCCAATGTGTGTGCATCTTTGACCTGGGAAAGTAATAACATGGGGATGCACTACGTGAAGAAGCCAGGGGATGTGATGTAGTGTGATGCTCTGGCAATATTCTGCTTAGAAACTTTCAGTTCTAGCATCCATGTGGATGTTACAATGACAGAGGCCTTTTTCAGCAGGATAACTTGCCCTGCCACACTGGTAAAATTGTCCAGGAGTTCAAGGTGTTGATTTCGCCTCTATATTCCCCAGATCTCAATTAGATGAAGCATCTGTGGCATTTGCTGGAGAAACAAAGTCAAAACCTTGGAGGCCATCTCACTATTCACAGGACTTGAAGCATCTGCTGCTAATGTCTTGGTACCAGATACCACAGGACACCTTCAGAGGTCTTGTGGAGTCCATGCCTCAATGGGTCAGACCTGCTTTGATGGCAAAAGGGGAGACTGCACAGTACTAGGCAGGTGGTTTTAATGTTATGGCTGATTGGTGTAGGTTTCATGCTTTTTCAGAGTTATTTTTAATTACCACTCCAAATAGTGGTGCTACTGTTGTATTGCCTCTCATTTCATCACTTGCCTTTGAAGTGCTTCACAAACAGCAGAATTTTGTTTAGCTTTTGGTAACTTTTTTGCACGACAGTGTTCCGTTTCTCTGAAGAACCTTACTGTTCAAAATTACCCACATTGTGCTTTTATCTTGACATTCAGGGATCTGTATGTTACATGAACACATGGGTGCTTAATATAACCTATGTAGGGGGGTTCAGCCTGCCTATTTTTTGTCTCAGTTCTAATTAAAAGTATTTTTTCTAAAACTATGTAGTGATTTGTCACGTATTTTCCAATATTGTCCTGCTGTCGAGGTCATCAGATTTTATCGTGGATGACCCCCCTCCGTACTGTATATCTTCAGGGAGCTGAGCCCGCTAAGGGTCAGATCCTAGAATCGACCCTTCGTTGATAAAAATGAGATGTTTAACTAGAGAGACAGTAGGCCTAATGGAAAAGGCAAGTATAGCATCACAATGAGTAAATAGCGCCACCTCGTGGAATATTAATTGCGAATGGAAATCTTTTGAAAATGCGATCTGGCATAAATGAGCGCATTAAATAACTGGACTGAGGATTCCCCAGGTTTTTCAAATCAAATTGTACGTGTCCTTTATTTATTTATTTTTTTAACAAGTTGAATTTTTATCGCGCTCATTTGTTCACCTTGTCAGTTAAAGTAACGCACATATCACATACTTATTAAGAATTAGATTACATGCAGTAATTTAAAAGCCGAATTTGTTTTTACATGCCTATCATGTTATTCTATACATCAGTTATCAATCGATTTAAAATAATTTTCTTTTCATTTTTAATCTTACCTTGTATTAGGTCTAGACCATAGTAAAGCATGCCGATTAAAATCAAACATACTTCTAATATACTGTGCTGGATGTATTTCTGCTGCTTTATTTAAATGCAAATAAAAGTATTGAATGCAATTTTTTCAACAGCACCCGCCCCCCCGCAAGTCAAACAAATAGGACGACTTAACAGTGGAGCTCCTGGCAACTGTTGCGTTTTTTCCGTCAACATCGGGCAGCCTTCTTTCTCTCTTCGGATGTTTTCCTCATAGCAGACTCAGACAACAAAACAAGATCCCACCTCACATGCATCTTGCAACACAGGTCGTACCATAATATGTCTTTGTTACTATTTGAACTCTTGTCACTTTTTTCTCCCGCATAAACGAATTCAAATCTAAACTGGAAGAACAGATTAGAAACAATCTGATATCTTAAACGTTTCCACCCGTAAATCTTAGTAACAAAATATTGGAGGCCTTTGAAAGTCTGGCAGATTGAGACGTTTCAGGCGCTTATGGCTGCTTTTGGTAAGTGTCCAAATATTGACAATTGTTACAATTCACGTATTGAATTATACTTATAAAGGAACTCCTAGCCGAAATAAAATCAGCGTTTAAATGTTATTTTATATATGTAGACAATGAGGAATGCTGGGACCCTTATGAAACGACTCAGAGACGCGAGTTTGTCTACAGACCCAATACACCAATAATTGCTTTACGGTGAGAGGTTACAGGATTTTGTAAATTCAATTACTATTTACGACATTAAATGTGAACGCTTGTGTTGTTGATCTATTTCCGTTTTAAGTTTTTAAATGTATTTTCTTGCCATATTTTACAGGCCCATGACATCAACGATTCATAGAGGTTCCCACTGGGCAACTGCCCGCACTGGTTCCACTGCATACAGTGAAGAGTTCTGCTGGAAATCAGCATCTAAGCCTACCTGTATGCTCCCTGGAACTGCTTCTGGTAACAGAAGAAACAACCCACATCCGAATAAAGTATGCAGACTTATTAACTAGATACATTTTATTCAGTAGAGCATATTTTCTAGGCCAGTTTTTTCTTCTTCTTTTTTTTTTGCAAAACATTGTACAGTGGCATGAAATACAGTAACGTCCCGCCCAGGACCACAGTGGCAACACACAGACAGTGAGTGAATGAAGTGAAAAACAGGATGGTGCAGGACAGGGGATTCTGCTCTATCTTCTAGCAGACAGGAGTGGGACAAAGTCCATGGGAAGGGTGAGAGGGGTCTTCCACAATATGGGAAATACCAACTGGCAAATATGTGGAATACACTGGAAAATGGCAAGAAGTTGACCTAACTCTAGATGCTGTTGTGGGCTGGGAGTCTAGGTCCAGTTAATGATCCGTTTGCTCTAAACCAGGCGGCTTTTTTACTTTTTTCTGGGGGTGTGCCTAACTTCTCGTCTAAACCCTCTTTATTCACTTGCAGGGTGTTACCATGAGATGGCGCTTTCTTTACAAAAATACATTTTAGTATATAGGGACAAGTACCAAAGTTATATATTGTATATTTTATTTCCAGTAAGAAATTCTCTGGCTGCATGCTGTAGCAGTTTAAAAGACTTTAGGGAAGCTTCTACAAAAAAAAATGAACCAGGTAGATTTGCTATGTCTACAATAAACAGGAAGACAGGCAAAGTCTTCATTCTGGCATGTGACATTTTTATCTCAGGCCTGGAATAGTGTGACTCACTTGAGATTTGATGTTTCCTAGGATTTCATGGTTTGGAGGCTGCCAAGGGGATTTCTGCAGAGCTCAGCGGATGGCAGGTCTCCGTGGAGGAATCCGCTATCTGAACAGGAAATCAGAAATGCCTTATCTGCCCAATATCGTTCCACTTACAAGGTGGACTATTTAGGTATACCTCCAGGTAATGTGAGTGATATTCCTGTTCACTGGGTTCAGAGTCTCCCTGCCTGCTCCATCTTGATTTGCCATTTAAGGATGGAAAAAAAGCTTATTAAAGTGCAGTTCGATCAAACATCCCCACCTCAGTCTTCTAGTACTGATTTCAGGCATGTTGTGCTGTTTCAGGGTTTCAGATGAAATATGCAGTTTCAGGTTCTAATAGCCAGAGACAAGACGTTCCTTACTGTCTTCACACGGAAATGAGGGACAGTTACCGGCAGCCACAAAAGATGCCTGAGCTTAAAAACAACACTTCCGGCTATGGGTGTAACCCACTTCACAAAGTGTGCTCAAAAGGCATAGGTAAGCCTGTAGTACATGGTAAAGTGCGGCAAAAATGGCTGCCATTTTACTTGTAATTCACATCAGTCACTGGCATGGTTAATCTGAACAAACCAGCGGTTTTCATATCCAAATAAAAGGCAGTGATGTCACTCATGAGTATCATTTTTATATTTTGTTGAAGTCTAGTTCATCTAAAGAATAAGACTTTATTTTTTTTCAGTCACAATGTACAATTTGTACTTTTGAATATGTGTAACACCCTCATTGTTGTTATGCTTTACGTGCAGTTAGGTTGTATTAATTTATGAAGCAGAATTAGCATATCTTTTATAGTGTGTTCTACTTCAACTTAATATCACATTGATTGTTTTGAAGAATAATTTTTGATGCTTTTTTTAAAGTACCTACTGTGATTCCGGCTAATATTCGCAATCAAGAGAACAGTAAACAACTCACCACCTACGACGTGCACTTTGGGGGGATAACAGAGGACATTTATGCTGTACTGAGCTCTCTTGAGCCCAAGGAGCTACAGAAATTCTCTAATCTGCCAGAGAAAGGTAAAACTGAGCTAAAGCCACATCCATCCATCCATCCATTGGCCATACTGCTTATCCTACTGGGTCGTGGGGGATCCGGAGCCTATCCCGGAAGCAATGGGCACGAAGCAGGGAACAACCCAGGATGGGGGGCCAGCCCATCGCAGGGCACACTCACACACCATTCACTCACACATGCACACCTACGGGCAATTTAGCAAATCCAGTTAGCCTCAGCGTGTCTTTGGACTGTGGGGGGAAACCGGAGTACTTGGAGGAAACCCCACGACAACATGGAGAGAACATGCAAACTCCACGCACATGTGACCCAGGTGGAGACTTGAATCTGGGTCCCAGAGGTGTGAGGCAACAGTGCTAACCACTGCACCACCATGCCGCCCCCTAAAACCACATCGCGCGCATATTTTACTGCCTAACAGCCCTGCACACCATGTCATGCACACAGAGATAAATGTTGACCTTGACTAGTGCCCGTTATTTTTTGCAGACAGGAAGGTCTTGCAGGCCATTCTGCAAAGGGAAGCCTCTGACCGTCCAGTGGAAATGGCGAAGACACCGCTCGCGTTTTCTCAGGGCTCATGCAGGCTTGATAGGTTATCCTGGTGGCCTGGACCTCAGTAAACAGGATCTGTTCAGGGAACCAAAGTCCAGTCGATGTTGTAGCACAATCCAAAATGATTTTTTAAAATGTATCAGATATACCTGCTTGTGTATGTTTGTGTGTTTAAACCTGGCATTTTTGAAACACTGCTATAACATACTGAAAAATAAATCCTAACCCTCCAAAGTAATGACACTCTGCTGTATTTATTTGAGTAGGTATACTGACAGTAGCTTATTGGCTTCAGACCATCAACAGCCTTTAAAGGAAACGGGGAGAATCCCTTGACAATGAATGAATCCCCACAAGACAATCAGTTATCAATGAGCTGGGAGGGAGCAAAAACGGGCCTGTCCAGGGTTCCCCAGGGATTGGGTTGGGAAGCACTGGGTTAGGGTTCTGTGCTTGTTTTCCTGAAGGTCATGGGTTCAAATCCCGTGGCTTGCTGAAGAATCACATCACCCTCGAGCTAGCCAATTAACCCCAACTGGCTCAGGGCTACTGGACACAGGCTGACTCTATGCTCTGATTTTAAAACTTGCTGTTACCTCCATGTACATTCGCTAGTGGGGACCGAGATGGGATATACAAAACTGCCCATTTATCCTATAGGGATTAATAAAATACCTCTGTTTTATTCATTATTCTATTCCATTCTCCTGACATTCCACCTGATGTGTAACAGTAGAGTAGCAGGTAATATGAGACCTGGCTGAAATGGGTCGGCTGAAAGCATCTGTGAAATGTAGGACGGACTACAAGGGAAGCAAGCCAGCAACAGGCAGCTGGCGTCTAATGACAACGGGCAAACAAGCAAGGCAGCAGCATTCCTGTCGGGAGAAGCTGTTTCATTACAACTGGAAATGCCTTTAGGGAAGAAGCTTCGCGCTACATCTGCTTTGGGGAGGCTGCAGACTCTGCGTATCCCCAGGTATTGTGCTTTCATGTTGGGACCTTTACTTAATCTGCCCCCATATATCTTATACTGAAATAGATGCTTGTAATCTGGTAGATGAATTTGGGGAATGACCAAAGGAATATTTGAATGCTTTAAGTTAAGGTTTAACCAACCATTGGTGCAAGGTTGAGCAGCCTGGTAATCAGAATGTTTCAGGCCTCATGGTTCAGCCTGTGTGTCAGGGAATATTGGTTTTGTGGTGTTTGTTTACTGTTGTTAGGGCAATGGAGGCAATGCCATGGAGGACTGAAAATTAAGAATTAGCCCTTACAGTAAGATGGAATATTGATTAACAGAAGCTGATTTATTGCCATGGTTACATTTTTGCGTGGGCTTTCCCATGTTTCTTGTCTGGGATTTTCTCTGCCTTTTATTGTGTCATTATTGCATCCAAATAATTCTGACACATGCATAAGGGCACCATGAAGAATGAGTACCTTAGCAGTGCTGATCTCATGCCTGTCCAGCTATTCTGACTGGTATTTGAGGATAAAAACCCTGGTATATCACTCAATTAGATGAAGTCCTGTTATAATTCAAATGAAAGTAAATGGTCTCTGCAGGAATAGTATAGCACATTTTAAGTTCTTGAGTGAAATCCATTGGGATACATATTACATGCATGTGCATTAGGGGCTTTACAAATAGGGTGGTGTATTGGCATAATAATTGACAGGTACCAGACTCACCATAACTGCTGGTTAGATAATGAACAGAAAATTACTGGATGGAAACTGGCTTTCTTGCAGTGACAAAGAGCATTTTTGATCAATGTTTTAAAAAATGTTTTCTTCAGATCAAGAAAAAAAAAACTATAACTCAGGCTTCAATGAATGTATGAGATATTTTTTCCTGTTTAGCGTCCTAGCTGAGCTTGGACCTAGAAACCTTGATGCCCAGCAGAGTGACAGATTAACCCTGGATGGCAGATCCATTCTGAAGCATGATGACGCCAAAGACAGGAGAGAGCACCCAGAGTGGCTGCAGCGAGAGATTCTAAGGCAGGGACAGCGACGGCACTCGGTTAATCTTGGCAACATGTTGTCCTTGGCTGAACGGCACCACCGCATTACCGAATCCATGCGGAGCTTCTACAAGCTTAAGGTAAGTTTCACACTATTTTCATAGTTCTGAATCTGAATATGTCAATACAGATATTATTTCTTTTATATCTGTATGTCTCCTTTTATTTTGTGTGATCTCACTTTATTGTCATTGTCCTTGTCATGTTAAATCTGTATAAATAAAAGTTAAATAATCTTATTTTTATTGTTTGAAACTATACTGATATTGTGAAACACTGATAGACAATTTTAAAAAGCAGTTATTTCAGTTTTTTGTCCATTTTTTACAGTGTGTGGTCTTGAGTTTTTGTCATATTGAAAGGCTCTTCCTATGGTAATGATACACCGGACAAATTAATGCCACTGTTTGCATTTTTTATTGTTATGGAAGGCTGATTATTATTGCTAATTGCTTGGGTAGATGTCAGTGTGGCTTGATTTTTTTTTTTTTCCTGATGTGGAATATGAATTATGTGAAAGCCACATCTGCAGCCTGAAGATGTCACTGGAGTTTCAGCCTGTGTTACAGGCTACAAGTCTACACAGCCAACTGCGTGACACTTATATACTTAACAGAGGATGTTTGTGTTCTGTGTGAACCATTCAAAACCCATCAAAAGCTTTGCTATGAATTAAAATAGAAAGTGAAGATGATATTAATGGTTTATAATATAGTAAAAAAAAAAGTACCCAAGCAAGTCTCAAACAGCTGTTTCTCCAGAAGTCTTTGCTGGGATGTTCCACTGGAGAATATTTATAAAAGACACCAAAAGTCCTAATACACCAAGACTGTGGTCAGATACCAGTTCCACTTCAATTAAATTCATAGATGCATGCATCATACTCTTCACAGAAATGTTAATACCTTTCACTCCTCAAAACACATCTAATGCCATTAGCGATGGCTTGTTTTGTAAACAGAGGTGACTCATACATCCTTCAGTGCTGCTTTCCAAAGGATCTTGGCTCTTTATGACCTGTGATTTATTAATGTTTGATCAAAGAGTTGTCATAGGTTGGAACGCATGGGTTGCTAGGGAACAGGTAGAAAACCAGAGAGTGTCACCGATGATACTTCAGACATAATAGAGAGGGAGAGAGAGCATATTAACTTCCCTTAGACATACCTCTATGCATTTATGATCATTTTTGGTTTCCTGTTATTCCTAATTTAATGGAGCAAAATATTAAATTGTTTAACTGTATGGTTTCCTATCTTAACTATTAAACTTGCTTTTTTCAAGCATTCAGATTTGCTAAATTGCTTGGTAAGTGGCAGTTTGATTGAACCATGCCTGTCATTGTCCCGGTTGTTTTAAACATTGTTTTTAAATCACTCCTGTATTTTGGAGTAAACATCCATTGTGTAGTTAGAACACGCACACTTTAGCATTTTGAATGAAATCTAAAGTGTAATTATCTTTAGAACACTATCTTTGAGTTAAATTACTTAGATGCTGATATTTTGTTACTTTCAACTTTTAGTTAGATATATGAACACAAGGGGGAGTTGTGTTCTGATGCCAAGAATGCTTGAGCCATAGTTATGTGTCAGATATTATGTTTAGTTTTAAGCATTAAAATTTTTATAATAGCTGCGGTTTATCATGCATGACAGGTTAGAAATAAATACTGAATGTGTTGTCATTTTAATAGATTGAGGAGAAGGTAACACTTGAAAATCTAATGAGCCTGAAATTTGCATTTGAGGTGAGTCATTCATTTAAAAGAGGCTGAACATGCAAAAAAGCAAAATAAATAAATAAATAAATAATATATTTTTGAATCCTGATTTGAGTATTTGTGACATAAAAAATATTGTTTCTTGCAGGAATATGAAAAAGGTGGCAAGAAATTATTGGACATGATGAATTTCAGCTTGATGGTTAAGAAATGCTGTGGATTACATAAAGTTGTAAGATGCTTATCATAAATATTACATGAAGTTGTAAGATATTTATCACGGATCTATCACAGCCCACTTTGAAAGGATGGGGTGGCTACATATCGCTATGTCTAGAATTGGAGAATTTATCCAGTTAATTGGATAAAATAACTTTGTTGTTTGAATGTCAGGTGTCTTAACCTAAGAACCATTTTGTGTTTAGAATCTGATTCTTCCAAAATAGAGAGGTACTCCGTACTCATTCACTAACCTCTGGTTGCTTTGTTTGAGGGGCATAATGAAACATATATTTTGACTAAATTAAATGATCTTGTAGTAAATTTCTCACTCTTTTTTTATATCTTCTGAATAATGCAGAAGAATGAGTTAATCCAGGAGCTCTTCAAGAAGATCGACTACTTGGGAAATGGCAAGATACGATGGGTAAGATCGATCCCTAACTTGGATCTGAAAATGATATTTTTTTTTTATGTGACAAATATTAATAAGTAACTATCAGGTCTTAACAGATTTTAATCATAATGTATGAGTATGCACTTCATGATGTGAGTGTTTGCTCATAGTTTTCTGCATTTGCCATCCCTACTGATCCTTAACTACTGAACCCTGTGCCTGACTCCCTTCAGGATGATTTCTGCACCTACATGCAGCTGGAATACAAGGAGAAGGAAGAGTCCATTTCTCGTAGCAAGCAGGTGGCATTTGTTCTTCCTGCCTCCACTGTGACCATGTGTCATGGGGAGCCAATTGTAAGGATCTGCTACAGCCCTAACGGCACTGTGGTCACCATCCGGGAAGATGGGACAGCCTTCTACCGGACCCCTGAGCTTCAGCTGAAGAAACGCAAGATGCTGTTTGTATGTGTATTTATGTTTTATGTACCATATAGTTAGTCCTGTCGCGATAAACGATAAATCAATTAATTGCACGATAATTAAAATGAGGTCGATAATTTTTCCGGCTGCGATAATTTTCATTTG
>JAODJX010000039.1:15102774-15113931 GCA_026776945.1 Isichthys henryi | reverse complement strand
CCCAGGCGGGGATTTGAACCCAGGTCCCAGAGGTGTGAGGCGACAGTGCTAACCACTGCACCACCATGCCACCCCATGAACAAGATATAAAAACATAAAATTAATTAAGCTGCTATTTATCAAAATAAAAGTGTTTTAGGACATTATTTAAAAGTGTAGAAAGTATTTGGATAATAATGAAGACAGATCAACAATGATAGAAATTACTGAACCTGTTAAAGTGTGTGTATGTATGCATGCATCTGTCTGTCTGTCTGACTGACTAACTGAGTCATAATTTTTCCCCTGTAGATGGAGAAAGTCACAAAGTCTGTGACTGCGCCTACCTCACAGTAAACAGGAAGTCGTAAGTGGCGAGCGCTGAATTTGACATTTGTGGACTGTGCATGTGGGGCGGGCGGCTGACCTTCGTCCTGATTGCTGTATCTTTCTGCCCTCTTGGCAGGTATGTGATGTCTGTGGGCTGGGATAGGAGGATCCATGTTTACCCCGTGAGTGTATTTCTGTGTGGTGCTGAAACCGATGAAGGTGTCTCGGATGTTAGGCTTCTTTTCCTCATTGCCGGTGTTTTATAAGAACAATGACACTAGAAACCTGTCCAAGCTTATATTCTAAGAATTCCTTTCATACGTTTTCTTTCCCAGTGGTTCATTTTTGTTTAACGAGATGTAAATTTCAGGTCCAGAAAGTACAAATCCAGACCAAAATTTAGTTTCAACCTACCCGCTGCACTTTATGAATGTGACTTTATATACTTAACTGGTTTGTCGAAACAGAATCATGGTCTGGATTTGTACTTTCCGAACCTGAACTTATGTTAATAGAAAATCAGTGGAGTATTCAAATTCATGTTAGGGAGTGTCTCTGAAGAGGATGACTTATATGGATGAGATAAATAAAAGACAATGGAAATATAGTAGTAATGAAAAAAATCTCCCCGTATTCAAATCATTCACCCCCACTACTGAAAGGAAAAATGTGGTGACGGCCAGTTCCTTGGATGTTTCCCAGGTTTCCGTATCTGTTACTGTATGTCCTTGTCATTTTTGGCTGATATGCTTTGTAAAAGGCCTGATTTTTTTAATACATTTCAAACCAAAAATCTTGCTCGCATGGGAGAGAATTAAACCCAATGCAATATATTTTTAATGAGAAGTGAAATACAAACGACTTTCCACATGCAAGTCTTGCAATAATATTAATGTGTTATTGTGTGGAGAAAAGCCGCACTTCATTCCTATGGTCATTAAGAGGCCGGAAAGCGGTAATATTTAACTGTCATGACTCATATTGCAGGAAGAGTTTCTTCATTTCCTGGTCACCCTTGTTCAGTAAGCAGGGGGGACCCTCGTTCCAATCTGTCTGTACTGGCTTGCCTGTCATCCAGGAAGCTGGGCTCTGCATTAACTCTCCACATGAGGGCACTTTTGTTGGTTTAAATTCCATCCTATAAATTTTTGACAATTCACAGCTTTCATCCTATTCAGTGTATAAAAAGGATGGATTAATAACAATGCACACGGAAAATATCAGAGCTATAGAAGAGGCAATGCACAATTACTGACTTTATTATATTTCAGCAATAATAGTATGTCAAGTGAATAATCTGCACCAGTATTCTCCTCATTCATTGGTAGATAAAGACATTTAGCATTACATGTTTAAATGACAAATGCATGAATTAATAATTAATTCCATTCCTATGAAGTCACTCTTTTCTTCTCAACAAATGTCGGCTATATTGGAAAGGATTCCCCGGAGGACATCTTCCACATCCAGAAACCCCTGCCTTCATGGCCGGATGACCTGGTGAGAATGTCAACACTTCCCTAGGGAATTCCCAAAGAAAGAGCCCAGAGTGGTGTTAAAATTCGGCAGAGGGGTGGTGTTGTACATTTCATTTGTATTGCTAATGTGGATAAAAGGATTTGATTCCGTTTCATACTGAACACCAGTCTCATGCAGGTGTCTGGCACCTTGGTCTCACGCCCTTCCTTGTTTTCGGTTTCCTCAGAGGAGCGGCCACAAAGATGACATCCTGTGCATGGCGCTGTCCCCCCCCACGCTACTGGCCACTGGCAGCCATGACGGCGAGATCCTCGTGTGGAACATGGTCTCCGGACACCTGCAGTGCTGCATCCTCACACCTAACCCTCCAGGCTGTGTGTACAATGCACCTTCACGTCTGTAGAAAGAACCGTTTTTCTTTTATAATATGTGTGTGTGTATGTCTGAGGCCACAGTAGAGATTATATGTTTAAGTGAAAGGCATGTGAATCAGCTTTTAAATGAAACATCACTGAATTTCATGGTACCTGTCATTATAAAGTGGATTAACCTGTCAATTATTTAACGAGAAATGACTGGGGCTGACCACCGGTGCTTGATTTTATTGTCTTTGCAGCAGTATGAATATTATTAGTGTGATATGCATTGAGCAGGCTGTTTTTATGGGCTCAGTAAATCCACAAGTTCTTAATATCTTTGGCTGCATCGTAAGCCATGGCAAAGCAGCTTAACATTTTAAATCCCACTCAGTCTTTCCATGTGAGTGAGCTCTGAAAGCCCACTGCAGGAAGGCAGAAATGTGCTGCTTGTCTCACAGCAAAAAATAGTTTGAGGAAATGAATCTCTCACCAAAGCACAGTATATTTTATTTTATTTTAAAAATCTGTTTAATATTTTTTAAATAATGGAGCAGAACCCCCCTCCCCACCATGGGTTGTTCCCTGCCATACACCCGTAAATTCTGGCATCTGCGGCCTTGAATAAGACAAGTACAGAAATTGGATGGATGAATGGATGGATGGATGGATGGAGGAGAAAATCCACTAGAAGCTTTAATCGTTTGGGGATATACTTTGTACAATATACAGTTTCAGAATATTCCCCTTTTTCCCCTAACAAAACAATATATTGTTTGCTCAATATTGTTGTTTTTCTCCATGACGTTAGATGTTGACATCAGTGTTTTGAGCATCCGTTTCCTGAGGACCCGGCTCCTGAACACAGGTCACATGGATGCTGCCTGCATGGTATCATCAGGAGCCAGAGGTTAGTGGTGTCATGGCAACCATATTTGCAGCCAACACGGCACATTCATGTGTGACAGAACTCATTCATACTTATTCATCACACAAGAAAAGTTAGTAAGAACTAACCCAGTTTTGTTCCATTTACAACAAACAAAAGGCTACATCCATTTCTGGAATGTTCTGAATGGAGGGCAGCTCTTGGCAAGCTTTGAAGCGGTATGTTACTGACCGTCAGGGCACTAAACTTCTGAGTGTGTAAGAATAAGGAGATTCCTCAGCGGTTAGCCGCTTCACAGACAAGTCTCGACAGATGACTTCGCATAACGATTTATTTTTTTTTCCAGTCCAGGCTGAAACGCCAGATTACCAAAATGGCTCTTTCCAAGCAGGAGAACTGGCTGTATGTAGCTGATGAGGTTGGCTACATCTCTGTTTTTGAGATTGATGCATACGCACTCGTGCCAGATCAGCAGCAGACGGCACCAAGGAGTAAGAAAGTCTTTTCCCTACCGACCTTGAACTTGTTCCCTGGTTGCAGAAGATAGTTGATCATTGTTTAAATCCGCCATGATGTACTGTAACAAAATATGCCTGTCTCGCCCATTTAGCTATCAACTATTGGCGTGGACATGTTGGCAGCATCACGGGGTAAATACCCGATTTTCTTCACGGGCAGGCTGCTCTTCTAGGCTTGCCAGAAACAATTCCTGGTGTTTCCTTCCAAAACCCTCAAAAATCTTGGTTGTAATCATTATAATGCCAGTTTTATAGAGGTAGTAATGCGCTTTGGGTGTTTGGTGTCTAACTCCTTAGTGAGCTGTGGGATACTCTCTGAGATCCTGGTGAGCAGTCTAGCCCCTTCTTTTGCATGGTTTGCTAATGGTGGGGCAGATGCTGTTGGCGGGGGCTCAGTCAGGGCTCTCTCTGCCTCCCGTGAAGCTTGCAGGTGATCACCAGTGAGGAGGTGCTCCTTACCTCCTCTGTGGATTGCACCGTACGCCTCTGGAGCATGCACGGGGAATTCATAGGTACGCACTGAGCTGGGCTGCGCTGGCCTTGATTAGCCTGAAAATGAAAGGGTTAAACAGAAAAATAATAGGGTTCCTGCACCTTTCATAAATTATGTCCTGCATTCCTAAGTAGGAAGGTCTACCCATACACAAGAGGATTTATCTCTCCCCCCCCCCATTTCACGTGTGTTTATCAGTTATTTTAATGATGATTCATTTAGATTCATGGAACATATTTCATTAAGAACAGATCACAACGTCCTGATGTAGTTAATTTACCTGTTTCTGCACATGCTGTAAAAAATGAGTTATAGCGACGAAATAGGCATCGATTCAGCATGCATAAATGTCTTCACCAATGCAATGAAGGCTATAAAACACCACCTCTAAAGGGGATCTTTTCAGCCATGGCGCAATCTTGTGGATGACAATGACAAAATTAAGCTGTTTCACACACCTGCATGCTTATTTCTGGCACTATATTGGGATGTCAGGCAGTAGGTGGCAGGTAAGATCTCCAAACCACTAGGCTTGGAAAAGCCAGAGGAAAATTTGAAATTTCTCATCATGGGGGATTAGCTGAAGCTGTCATGGTAACTAGTTATTTTTTTTTCTCAAACATTTATTCTGCTTCAGTTCACTTCAGGCTGCAAATATCTAATGAGAGTTAGGAAAAAGTCTTAACTATTGGCTAAAAGACGGCAGTCCATGGACACACATTATACATTTCTAAGTGACTGTGGGATACAATAAATGCCTGATAGATTTAAAATATTGTTATCTTATTATCTCAGGTCAAATCTTAGGTCACCATATCATTTATACAGTACAGTCTTTCCTAAGTAAAGTTATTATTGTTGCTGAAAAATACACTTAAGAGGTGCTAACAATAGTTATGGCTGTTAATCATCTGTTATTTCTGTCAACCTTTATGATTAATGGAAACCCAAAATAATAACTATAATATTTAGCATAGAAAAAATATTAATAAACATCCTCACATACAAACTAATACCATCAAGCCATTCCAATAACTGGCTGGTTCATCTCTCTTGTGAATAGCAAACAGTGATTGAACTGTAATTATTTTCTAATTTACATGCTATACTTAAACTATTTGCGTAATATGCTTATGCAAATGTGAAACAAGGAGCTTTTATGAAATTGTATTTATGCCACCATTCATCATTTTAATGAGAATTCTTACTGTCTAGTACCCCAAGAATTCTGGAATTTATTTTCTCATTTTATTACCCATAAACCCACTTACCCTAATTGGATGTACTCTTTTTTTGTACATGAGTTGGAAACTCTAAATTGTGAAATAATAGATTTTCTGGGTAAGATTCAATTTCCCACAGGGACATTTGGGCAGGCTGATCGCTGGAGCATCCACACTCCATCCTCCTGGAGGCATCCCATGGCCCCGCATGAGGTCCTCATTGACCCCTTGAGTATGCCGGCCTCCCTGCCATTGGAGAGTGGGCACCAAGTCTCAGTGGAAAGCAGCCTGGACACTGAAAAGGATGCCAGCAAAGCAGATGACAGAAATGTTGGTCCCTCACTCTGTACCTGCATTCCCATCTTTTTTCCTTCATTATCTTTTAATCTGTTTCAGTTTTGCCTGTCTCTCAATGCTGAGCATAACTCCCCCACTCAAAATGCAATTTCAGCCTGACTCGCGCAGCAAGCTTCCCTTGCCATCGCTCAGCATCTCTGACAGTGACATTGAGAATGCTGTCAACAACGCCTGTTACCCGACCGAGCCTGGGAAGCGGTGAGTCGAAATTCCTCATCATTCTATAAATGAGTTAAAGAGATCAGCTTTTCATGATGAATCGTCAAATAGTTCCACGTTTAATTATGTGCAGTCAGCCAATTGTGCTCATTCTTGTTTAAATTTTAGGCTCCGGCATGAAATATTCAAGCACACGAACGAGCTATTCAATCACAGGGGGGGCGAAGTTTATCACTCTCTGAAGTATTTCGACATTGTTGACACTTCAACCATCTCGCCGAGTCCTGATCTTCATGCTGGGATCAAACCTTTAGCATCCGACTTTATGGAGATTTCAGTCTGTGAATCTCGATTTCTTAACAATCTAAGTACAGACAGTTGACATCGATTCATTGACCTTAGAAGCTGTCTGGTTTTTAAATTCTATGCAGTTTTATTCCAATTTATTTCGTGAATCAGCATCAGTTCGTCAGTGAAACTGAAAAGCAGGTGAGACCCTCATGGGAGGCTTGTAAAGTAAATCTCTTTCTGCCTTCAGCGCAATAAATACTTTATTCCAGTACAACAAGCCATGTACATCACTCTGGTGGTTTTTTCCCCTAAGAGATGCAGGAGAGACATTATTCAGCATTATTGTTCAGAACATGTTTGGAAACACGAATATGATTCCGACACACGAAAAAGGAATGTGACACGGCTAACTAGTAACATAAAGGGAAATTTCCATAAACTCAGAATAAACAAAAAAGTGCTTTATTACTTTGCAGTAACATTTCAAATGTTTTGGGAAAAACACTCAATTTTCTGAAATAACTTGCCATATAGCGCAGACACAACTTGGCATTTCTCTTTGCTTTGTGTGATGTAATGTGACATGACATCTGAAGGTTCAGTCTAATTCCATACTGAGGTTAGGCTTCTCTATATCCTGCAGTCCCTCCTGTTTCAAAGTCACATCCTCCGCCTCCGTGCTGAATGTCCCATTTTCCCATGTGGTCTGTCCTGGAGAATCCTTCTCTGGTTTCATCTGCTTACTCTCATCCACTGGAGATTCCACCCCGGGCTTTGGCTTGGTCACCACCAGCTCACACGCGCGCTCTAGCTCCTGGTTGGAGAAATCACCATAAGATTAAGACAGTTGGGTCTTCCTGCTTTGTATTACAATCTTCATTGTGTCACTAATTGCAGTAATTCCACCGCTGGTGCCTGTCCTCACCTGAAGCTTTGCATGGATCTCAGAGCTGCGCACCACAGGGTCCTGGTCAAGGCTGAATTGGTCCTGTGTGTTTTTCATGTTGGCCAGCCACTCCTGCGTTTCCTTCACATACTTGCTCACTTTTTCCATGTCTCGTGTATCAATGTGGGTATAGTTATCATCCTAGTCAACCAGACATGAAATGGAATCATCAGGACTAGGGAACACGTATTAAAAGTACTATCTTGAATCTCTGTTAAGTGACGTTTAGAAGGAAAAAACTTAATTAAATTTCACATATTCAAATCATCTGAGATGCTCTCACTCTGGCCCAATAGTTTTCAGACCACTTGGTATTTTAGCATTAGCTGATTGTATAAACTCTTGTAAATATTTGCTCAATACTACTTTTTGTATTCACAACTATGCCTTCACCAGAGGATATAAGTGAATTAATGAATGAGTTTGATAAAAGTCCTATTGATATGAGAATAATAATAATAATCACGAATAGCTAATTAGCCAATCACAATCTATTCGAAGAAACCCAAAGTTTGCACAGTTTTGGAAATCCACAGTAATGGCTTTGATACAGTAGCTGTATTATGCCTACTGTGGGATTAATATAGAAACCTTCAATTAAACATGACCTTCATATCAAATACTAATGTGATGGCAGAAGCGTCTTCTTTAATGTCATGAATGGTGCGAAATGAATGAGTTAAAAATATTTAATACGGAGAGGGAAAAAATAGGATAGAGGAGGAAAACCAAATATATTTACCCCATTCCTGTAGTCCTCTATAATCTTCACATAAGTCTGGGTTTTGGACGTGAGCTCTTCAAACAGCTTAGGCCTCTGCTCTGCTTCCTCGTATCTTTCCTGAACAGACGTGCCTAGTTTCTGCAGAGCAAACAATCGGGCTTTTAACCAGAGGGCTAAAGCCACTGTATGTGAGGCAGTTCTGGCTGACTCTCGGCGCCAGCAGACTGAACTAGGCGCTCACTGCTGCCGAAGGAGTTCAGAAATGACAGACAGCCAGAGCATGCTTAATACGGAGACCACTGAACCAGTCAAATATTATATGTTGGTGTGAAGCGGAATCAATATGTAATATTACATTGCTCAGCTCTAACTGCAGTCTCATTATCCAGCAGCCGAAATAAGGATCAAGCGCTAGGCAGCATTTCCATTATTTAAGGTTAATGGGTGTGTCCATGCTAATGAATAATGGAAGGCTTACTTGTATTTCTGCCAGCTTTTCCACATACACCTGCTTGTCCTGATCCTCTCCTTCATCGTATAGCCAGTCCTCTGTCAGAGTCAGCAGCTGAGAAAATTTGTCTTGATCCTGAAAAACTGGTGCCATTAGTGCCATGTATTCACTCATCTTGAGGTCCCAAAGACACAGAAATAAATGAAATGGCACCATACTATGCAATTCAAGGTAAAAAAAAAAAAAAAGTAAACTGTTTATGTCCTATTAGAGAAAAATGCCAAGAGTATTAGGGAGAACAATGCAATGGTTGTGCATTGTGCATTGTCAAATGTAAGTGCATTTAAAAACCATTAATTTCTTGCCGTTTACAGACAACATAGGAAGAAATTCTGCTTTAAAATCTAATGAATGATTCGTATTCAGATTAAAATCCACTTAAAGAATTATATTTCTGCAATGCCATTCCCTGCAACGTTCCCTGCAGAATCACAGCAAACAGCTGAGCACGGTGAGCCAGTTCACAACACATAATCTCAACCATTGTATATATTGATACTTATAAATAGAAATATGTTAATGCCTACTAAGAAAGCATATTTAAGTTTTATTTTTGCATTTATGTTGTCATCTTTTTAAGGGCCAGTACCCCATTGCGGTATCTTAAGAAGGAGGTATGTTACCACTGCACTGAGAAACTTCCGGAAAGGTCCCTCCAGCTTGTGCCTGTAGTAGTATACGTGTTCTTCTACTGCATTTTTAGCATTGTTCCTCTCCTTCTCATGTTGATCTTGTAGTATCATTTCACTCTGAGGGGGGCAGAGAGAACATTAATATTCACTGTCATAGCTTGCAAACCTTTTCGGTCAGTTACGGATCTGTGTCCATGTCTGAGAGGTTGTGGGTTCAAATGCCACGGCCAGCAGATTAATTGCATCACGACTGCACGTTTGAGCAAGGCCTATAACGCCAATTACCGCAGGGACTCTACTTGACCCTGTGCTATGACCTCAGAAAAGTTTCCTCAATTGTATGTTGCTTTGGATAAAAGCATTTGCTAAATATCTCAATGATTATCCATCAATTTTCTGCCGCTGATCTGGGTCCGGGTTGCCGGGGCAGCAGTTTCAGCAGAGATGCGCAGACCTTCCTCCCCATCCACCGGGGTGCAGAACCATGGCCTCAGACTTAGAGATGCTGATCCCATCCATCAGCCCAGTGTATGCTGGTGGTCACAGCTTGATGAAGCCAATAGGACCACAGCATCAAATACCTATAAAACTTTTCTTTGACAGCCTTACACTTTTGCACAGTTCTTTTATATATAAGGCATATTCTCCCTTGTTGCTTTCATCCAAACGATCACAGGAGCTGACTGGCTATATTAGGGTCCATGACACACCCACCCTTCAGCTCAGACAGCGTTTATTTTCTTTTATACCGAATCATAGCACAATACCTCCATCTGTGCGTAAGTGTTCAAATATTCCTTTCCCAGCTGTTGCATCAGTTTCGCTTTCACAGGCAGACCAACATGCATGGTTTTCATCTTCGGCTTTTTGGCATCGGGGGGCTGGTGAGCTTTCCACTCTCCATTAAGCTGCTCAGAAGGGAAAACGGATTGGCTGCTTTAATATTTTGCTCAGGTGGACAAAGACAAGGGGCATTAGCTAGACTGCTGGGGGAGCGAAAACAAGAAATAATTGCAGTCACTTAATAATCAGGAGTAATCGGAGGGGTTCAGTATAGCAGTATAGCAGTACAGAGTAACCCCTTCACATTCACGAGGGTTAGAGGTGGCAGATGTGATAATGTGATGATTCACAAATAATACTTGGGCACCCTTAACCTCTACTCGTAGCAGTCTGCTAACCTGAATGATAACAAATGTCTATTTCCATTTTCTAAACAAACAGTATTGTACTGTACACTTTGCATTTCAAATTGCTTTGTCATTTCCTATCTAGATCTTCTTATATTCTATACAAACCATCTGAATTATGCCTCTGTATGTACAAAGTTACTACTGCACACACTGGGCGCACTACGTTTTGGAAATTTAAATGCAAAATTTATGGCACTCAAAAGGTAAAATGTTACTGCAAGCAACATGAGACTCCACGGCCACAAAGATACCTAATCAGTGAGTGAAGCTGCTTGCCAAGACAAAGATGCACGGCGTACCCAAGTCAAGAATTAAGATATGGTTTCACTTTCACAAATATTATGTATCACTAATATGTGCATATTATATGATTTTATGTGATCTAAATCATTTTCAGAATTGTTTTTGGCTTCCACGTCGTCTGCAAGTTTCTGTGATCTTTTGGCAAGCCCCAAAAAAAATGTTCACGACCAACTCGTTCACTTACACTTTGAGGACTGGCTTGGCTGTGACCTTTCTCCGTAGAGAGAAACTCTTGCTCCAACTGTTTTTCTATATCATCAGACAACTGGGAGTCACCTTTCTCCTGTGTCTTGTCCTGGAAGCACAGTTCCAGGGCAAGAGGACTCTACAAACAGTCCCCCTTTTCTTTAAGAGCCCTGTTTTCATCTATTTTTTCTAATACAAGAAATAAACCACAAAAAGCAATATGCCATACAAAGGTTGCACAATTCCTCCTAGTTCAGATCCCAGGCAGATGTTTTACCCAGTTAGTCATTATCAAATGTAACATATTCTTTTGCGTCTCTGTCATTTTCCTCTTTCATTTGGGGCTTCCAGAGCACAGGGGTTGAATACTTGTGCAAGAAGCATTTTTCAGTTTTTGATTTCCTTTTAAAGATTTGCTAACAAATAATTGATTTTGACTTAAAATTTATTGTGAGAAACCACGAGTTTGCAATAAAAATACATACAGGATATGTAGAATATGTATATGTGTCCTCTCCTGGAGCCAACACCTTATCGTGGTGGAGGGGTTTGCGTGTTCCAGTGATCTCAGGAGCTATGTTGTCTGGG
>JAODJX010000039.1:15063467-15095844 GCA_026776945.1 Isichthys henryi | reverse complement strand
AACTGGAGTACCCGGAGGAAACCCCACGACGACATGGGGAGAACATGCAAACTCCACACACATGTGACCCAGGCGGAAACTCAAACCTGGGTCCCAGAGGTGTGAGGCAATAGTGGAAACCACTGCACCACCATATCGCCCTATGTTGTACCCATGGCAAGGAATGTGTTGATTCATTTGGGGTTCCGAGCCAAAAACGATGTAACTGAATGGGATGTGATGAATATGTGCACTGTCACTGCCCTACCCCAGAAGCAAGGATCATCCTATGTCAACCTGCACTATGCCTTTCGTCTTCCCACCCCTCCCTCCATCCGCAAGTTCATCCATCCATCCATCCATTTTCCAAACCGCTTATCCTACTGGGTCGGGGGGTTCCGTTACACATGTGACCCAGGCGGAGACTCACACCTGGGACCCAGAGGTGTGAGGCAACAGTGCTAACCACTGCACCACCATGCCACCCCCCGCAAGTTCAGCAACAGTGAATTAGCATACCATTCAGCAAAACATTCTAGTTGTAATCTGGTTGTTTCGATTTCCTGAGACTGAACTCAGCCTATTTCCCATTTAAAAGTAGGATCCAGTGGACACTGGCAGATAAAAGCAAGTGAATAATAGTTCATCAGCCCAGTGGATGCATTTGAGTTTGTATTTAAAAAGAAATTATTAAGAAATAATGTTTACTACTGAGTTCACATTTGTAGATGTTCTTTACATATAGTAAAGATTTCAACCAAATAACCACAACGTTAGGGTCATACTGTTATTAACTAAATAATATACCTTGGTCAGCCCACAAATTCATTGATTTTTAATATGGCGCTTTTAGTTACTGAGTCTGACAACCTAGATGTGGACAATAAGGGAATTAGTGAACCCGGCAATATTTAGACAATTATATTTACAATGATTAATCATCCGGTGCCATCACCAATACACATTTCTGTGATAAACAACACACCTGCAATTTGGCGGAACTATTCTAATTATTGTCAGAGGTCATGTCAATTCAAAAATAAGCAAGACACTTTTGAAAGCTAAGTATACTTTGTGGGTGGCCCAGCATGCTGTTGTTTGTCAAAGTGTTTGGCATCTCTTGTATTACGTAACAGTGTGACCAGATAATCTATGTCAGGGACCAGACTTTAAGCTAGAGCAGGATTTATAAACTACCATTTCAATTAAAAGGACCTGGATTTCACTTCAGCATTGACTTCTTGTGGTGTGTTGAGTGATCAGTTTCCTGTAACCATGCATGTGTAACTAATGTTAATATTGAAAGAGCTGGATAAGTCTTTCATTCAAGGAAACAAACTAGTCAATGTATGAGAAGAACTGAAATATTTTAGCCAAGCACAGGAGTATTTCAGTTTTATAGTAGTTTATAAAACCTGAAATAACTCAATTGTGTTCCTTTGCATGGATTATCTGGTCGCCCCAATATGAAAAGCTTTCAGTAGAGAAAAAATACAAGGCAATATATCAAGTTTCTAAATATGTGAGTGCAACTGGTGTGTGAAATCTGAAAATGGGTGCTCAAATATTTAAGATAATCTTGAATCAAATCAAATTACACTTTATTGATCCCATGAGAACAATACTGAATAAATCATGGAGTGGATGAAAAACGGTACCATTCACAAAGATATTCGCTGGGGAATGCAAAGAAGCTCCGCGGATAATTTCTCTCACTATATCGACATTCTCTTGAAGAAATAAGCACGCCAAATCAAACTGCTAGTTAAAAGTAGCTAAAGTCTGCTCAAAAAGTCACTAAATGGTGCAGGATTGAACTCTGGTCATGAGTTTGGCTAGAAGCCAGCCTCATCTGTTTATTTGTATTTATAGAATTTTTGTTCCCCAGTGTTTGTTTGTTTGTTTGTTTTTTCTTGTCCTAGGTTTGTCTTGCTTGTGTTCTGTTCTGAATTTGCTTTAATTATCCTTGTAATGGATCCCAGTGTCTGGTTTATATTTCCTAGTTTCTTTGTGAATTAAGTGTTTCTGTTTCCACCTGTTGCCTGTTGTCATTGATCGGTTAATTTGGTTATTATTCTCGCCTGTCCTGCATTATGTGTTGCTAGCCTTGTGTGTATGTCTGCTCCTGCTCTGTTCTCTAGTCAGTCATTCTGTTCATGTTATGTGGTTGTTGCTTTCTGCTTCTTCTAGTCCTTCAGACGATCGGCTGAAAACTAAATTCTGGTACAACCTATTGAAACTATATGGTAAACCTATAATATATTTCATACAACAAAAGAAACAGTAAGCGTTGATGACTGTACGTTAGCTTAATTTTTAATCTAGGCTACATTATATAACTAAACAACTTTTCCCGACTCCGAAACAAAAAACGGTCAACATCTGATTGATTGAAAATAAAAATTACATTACTTACTTTTCGGTCTTTACCTTTCTGAAAATGATGCGATATTCAATAACCAATATTTCAAAAGCGGCCATTGGAAATTTGTGGATGACTCTGCATGAGCGCTAATAAGCTACACTTTTATTTATTGACATTTATGTCAATCTGATTAATATTATGCAATTATATTGTAATATTACTACATTTATATTTATATCAATATTACTTAGCTAGCTATATTCCGTGCATAATTATTTTATAGTCTGGTTACTTTGAGGTAGACTACATATCGCTTTACATGCAGTTCATAATTACACAGGTATCCCAAGAACTATTTAGTCGTACGTATAGGCCTATTATTGGCTACAAATGAAATATGTCATAGCTAAAATAAAATACACTGATAACTCATTTAATTGTATAAGATATAATGTACAAATTAAATGACAGTAAAGATGTAATAGTGACATATCGATGACAAAGCAAAAAGTAATAACTTACGGCGTGCATCTGTCTGTAAATTCATTTGCCACCGTTTCAATTCCTCCACCTTTGACTACAGCGATGTAACTGTTCTGAAATCCAATATCAAATCCAACAACTGCCATATTTTAAATCCATCCAAGTATTTCGGACCGTCAACGAGTAAACTGTATAGTAGCCTACGTTTAGTTTCTTCCGATGGGGATATTCCTTCAGCACTCTGCAATTAGAGGGTTAGGTTTCTCCTCTAACCATTTATATTAACTTCTTAGAAAGTTCCCGATCTTTACAGAAGTCTCTTGAATCCCCATGAATGTGCAGCCGCTGTTTTATTTCTAGATCTTTCTGAGCAGTGAGAAAGTAACAGGGACGGTACAGTGCGGCTGGTTTTTTTCCGTTGTTGCTTTGACAACAAGACGCCCGAATTTGCGCAGTTCTACTGCGCATGCGTCATTCATAATATTTCAGAGTTGTGTTTTGCACAGAAAACTGGTTAAAATCCAGCCCTGGTCTTAGTTGCCAGTGTTTATGAGGTATGGGGAAATGAAGACTGTGGATGACTCCAAAATCTATCAGAAGCTGGTATTTTCGTAATGTTGTATGACAGGCTATGTGACGAGCCCTAAACGCAGTGTAAAGATTTTTGCTTCCGAAAGGTCCAGGGTTTATGTTCTGAGATTTCTTCTCAAATGCTTAAGTAAACAAAAGGTAAGGGGCGAAGTCGGTCAGTACAAATAGAGTATGAACATTGCCGACATGCACGTCGTGTTAACTAGACGTAGCACGCGCCGCCGTCATAAGTTGGACGGCCGTCGCACAGTTGTGCCGCTAGAGGGCGTGCCTGTGCCGTGGCGGCGGCGGGTGGCGCCAGCGCTCGGTCGGAGTCTGGTTCCGCGGGAACGATCCGCACCGAACGTGTCTTTTTCCTAATCGGGGACTGACACGTCGCCGGCTCACACCATGATCCCTCCTGACTACCCCGTCGGGAGCAAAGTGGCTTTTGCTTGGATTTTCCTCTTTTTCTGTAAGTACTGCTCCAGTTCCTGTTCTCATCGGTAGTTTTGGTCATTTATCACTATCTTTTATTAAATCGCGAAGCCGCCAAAAATCCGGGAAAAGTAAACGTGCTTGAAAGTGTATGGCTGTAGCTGTCGGTTTTATGGCTGGAAGAGCCTGGGAATTTCGGGGAAGTGTGAGGAGGTGGCGGGCTGAGTTAGGGGAGCGTGGAAGCGGGACCTCGGTCACGGAAATCTGGGGAGGATGAAAGGCTGTTCGCTCCCGGGTTACAACAGGCCGGTCTTTGCGGCTTTTTAATGCCTCTTATGTTTACACACTCTCTCCGTCACCGGGCTTCTTGCACAGAAGTTTCCGTTTCAGCTTTATGTTGAGACATTTGACGTAGTTTTCCCACTTCTGCTTAACTTGCTACGACGGGAACGATGAAAAATATCGAAATGTAGGAAAAATGTCGAGTAGTGTCGCTAATGTAAGGCAGTTATCTACTATTACCGGCTGTTATGCCGCTGAGAATTTAGCGAATTAAATTCGTAATTATCACATAAAATGTGTTCGGCTACGGGTTTGCAGTTTCCTTGGGCGAGATTGTGGGTTATATTGAAGTGTTAGATCCGTTTTGTTTTTAAGGATTATGTTCTTTGAGAAAAAAAGTTGCAACTTAATATTAAGATGTTATTATGGGATGTTTTATTTGTATTGACATTTTCACCAAGATGTAAAATAACGGGGGTTTGAAATATCTAAGGCAGATTCAAGTCAGAATATCACTAACTTTAAATTTACAGCGATTCATAATACATGCACTTGCCTAACGATTCACGTACCAGTGCTGAGGAAGTTCGTGGGAAAAACGTATTAAAATTTTTCGTAAATTTTCGCGGGGTCTCAATTACGTATTGAAATAGTGTCGTTTTATTCGCCGTTTTTAACTGGCTGACCGATGGTCGGTATAAATATCACATTGCAACCTGTCATCTCAGTTAAACTGTCATTTTATGAAGAGCTTTATTACTTCTCACATTGACTGTTGCAGTGCAGTTGGGGTTGCGTGTGTGATCCAGATCAGTGGTCTGGTTATTTTTGATTTAATTATGATCCGTCTGTCTGCGATACGAAAGCACTTAACAAATCTGACCTTAATCCACCTTTCGGATTATGACAGTGTCTTAATCTCTTTTTTTTTGTGCAAGATAAAGCGGATACTAAACCGAGCCGTCTTTGCTATTTTCCTCTTAGACTTTAACGTTAATTTGAACGGAAGTAACGATTTTTAAAATTCAATTACACTGTCATGAAATATTAAACTTAATTTTCGATGGAAAGGAAAGCAGATCAGGTTCTCTATATCCGTTGTTACCGATAATTACAGGAATTGTATTTAAAGGGACATTGGTTTAGTCCTGTTTTAAAATTTAAAAGGTTGCGAATTCTACCTTTTTAATTATTTTAAAAAGAAATAAAATCACCCACAACCACTATTATACAGTTTTTTGCGGCCCATTTGTTTCAAGACCAGTTTATTCTTCATCAGGCCTAATTGATGATGACCAAATATTTAACTAAACAACCTAAAGCACAAGAGTAGATGGAGACATGAGGCTGGAGATAAGACAAGATCTTTAATGGTGATCTTTAATGAAACCTTTGAGGACTGAATGCCCTTTCTGCAGAGTATGTTTAGAAATCCTTATCACAGACCAGATCTTGCTTATAACCTAACACAAGATCCAAAGCTTTTTAATGCAGAGTGAATTAATATTATTGTGGCTGTCTCCATGCAGGGTTTTGTATTTAATTACTTTTGGCACTGACCTATTTCGCACTACCTGAATACCTGAATGTGGTGTCTAAAAGCCCCCCTCCCCTCCCTTTTTGCTCTGCATTTTGTAAATTTTAACCTGTCAGGGCCCTCTTGATGCCTCATTTGTAACCGGAAGAATAGGGCACATCTGATCTACTTTACATTCAATGAAAAGGTAGGATGTGTCCTCTGCAGTGGTCTGTCCTCCCTCCCCTGATATTGATAAATACCAGGGATGAGTGCTGCATGTCCTCTGCCAGGAGCTGAAGTTAAATGTAGGGCTTAAACTGCAATGGGGAGGCACTCCAGAAAAGAGAGTGATGTGTAAAATAAGGCTGCTGGCACAAATGTCTTGGTGAGGGTTACTCAGAAATTACACTCCCTCCCCCTTTTCATCTGAACTTTTTTTTTCCGAGGACATCTGCTCACTGAGACAGAAGTGATTGTGACACAAATTATGAAAATGTTATTTAATGGGCATGTGTTAACAAAATAAAGATGTGCCTTTTGGGGAGAATACCTCAATGTAACAGGTTCCACTGTCGTCCACTGCTGCATCCGTGAGACCTGTTAACTGTGCAGTGAACTGGGATTTATACTGAAAATGAATAATTTTTTTCTCCCGGAACGTTGCAAATTTTTTTTTAATTGGGGAAAAAAATTGTTCCTGTGAACATAACTCAAACCCCTGTTCATTCTTATTTTTCATGATAAACTAGCAGTTTTACTGCAGCAAAAAAAAAAAAATCTTTGGCAAGGTGTTTTTGAGCCATTAAGACATTGACAGCCCATGAAATATGGAATCTGCAGGATGCCTGTTTGCAAGGTCTGCCTGCAGATGTTCTAAAATGACTGCCCTGCCATTCTCTGGGGAAGACGGTTCATCTTATCTGGCACATGAAACAGCAGAGCAGTAATGTCCACCGCTTTAGTCATTCTCTTGGCACTGGGCAGAGTATTACAATGAGCACTCGTACAGGGTCACGCAACGTCTCAAAGTCTGTTTATTGGAATTTTTAGTGTTCATATTTTGTAAAGGGGATGAATTTAGATCAGACTCTTTGCAGAGCTGTTTTAGTACTTCAGTGTCAAGAAGTTTTCGATATTTCACGTGGTGTCCTTTATGTGCCTTGAACTGTTGGTTTGTTCAATAGATTTTTTTGCGGGTGCTATTCTGATATGAGAAGGATCTGCTCATCGCTGCCCTGTCAATGAGGTAGGAATGAAATGCTAGGCTTTCTGTGTTCCCACTAACTGCTGGTGGCAGGTCAAATGCAGCCTCCCAGGTCAAAGGCAGTATTCCATCCCAGCACTGGAGTCCTGTATCTCTTGAGTTTCACTGGAAGGTTTATATTGAAAGTTAAGAGAAGATATTTAATATAGATGGTGGAGGGACGCTGTACCCTATGTCGTGTGCATTTTATTGCTGAAGTTACGAATTATAAAGCACAGAGGCCTGTACAACCTTGAGTATATCCACTTACTTGTTGTGGTCTGTGAAGGCCGTCTCAAAGAATTTTAAAGAATTGTTCTTAACCTGTGGGTGTTTCGTATGTTAATTGTGCAGCAATGCTTTTTCTGCATGCATACTTAAGTCTATTTTATTATTCATGTCGCCGCATTCACTTTCATTAAATTTGTTTACATGGATTTCCTCCTGCTGGATGGATAAGCAGCTTTGTGGCAGCTAGAGTACAGAGGTTGTTTGCTCTTCAGATGTCTCCATTATTGTATTATGCTGTGCATTGTTGTCTGTTATTTGTGCACTTGGCTTAGGAAAGGCTGGGGAGAGCGAGTCTGTCATTGCCCACGTGTAAGTCTCAGCTGTAGTGCGTGTGTGACAGTGAATAAATAAAAGTCCGACGCTCTCAAGAAGAGAACCTGAATGTAGTCCAGGCCTTGGCTGGTCCTAAGCATCTCCACAGAAGCTGTACACTGTGCTCACTCTATCTTTTTTAAGTCCAAGTGTGTAATTCCTGAAGGTTCACTTCCTTAAGACTTTCTGTATAGTATGGTAAAATAATTCAGTAATTTCATAGCATTAAGTCGTGTTTGGTAAAATCCTTGTTTGCTTTTTTCACCAAGTGGGGTCCAAAATGAGCGCTTTGTCTGCGTTGACTTTAATTTATTTTACTGTCTTTTTACAAAAGTGTCATAGTCTTTATGTGCATGTTTAAAGTGGCCTGTCAGATGATTTGTTTTATTTTTAATTCATATAAGTGAACCTCAATTATTTAAACTGGGATCTGCACTGGTTTCAAGTGTGTACAGCAGGCAGCATGTGTCAGATAAGTTCTTAGCAGTACCCTATGTCAGTACTGGGGCTCTGAGGCTGGAGCCTGGCTATACAGGTATAGCGCTGTGCTTTCAAAGACGCTCCACGTATAGACCAAGATAATCCAGGTCCACCCACAGTGCTCTGCCTCCATAGCCTCGGAACAGCAGCTTTCCTGTCTTCAGCTGACGACTGTCGGCCTCATCCGGAGTTTATAACATGGCATTTACTACTGAAAGTGCTTCCTGAACTGAAAATGTCAGCTTAATTTAGTGGTGTGCTTTAGAGTTACTAGGCACTGCATGCTGTAATCTTGTTTCTGGAATTGTGCAGTAATTTTTGGCTTTAAATATATCTCCGTAGGAAACATGCTGGTCAAACTGTGTGACAGTGTTTCATAACGCATCTTATGGATAATTTTAGAAATGCTTTGCCTTTATTTTGTCTGGGGGGGTTTTTTCCTCTGTATGAACATATTTTTTTACATATAGGAGTAAGTACTACAAAAGTCTTGGACACAAGGCTCTGTTTGGGGAGGGGCGGCATTTGAGGGCCCAATGCCACTCCCTAAGGACACTTTCCCCCCCCGTTCTGTCTCTGGCACTACCTGGACAAGGGTGTATTATAGGATTGTATTTGTGAGTAATACATTTCCCTTTGGATTATTTGTACAGTTTTTCTCATCATTATCATGGTCTTGCAATAGAGGGTCCCCGTTCTTAAACAAATTCTACTTTTTATGAACAGAAAGCGGGAAATTTCCACAGATCTTCCATAATGAATGGGATTTAATGATGTCTGTTAATTGCTAACACTGTCAATGTTATTCTCACATCTCAAATGTTGAGAATGATTTCCATCTGCAGAATGTGTAAAGGAAGGATCTTCCCATCTACCTGAATTTGATGTAGACTAAAGAATGTTAGTGTTAATATTTAAACAGACCTTTAGTACCCAATTATGTTCCGTCGTCCCTGCTTGCTTTGTCTTGAGGGATTAAGTAGCAGAACGGATTTCTTCGCATGGAAGTGATCGCAAATGTTGCAACAGATGACAATACAGAATGAACTTGGATATTTTCTATTTGACAGCCGGTTCTTGAACCTTGTGTTGCATTTTTAATCTGTCCTGACAGTATGGCCTCCACACATTCTGGGATTGTGCCTGTATTTCCTCTGTTATGCAGGCTTTATGTATCTTCGGACTACTCATTAGGTTTTGCCGAAGTGTGTGTCTCTGCTCCTCACTCTCATTTACGTAGAATACATCTTTAAAGATGTCACCTGGCTTTTTATTATATTTTATAGCCACATTTCTTATATTATTCCTATTCCAAAGGATAAAATTAGAATATATATCAATGTGGGCCTCTTAATGGTCCTTTTTCAGAACCTGGATGCTTGTGTGCTTCAGGGAAGCTGAGATCTATGTTAGCTGGACTTAGAAAGGGTTCCAGATGACAGGTTTCATCTTGTTGGGGAACAGTGGTGTCGGATTATGTAGGTGGTAGCTGTGGTGACATGACAGTGGTAACAATGGTGAAGACACCATTTCAAAGTGCATGGAACAAGCAATGGTTAAACGTATGTGATGATTGCTAAGGTATCAAGACAGGGATGCAAAGGTTGTACATTAAAAAAGCAGGACATTTAGAGTTTTTGATGAACTTTAGTTGTAATTTAAGATTTTAAAAATGCCGTGGACTTCAGTGAAAACAGTGGGATTTTGATTGAACCATGCTTGAACTTGAAGCACAAATAATCGGGTTAACATCTTCGTTTCTTCTTTTTAACAAGCAGATGCTTTGGAAAACACCATAATGCTTGCTATATGTGACCGAACCGCGTCATACTTGCTTTGTTTTTGACAGTCTATAAAAAGATAGCGCCCTATTTTATTGTTAAATCAATTTCCAAAATCAGTCGCATCAATCTCATTTTAAATGCGTGTTTAGTAGCATTCAAGCTCAGTGGGTCTGAGCGCAGTGACTTCCACTTGCTGTCACGTCATGTGCCTGCCGTTTGCAGGATGAGCTCAAGAACATCAGAGGGTGACGATCCAGGAGTAGCGCAATGATTTGCAATCTTTGTTATACAAAGTTTTGTGGTGTAAGTAGTGTTTAGTGGAAAATAAACAAAGTGCATGTGATTGTGCGAGAATACGAGTAATATGAAAAAGCAATGGATGATTTGGGAGTTGCTAGCTTGGGCTGTTTTGTGCACTCAGTACAGCTTGTGGTACACAAGGGGCTCCTAGCACAGCATACTGAATACACAGAATATTGGAAAATATTCAAATTGAATGGCAAATGCCCCAAAAATGCTTAAAACAAGATGTACAAACGAGGTGGAACAATACATTGTGTTTCTTCTAGGTTAAAGATTCATTTTTTATTTGCATTAACTAGTTTAAATATATTAGTAATATACAGTACAGTGTGTGTGTGCGTGTGTACAATTTTAAAGCAAAAAGAGTTGTATCAGAATCGGTATTGGCACTTGTATTGGAATGGATTGGAACTGAAAAAAAGTGGATTAGCCCATCCCTTCCAGAAAAGCGATGAACAGATTCAGTCATCATAACCATATTACTGGGATGCCTCAAGATTGAAGCAGAACATGTCATTCCTCCTGAATGTCCTCTTTTGTATGCTCTCCTTGAGTCAGTATGAACTTGATGAAATCTAACAATATTAATATCCAACTGCACAACATGTTTTGACTAATGTAGAATCCATCAACCTTAAATTGATGGGTTAGATCTATTCTCTTCTCTTTCCGTAATTAGCAGTTGGTTACTAGAAAAGCAATTTATCATGTCTGTCTTTGTTGGTACTCTCCAATAATGGCATGTAAATTTGGAAGACCGAAGACATTGTTGTCAGTACTCCCCCTAACGGTCGAAGATTTTATAGCTGTCAGATAGAGGAACATCATTGCTGCTTTTCTGTTGAGGTTGTGTAGTTCATAGGTTTTAGGCATTAGTTTTTGGGCTCTTGCCCAGCCTCTTTGTGCCTCTACCAGTTGTTTTTGTTCCACAGCTGCTCTGAAGTTTCACCTTTCGCCAGTTTGGCCAGTTGGATTTTTAGGTTTAATCCACGGAAGATCCATTTCTGGGGCATAAACTGCTAAGCTCCAGCTCACATGTTAACTACCATACCTCTTGCTGCCATTAAAATTGACTTTGACTTATTTAGCAGTTTATTATGGTTTTCCCATGTTAAACATTGTGGCATCTGTACTTTTAAAAGGGTACAAATATCAGCCCAGATGGAAGCAGATCCATATGAGTTAACAAATCAGTCCCTGACTGTGCTTCCAAATGAACTGCCGTTACAATGTATGAAGTTGAGTTTCATCAATGTACCTGTTTGTATTGTTGCTCAATAGATAGACATAGATACTTCACAGCTTCCAGGTTTAAATCTGCACATTCTCCCAGCCCCCAAGGAGGATTGTACTGTTTGTGTTTGTTCTGATCTGTGTTTTTACTGAAGTTTCTTCTAAATGCTGTTACTGCTTTTAGGTGCTGCCCAGTCAGCGACAACTTCTGGTGACATACCGAAGGATATTCCTCCAGACTGTTTAATCTTCTGGGTCGTTTGTTTTCCCAGTGGCATGTTCTTTGTTGTTCTGAATATTATAAGGAGGTCAAGTGACTGTTATACAGGGTGTGAACTCTATATGTCAGTGATGTGTTCAAGACCATCTTTTTCAAGATCAAGACTCACCCATCCCAAGACCCATCCCAAGCAAGACAATTTCAAGACCAAAACAAGACCAAGGCGTGAACACTCACAATCAGAATTTAGATTTTTTTTTGTTGTTATTCACCCACTTTTTTTCATTTATATAATTCCAAAAGATCCAATTACTCACACTTTAATGGTCACATGATCCACATCAATGCAGATGTATGAAACATCGCACAGAAATAATGAAATCACACAAAGCCCCCCCCCCCCCAGCTCCTGACAGTAACAGTAAATTATAACGATCAACACTAAAGAAACGCTACCAACAATGTCCAAAACAGTCCAGTATAACAGGGGCAGTTGATGATGGATGAGTGAAAGAAATGCCTTGTGAACAGCTGTCCGAAAGGGACGTACCAGTTCCTGATGTGGCGTGAGGTGACTGGGAGCAGGGCTGCAGCCAGGGTTTGAGAAAGTGAGGTCCGTGACCTGGGGGTGAGGGGGTTGGGGGGTGGGTCTTGGCAATCACACATTGCATATGGGAGGCTTGTTTTCTGGGGGATAAGCAGTGTTAAATAAAAGTTCATAGTTCAGGTTACAGCAAGTTATGTGGAGCTATTATATGAATGCACCTTACTGAATTTATTTAGGTCTGTATCATAAGAACATTACAAAGCAGTTAAATACTATGGGTATGAAGCTTTTAAGGTTATTTGTAACCATATATAAAGATAATGTTAAGGATTTCTTTCATCTTTAACACACCAGTACAAGCTAACTTATACACTTGTTTTGATACCCAAATTTGGCTCTGCAATGTTTCTGTTGACACTAATACTGATATCGTCCCCTTCATACTGTAAGCGTTTTGTTATTTTTTTATTAGTGGCATTGTGTGAAACGTTGGTTAGCCTAAACTAGCCCATTAAGCATAACATGAAAGGAATCCAACCTTTAACATGGCCGGAGTAGCTGAGCCTAGGCTTATATTTAACGTTTCATCTAATTCTTTGCTGTAGACGCTGTAGCAGGTCGCAGTTTTGTAATGTTTTTTACAGATGATCATTGCTTTGTCTTACCGAATGATAAGCTGCCTGCGCACCCTCCCTTACAAAACTGCGTGATCACACAACTCTGTGTATTTGGACTGCTTTCAGTGAAGTGTGATCATGTGGTTCCTGAGTCGCGTATCCTCTATCACGCTGATACTGAATGCTCTCTCTCTCTCTCACACACGCAGACACTATTAACACATTCAGACTGAATTAAGAATGCACTTGGCATTCTCAACTCTTGACATTTTCAGATGCTGATTATTTTTTTTTTATTCAGGTGAATATTTAGCTTAAAATTTTATTTTTAGCTCTTAAAAAAATACTACCAAGGTTTGATGACCTCGTATCTGGCTATGGCCCTGATTGGGAGTGCTCCCAGACGAAGACCTACCCACTCAAGACGAACCCTGATAGGCAGGCACAGGACAGCACATACATCCAGATGGGAACTGTAACCCAAGGTGGTCGAGCTGTAATCCATCTGAGTGTGAGAGGCCTACTAACAAACAGATGGGCGATCACGATCTTCCCGGTGTATTTCATGTTCATTTTTAAAGGGCCCGCTTGCTTGATATCTCTTTCCAGCAGCCTCTGCGGCTTCCGAAGCTGTCCAATAACATTATACTGCCAGGGCAGCAGGGAGATTTTTTTAAAGTAATGTCACTTCATGAGGGCAGCACAGGAAAATTAATTTCCGCTTTGTGAGGAGAAAGAAGTATATTTGCATATTGATTCAAATATCTTTTGTAACAAGAACGGTCACAAAACTAAGACAGGATCTCAAGAACTACAACTCTGATCTATATAAGGCTGTACTTTTAAATTCATTTTAATGGGTGGAAAGAGTTTGTTTCTGTGTCTACATCAGTCCAAACTCTTTTGTCACTTTTTGATGTTGAGGTACTGCTATCTGTATAATTGCATCTTATTCTGCTCAGACTCGCAGAGTGGCTAAAGGATGGGATGCCTGTCCGCTGCTGGAAACATACCTGCGCACTATGGGCAGTTTATAGATGCAGGGATCTTTGGACTGTGGAAGGAACTCTGCACTACATGGGATGACTGTGCAAAGTGCTCACATACAGTACAGTGTATCGTACAGGCGGTCCCCAGGCTATGAGTGAGATCCGTTTCTTAAGTCTGTCTTTGGGTAGGTAAGTTGGAACAGGTACACATGGTACTTCTTTAGCATCGGTTAGTCAGTTGTTTGGTGTGGCATACAGTATATATTTTACTTTTTCCATGCATAAAAACCTCATAATACAATAATAGAAGTAACTACCCTCTGCTGTACTGTACCTAAAGCTGACGAACTTCTGAAGCTGTGCAGTGTTTTCATGAGCATCACAAAGTGGTGTGTGTGTGTGTGTGTGTGTTCCTTACTATAAACCACAGTATTGAACTCTCATTTTTAATACTATGGGCTTTATGTCAGTCCGTTCTAAAGTACGAGGTGTCTGTAAATCTGACGTCTTGGCCCAGAGACTCCTGCATATCAACTCAAGCTAAGCTGTAAAGGAGTTTACAGGAATTGAAAAATATGTAAGTAGTAAATGTACAGTACAATAGCGGTGGGTGGCCGTTTAGTGAAAAGAGAATGCGGAATCTTGTCAGCCCCATTGTTTGGCCTTGTTGCTTTGCAGTTGCGGAGTGAGCGTCAATAAGAAAACAATCCGCAGCCCTCGATTTGAGTGAAGTCACAGCTGGGTTGCAGCTTATCGACTCCGAATTTCCCCAAGGGGGCCTCACCTCCCCCTCTCATGTCCCCGGAAATCAATGCCAGCTGAATCAGACCGAGTCTCACCATGGCGTAATTGCAAACTGTTTTGGGTTTGGGGGGTGCATGGGTGGGTGGTTGTGGCAGTCCTCCAGATTCAGTCTCAGCACCCTGATTGAGAAGAGGAGCAGGTCGGGATTTCAGAACTCCGCCGCTTGCAGTTTAACATCGACGGCAGCCAGTGACATTTCATTTAGCTCGGAACAGTCCAGGAGCTACCCCATGGAGATCTGAGACAGCTCCTCGCCCCTGGTGTTTTATTACAGCTGCACTGTCATTAATCTGCATCAAGGGCGCTTTCTCTGCTATCGCACTGCTGTGTGGCTGTTGACAGTCAGGTGCTGAGTTGGATATAGAAACTGTAATTCTTCATTAAATCCTGATTGTATTTTAATATATGTCCATGACAAGTTACATACGGTGTGTGGCTCAGTAGGGTAGTATGCTGGTAAACGGATGGTTGATCGTGCAAATCCTGTGCTTGGTGGAGGTATTTCTCCATTGGGCCCTTGAGCATGCCCCCCCCCCCCCAAATTCCCCACATTGGATAAAAGCATCTGCTTAATAATCATAAATATAGGTACCAAGCAGATACTGTGGGGCACTTTCTGCAGCTGATTTAGAGACATTACTGAAATGCTCTCTTCCCCCGGATTCGCTTATTTAGAGGTTAACTATCAGTTCCTTTTATTGTAATTAATGAATTTTCAGGTCCCATGAGTGAGCCCGGCACTGATTCCACTCTCTTGCTGTGTCTGATTCTCTTGCAGTGCCTCTCAGCTTCAGCACTGGAGCCCTGCAGGAAGGCAGCTCTCAGGTGAGAAACTGCATCAGTGCTTATCTCTAAGCATGTTACTACAGGGACAGAAAGTTGATATTTGCTTGCTCCCATGATTTGAGATTAATCTCCTCAGCAATGTGAATTACAGTTTGTGTGCAGATTAGAGGGATTCTTTATCTTACTACCTTGACCGTGATTGTCGTCGTTTGTTGCCTGTTAAAATATATTCAGAGATCTGTGAATACGGTCACTGTTAACTTTTGATGTATTTTTCTCATTTGCTTTTAGCAAACTGGTAGAAAAGTGTCAGGGATTTTCACAGTTATATGCTTTTTTTATTTTCAGGTGGTACAAGGGGGAAAAAAAACACATCTTAGTCGTGTCTAATGCACTGAAGCATAATGTTTTCACTTCAAAGTGCTCGGCCTCGACAGAACCTCTTCTCCCCCCCCACTCGTGTTCCCAGGCCCGAGAAGCATTTTCATCAGCCTCCGCGGTATGAGATTAATGCTCGACCTTCCCAACCTTTGCAAGCCGAGCCCTCAGGCAGTCCAGACGTGTGAAGAGCGCTTCTGCAGTTGTTCTGCCACATTAATGGTTTTCTAAAAGCGGCAGCTTAGCCGGTGTCCTTCGGGGGAGCTCTGCTTCCCTGTTAGTAAATCTGTACGCGGTGATTCACTTCCAGCTGCTGACCGCAAACAGGCCCACGTAAATGAGGGAACCTTCATAGGCACTCTAGTCAGACCTGGTACTTTTCAAATCAGTTGGCAGGAAACGGGGAAAAGGCTGCATGATGTGTTTGGCCAGAATGTAGTGAGAAAATGCTGCTTGTCCCACTGGCAGAGAGAGAATGCATCCACAGGGGAACTGGGCGCTGCTCCTGCCAATGGGAAGCCGCTTTTAATGCCGAAATGCCTTTTCTTCTGCTCTGAGGTTAATTACCTCTAACGAGCTGCTGTGTCTTGTGCTTGGCATGGCTGCAAAACTGAGAGGCCACAGTAACGCAGGGCAAAGATGGTACAACACAAAGGTCCTGGGTGGGTGCTGTATGTTGGTGCTGTAGGTAGTAGCTATGCGGCGGTTCTTACATAACAGCATTTTCTCTGACTAAAATCTACCTGGTAATGATATCAGCATAAAATGCTTTTCTCATAGCTCCAGGGAGGCCATGAGATGAAATGTCATTAGAAGAGAAATTGGGACAAAGTGTCTGTAGCCGGGCTTTTCAGAAAACCCTTCCTTCACAGTCCTTTTTCTAGCTTCGAGCTGCCTTCCTCCACCTCTTCTGCCCTGTGTTGAGCAATGTGAGCGGCGCACTTCTGCGGCAGACCCCCCCCCCCCCGTTATTGCAAACCTGCTAAGATAATGGGAGTGGAGGAAATTTCCATTTTATGAGGATTAGGAGTATTTTCAATGAAAAAAAGCCTGCCGAGTGGTCAGTTCTTAGGGAAGATTCCAGCTGTATCAAATAATTTCGCACAGTTGTGTATATTTGATAAAACCAAATTCAAGTATATGGGAAATACCTATGAACACCCTGCTTCCCCCCCCATACTTTTTTTTTGGATAAGATTGGAATTTCACCATCCAGGCATCCGAGACATGGGCCCTGTGGTAGCAGAGTAAATTTGGAGATCGGGATATTAGCCTCGCTCCACATGACAAGACCCTGAAGGCCCAGAGCAGCTAGTGAGTGCTGTCAGCAGGCTGCCCAGTAGGGGGCGACGGAAACTGGGTTTGGGAGCTGTGGCAGTGTGAGGACACACACTGGCTCTCACCTAAACTGCAGCCTTCCAGCCTGAAACAGCAGCGTAGAAGGAGCAGACAAGGGTGCTTTGCTTCCTTTGTCAAAGGAAGAAACACTAGGCAATCTTCCCTGTCTCTACCTGTACATTCTTTGCAGCATCCTTTACACTTGCAAGAGCGGACTGGTCATGTTTTATTCGCTGCCACATTTGTTTCAGCCTTCTGGGAAAGCTGGAGCCCTTTGGAGCTGGTGATATATTTTTTGTCAGGTACGATGGGGCGCTTGCTAAAGCCACCTGTCTGTTGGCATCCTGCTTGGTCTGGGCTTTGCCTGTGCACACAGTTCACAGTCAGATTGAGAATATTTGTAAACTCAGAGAGATCCTTGAGCTTTGCGACAAAAGCAGAGCAGCGAGTTCCAAAATCACCAGATGCTTGTTTTTGTAGTACCTTCCAAAATAGCCACATTAGCCTTCAGCTAGGTTTTTATTAATTAATTTTTTTTGCAAAGGCCAAATTGTTGGAGGACAGTGTGGTGGCTTACTGTACCATCGCTGCCCTCGATTTCTGCTGCGGCCCACTGCTGTGTGGATAGGGTCCTCTCTCAGTCAATAGATGTGCCGTCAGTGTGATTTGATCATATGTCCTTAGTGTGTCAATGTATATCTATGATAAGTTGTTGTACAGTACCTTCACTTCCCCAATTGTACTCATTAATTACGGAGACTGCTGGGAATGGACGGAAGGTCCTTGATTTGGCAGATGTGTAGGGATGTGCTGCTTTCAGTGGGTGTGGCCTTTCTGGATGTCTTACAGCTGTCCCGCACACTCCTCTGGCTCATAAATTATAAATAGACAGACTGCATGGGCTTTGCTTTTGGCCAGTGAGGTTCTGCATAACTACACAACTTGTTCCAAGATGGGTTTGATGGGAGGATGTGAAGAAGGTTGTATTGTAGAGTAAGACGCGTCGTATGTTTCTGAATTCGGGCTCTGCCCGTCTCTCATATGCCCACTGGCACCTTCAAAAGGCACCGGATCTGCATTCATGCCCGGTGTGGTGTGTTCGCCCAGGCTTCAAAGACCCGAGCTGCCGAGGTTTGTTCAGAGAAATCATCTGCCATGCTGCCCTTTATTCCACGTCTCGTCACCACTCCCAGTGGATGCTTAGGTGCCCCCCCCCCCCCACACACACACAAACACACACAAACACACACACACGAAATGAACCACTCTTATTATTTTTTTGAAAAATGCTGCTTTCTCACTCTGGTTCTCACAACTGTTGTTAATTCACTTGTTCTATAAAGAATTTAACTTTCTGAGTGTCTGATGTATTATGTAAGGGACCCTACAGTTTCTGCGCTAAGAGCTGAGATACCAGTTCTCCTCAGTTGTATGTGTTTGGACCATTCAAGGAATCCAGAGAACCCCACTGGTCACCGCGCTGCCCAGCAGCTGTTCAATATTAACACCGTTCTTATTAGCTTCTGGGAACAGCCTGGTGTTTTTTGGCAGATCCAGGACACTCCGGAGGGATTTTGTCTCTCACTTGGCTTGTGAATTCCCTGGAAACCCCTGGGAGGACCACCAGTTCATAGCTGGGGAAGATGGACGGTCTGGGCAGGCCCATTCAACTTCTCACCAACACTGCTCTTGCAACGTTGGATGGATGGATTGTTGAATGGAAGTTGAATGCTTATTTATTGACTGGAGAGGCAGGTAATTATTATCCAGTTAATTGGGGGTAATGACTTGTTTTTGACCTGCATTTAAGCATAAAATTTTAGCTAATTTCCCTGTAAGTGTTTCTTTTTTGGCCCGTACGTGCCATGCTTGCAGATCAGTCTGTGTGGATGCATTCTCTGCAGGTGGTATTTAGATTTTCTGTGCAGCATCGTTCCTGGTTCGTGTTTAGAGATGGACCCCTCCACATCACCTTGATGTGGCTCCAGAGTGACGCATCCCTCCCCCTTTTATCCCAGCTCGAAGCGTGTAGCAGCGCACAATGTCTCACTGGGGACACAATCGATGGCCTTAGTAGGAAACATGCATGCTGACACTGCACCCTGTGTCTTAATGGGTCCCCATTCTCATCCATTGTCTCTGGTGTCAACTGCAGGTGACAAAATCAGCTATTTACTCATTTGCATATAATCCATACACACTCGTGGTAATTTAAGCAGCACTTAGAGTGCCAAAGCAGTGTAATCAATGGCTGTGTTCATTGACTGGAAAAAGTTTTGGGTTACTCCAACATTGATGGGCTACCCCCACATTGATTGAAATCTCTCTCTTGTCACAGTAAGATACAGAAATCAGAATCAGACTTATGATGCATGTTCATACATACACACGTTCACACACAGGGAATTTTATGTCTGGGTGTCAATGTCTGTCATACACACAATAGATAATACGCAGTTATTATAAGACAATGTTGACATACAATGCAGCTGACATATGCAATTGTTTGACTGGTACAGATTAAGTGTGTGTGTCAATACCCCTTTTATTTGGCGTTGAAGTCTGAGTGAACTGTTGCTGTCAGCATGACCCAGTAAACGTGGCGGTGTAGTTAAATGTATCGCTGAGAGAAGCAATTTTGTGAATTTTAAGTGTGTGGAAATTAGGGGGATTAAAGAGTCCTGTTGTGCCACTGGGCCCCAGAGGCAGCTTGTCACCTTGGTGGAAATGCGTGACTCAGTTAGTGTGCTTCAAGCCTGAGCCGCCTCTGTGCTTCTGACTTTACTCTAGGGGTCAGGAGTTTACAACTGAAGCTAGGTGTGTAATTGCAACATGCAGCACGGTTTATTGCGGCATATCTGTGGAGCTTAAACTGACTGCCTGTGCTCCCCACCTCCCTGAGGTCCTTTCAGCCTGTCCCTTATACCAACCTGAGGATGCCGTCCCACTCAGAACTCAGATTAGCAATGACAGGCACACAAACAGGCAAACGGGAGGAACGCTGTCTGACTTCATGGGTCGTTATTCGTGCATGTTGTCCATTGGAAGTGTCTACTCTCCAGATCTTGCATCTAATTTTCCTTCCTTGTTGAATTACATTGACGAGCAGTCATTTTTTTTTCCTCTTGCCCAAAGTATGCTAGTATGGCTTGGCTCATCAAACTGCCTGTGCCCACAATGATTGTCATTTTATGATGATGTGCGATTTTAATGAATGATGAATTAATGGAGTGAATTAAACTGCTCAGTGGAAATCTTCTTACAGAATGGCAAGTGCTTTTAAGCTATTTCCTCATCTAAGCTTCAGGATGACTGTTCTTAAAAAAAAAAAAATAAATAAAAAATCATTTGCTTCACTGTCTAGCAACAGTTGATGGCTTCTCTGTTAAAACTATTGCTGTCTTTGTCAATCTCATACTGAATTGTGCAGTAAAGTTAGCACTAAGTGGGGTGGGGGGGGTTCTTGTGACTGGGGACGTTTTTGTAGCTCTCTGAGATGCTTGACGTGCATTTTCTCAAACTCATTAAATGAATGGTGCTGATTCAGTCTTAAAAGAAATTGTCAAGTATTTCCATAAAATATTTATTTCCCCTCCTGCAGCCCCTGTGTACGTCAGTTTTGACGTACAGAAAGTCTGGGGAATCTGTGTAGAGTACAGTTTTATACTTGTAACATCTCCTTCCTTTTTCAGATCCAGGACGCAGATCGAGGCTCCCAGGAGAGGCGAATCCGTGAGTCTGTGTACATACATCATTCATCGCTCTGCTTGTGTTCTGTTTATTCATCCCGCCACATATTCTCCAAGTGTTCTCCATAGCCAGTAGTATAATTTAACTGGCGATCAAGTGCATAAATTTACTGAGCTGCCATTATCTTTATTAAAACTAATTGAGTTTTGAAGAAATTTTTCAGGGTTGCAATGACTTATTTCTCCACCATGGTGATTTTGCTGGCATAGCTATGAGTTTATGATCTTATAACTTTGGTTGTCTGTGTAAGAACAAACATCTCGCAAACATAACTGTCCGTCATGGGAGCTCTGTCATTTTATTACCTTGAGAAAAGTGTTTCATGAGACCGGTGTAAGAGTCGCATTTGCAGTTTTGTGTTGCTTAAACATTCAGGCTTCATGTGTTTAGGCTTGTGAGTGAGTCTGTGAGGCGTGTGTGTGTTTGTTGTGATGTGGCCCTCGGCCTTGCGCTTGCATTGGCACACGTCTTCCGGCAGGGGCACCCTGCCATCTGCATGCATTGGTGCATTTGGCCCCGCTTCAGCCTCCCTGGTTTATTCCCCAGGCACTCTCCTGTCACACACACAGTCCCGTCGCTCGCTGCGGTTTTGTTACTTCTGTAGACACGGATGCCTTTGGTGCTGCATTTCCGAACGAGTGCGATCCAGCATGACGACTGTTCGCAGAAGGATCGCGCCACTTTACCGCTCGCCCCGCCACGCTCCAGCAGCTCCATCAACGGGGCTGTGACCTCAGTCGGCGAGAAAAGAACAGCCAGCTTAAAAATGCTTTGAATAAGTCATCTTGCACACCGACTCAAGTTCTTTTGAAATGTTCTTTCTGGATGGGAAATTGTCCTTTTGTATTGTAACCGAAATGCCTTCATGTCAAACACCATTGGAGACCTAAAACCCCATAGAAAATATGGGAGAAAATATTCGTTTGAAAACGACCTAGTGAACCTGAGCCCCACTGTGGCTGTACCTCTTCAGAGCAAAATGTTCCAAGAAGCACAAGCATGAAATCTATTTTCTGTTCATCAGCATACGACAAAATCAATTTACACTGGGTTATCTGGATCTAGTTTCAGCCCCTCTGCTCAAGAGTAGATTTCATCGTTATGGTTCCTTGCCAACGAAGCAACCATTCACAATTGCAGCTAGCTAGAGAGGGAGGGAGGAAGTGTGGGCTGACGCCACCTCACGCCTGGGCGTGGGCTGCTAACCACGGCAGAGTTGTTGCCTAAGCTTGTAAGCTTCTCCGTTATCCTCTCAGCTGGGTTGCCACAGAAACAAAAGCTGAAGGAGCATCGTGCTTCAGCGCACGCTAGTCCTGCCTGCGACTGTCCCTGCAGAGAAGCCCAAAGACTCAGATGTTTGGTCTATTGAAAAATCCTAACTGGGCCACAGTGCTCCTGTATACATTGTGGGAGCAAGTAACCAGAGTTCTGCTTTTCTCCCAGGCAAAACCTGTTGGAAATGTAGCTCCGATTCCAACAGAGCTTGAAGATTTCTATGGGTGGTGGGGGCGGGGGAGGGCTTTAGTGAAAGTTAAGGCTTGCCAGTTATGTTTTGAAGTGTAAATTAAATTGTCAGGTGGGTAAAAACAGCGCGCAGGTGTTACATTTTTTCTAAATATTATAACAGTATACAGTATTTTTCTTAAATCTGTTGTATGTTGAGTACGTTAAAGCAAAATTCACCCCTTACTCCTGTGGGGCACAGAGATTTTAAATATTTTATGAAATGTACATTTCCTATTTTCTAAACCAACTCGGAGCTGTTGTATTATGGGTATAATGCCTTGAAGGGGGATTCTGGTGGTCTGGAGCCAGTCCCACGAAGCCCTGGGTGTGTAAGGCGAGATACCAACAGTTCAACTTGGAATACAAAAGCAAGGACGCGCTCTGGGGTCGTGTGGAGGAGATGCTATCTGTCAGACTGCCTTCCAGCCTCGGGAAGCTAATGTATGCGGAGCATCTGTTTGGAAAACACCGGGGGGGAGGTGCTATTAGGAAATTAATGTATAGGCAAAGAAACTGCCTACAACCAAGGCTCTTCTCATTTTCTATCTTCTCATTACCTGCGGGGGAAAGGCGTGTTATTGTGAGGAGTCCCTGCTTCAGTATTTTTTTGCATCTTTGTGAAGTAGAATTTCGTTTTAATGCTGGTGGACAGGTTTTTTTTTAATCATTTTTAATTACACATCAACGTTATGCCACTGCAGTGTCGGTTTCCAGTGGCTAGTGGTGACTCGACAAAACAAGGGTGATAATTTTCAGAGCTTCTTTATTTGTAATGTAAGTGTTTTATAAAAGGCATAGAATGCTGGTCTTTGTGGTCAGTCTCTCGCTGTGGCAGAAAGCCTCCCCATTAGGGAGGTATTGTGAGTGAATATAGATCAGTATTGACAGTGATGTGTCCCATTACCTTAATGATGCATTCTTGAATAACTGGCAACAATGTCCTCTTTCGGTTCTGCAATAGCATGAAACGTTTTTGCAGCAGAATGATGCTGCCTGACTGATGTGCGCCTCTTATGAAAGGTAGAGGGTGGGGGCACTAAAGACGTCTGTTGTAAGAGACACACACTGTGACAAGTGGAATGTGCTGCTAGTGCCAGGAACAGGCACAACAACAACAAAGTTCTGATGGTGTTTTGTGTTGCCATGGCAACTTATAATCAGCATACACCCCCACCTCCCTCCAATGGCTACAGATAGTCAAATTAAATAAAACCCAGATGGTGGTGATTGGGCTAATTCCTTTATTAGCGAAAAGACTTCACTGGGAGGATTCAGGACTGGGTAGAAAGCTCGTAGGCAGGATTTCCCAGGTGTTTGCATCATCCTTCCATCCTTCCTTCCATCCTGCCTTCCTTCCTTCATCCTGCCTTCCATCCTTCCTTCCATCCTCCCATCCTTCCTTCCTTTCTTCCCAGAAAGGTATCTGTTTTATCTATGTCTTTGAGCCTTGAGCTCATTTTAGTTTTCGATGTTGAATAGAGTGAAGCCCTTTATTGTTTGGGTAACCTTACACTTTTGCACATCTTTCCTGCCCTTGTGACTGTCCTCTGTCACAGAAAAAAAGTCTAGTGAATGAGCGGCGAGACCAATTTATGGGCCGAGAGCGTGAGGTCCTTAGAAGCTCATTCTGATCTGGAGTACGATGGAGAACAAAGGTGCACTGCTGTCCTAGATTCGTGATCTGGCTGTGGGCCAACCTATTAGAAAGGCCACAAAGGAACCTCCGGGAACGTGCTGACAGAAGCCGTACTGAAGGCCAACAGACGGCGGTTGCTCGCTCTGTTGGGGTTGGGAGGTATATAGCGATGTACCGTGCATCTCCATTGAGGCTCTGTGCGGGCTCCCTTCAGTGGACTGCCCTGCGTCTGTCCCCGCCCCTGCCCCCTCGCTTCGTGTCCAGTGACTCGGCTGACCTTCCGTTCACCCTTTCAGCGAAGGAACGCCGACGTGCTTCTTGAATCCAGGCCATCCTGCTTTCTCAACCCCTAAGTCCTTCACACATGTCTCCCAGAGCTTAGACCTCTCTGATTTCTGCGAGCGATATTTACCTGAGTCTCTCTAAAGGGCAGCGTAACGTTAAAAGTGTATCGACTGGATTGAGCATTTGAGTCTGTTTTTAAAGCTTAATTGGCTCCAGGTCTTGAATTATTGATGGGGTTGGGAGGGGAGTCACCTCTCTCCTGCTATTTATTACCTGTTACTGCCGTTATCTTCTGGGACTGCGGTGACCTGAGGGATCCGCACATGCCGCTGAAGTCTCCATCTCTAAAGGAGACTCTGGGTGGGTTTGAATTTCTCCGGAGGGAGAAGAGACCTTCTCCATATGCTTCCTGTAGAGGTTGGGAAGCATCCGCACTGACCTTTCCAGCTTCCAGCTCAGAAGTTAGAAAGCGCAGAGCTCACAGAAGCACGGACCAGTCGCCCGTGCAATTAGACGGGTTTATTAATATGAGGGTATGTTTGGCCTGGGGAGTTGAACCGCAGCTGCTGCACGCCGGCTCGTCGCACCGCGGGCAGCACACCGTGAATACCAATCGCACCGGAGCGCGTATAATCCACTTTTGCGATGGAATCTCCCCGCAGGGCTGCACAGCTCATTGGCAGACGGTGGTATCGATTCATGCGGGCATGACTCAGAGCCTCGTGTGCATTTAAGCTCCGGGAAGATGCTGCCTCACACTGACATGAGGGGTAACGGCTACTCTGGCACCATCAAGTCCATTTTATATGGTTTCATGTACTGAGGATATTGCCGTGGCTCAATGGAGTGTGGCCAGATTTGTCCCGAGATGGTCAGCATTTAGGACTCAGCGCTGGATCAGCTTGCTTATGGAAATGGCTTGTCAACATCCTCCCTCAGTCTTAGCCGATTGCTCACCACAAAGCCCTCCGCTGCCCCCGTGAAGGTGCCGTTCATGTCAGCAGACTCATTGCCCAGAGTCCCATCCCCTGCAGTGTTAAATCACCACTAGTAGTGGGTGTGGGTACCAAATAGGAGCCGCAGAACTTAGCCAGGTTGGATGCTGTAGAGTGTTTCCTTACTAAGGTCTAGCAAGGGTTGTGACATTGCTGTGCTGTTTGGACTAATGTTCTTTATTTACATCATAAGAGCTACTCTGTCTCTATGGAGTATGCGTGACCCTTTTGGAGTAAAAGCGTGCGAGTTTCTGGATGGCAAGACTGCATTCAGGCATCGTATCAGCTCACAATGCATCTGCCCTTCACTTGCATATGGATTTCAGAGTATTTCAGAGGATGCTGCCAGTGCCTGCAAGGTTATCAGACCCAGTGCAGTGACAGCCCATTGTGCATTCAGGGCTATAGGACAGCTTTTCCGAAACTGAGTCATATCACTATGAACTAACGAAATTTCACCAAGGACATTTTTTAATATATATTCAAAATGCGAAAAACCGAGCAAGAAAAAAAATCTTGGGTTCTGGTATCTTTTTTTTTTTTTTTTCTTCTTTCACTGCGGCCTGCATCTTCCAGTTCCGATTGTTGGTGTCATCTGAAATTATTTTATCACATGAGGTATTTAACCTCGGTCGCTCTGGTAAATATCTTACCATGGAGACACTTTATATGTAGACTGGAGCGTGAAATTGTAACCTGCATAAAATTGCTTATGATCAAAACATCTGCTGTGCAAATGAATAATGTAGCAATTAGAACGAGATCAGTGCGAGATGTGAAGCAGGGAGAGCGGCTGTTAGTGATGTTTTGGTCAGGCGGACGTCCTTAAGAGTGACGTGGGCGGTGCGTGTGGCAGATTTGATTCTCTTTTTCCCTTGTGGTGAGCGAGCTTCGGCAGCACACCTGCCATGTTGTCTGATTTTATCCTGTGGCATTCCAGCTTTAATAACACTATAGGAAGCCACCCATGTACACTTGTGAAATTATAGATTTTAAGGGAATAAAAATACCATTGATACCGCAGCCGCTACGCCTCCGGGCCTCTCTGTTTTTCTCCCAGCTCCCCCCGGAGAGAAATATCACAGATTAATTTGTGGTTTTGTTGGCAGGTGTGACCCCATGTTTAATATAACAAAGGCTCATGCTGTGAGTGACAGCTGCTTTGATTATTGCCTGTACGAGTGTTTGGCTCTCTTTCAAAGGCGCCTAGATGAAGTGTGTAAACAGATCTTGGATGCCAATGTTGATATGCATGAATTGATTTTATAATGTATTGATTTTGAAACTGATAGGTTAGTTCATGGTTTCATTAAAATGCCTTAATATAGATACCGGTAGGTAATTGCTTAGTGGAGCAAGACTAAGTGGCTGGATGTGGAAGGAGTTCATTTGGTAAGACCTGTAGTGAGCTGGGACCAGTATTTCCTTATACCTCAATATAAGGAACTCTAGACTAGAGTCCAGCCCCTGTGGAATGCAGTGTCCAGGACATATTGATAAACTACCATGACGGACACACCAGCTATATAACCAGTGGGCATTCTGACACAATAAATCAGCATCAGGGGGCTCATTCTCTCTCTCTCTCTCTCTCTCGCTCTCTCACTCTCTCTCTCAAAAAAAAATCTGCTGTGATTTAAATTCGTGGCCAAGGGTCCTCGCAGGAAGTGCGATGAAATCCTCTTCTGTTTGTCATTGAGAAATGCCCGGGGCGTATCTGGCCGTGAACGTACCATCCCTAATCGCTGCTGTGTTCCCCAATTGATTTATCGATTGCTTGCTTTTCCCACCGAGACTGGGGGGGCGGGGCTGGGAGGGAGACTGGTTGCAGAATTCTGGCAAGACCGTCATCGAGGGGATGAGCGAGGGGGTGCCCCACACTGTACAATACCTCATTGCCACCAACACCTTTTGCTGTCTGATTAATGGGAGCCCATTAATTCGGGGGGCTGGCTGGTGGTCTTGCTTTTAATGAGACTTCCTTTTCGTTCCTTACTTGTAACTGTCTGTTTTCTGTGATCCAGCACTGGGTGCAGATTGCATGCATAACTGGAGACGGTCACTGGACCTCTCCGGCACGTCCGTCTTCCTGCAAGTTCCGCTTTCTCCTCCTCATTTGGGGTGACATGGGGGCCTGAGGCAGCTGGGGGGAAGGGTGGAGGTGTGTTGACTCACTGTTCCATTTTTATGGCATTTATTAAATATAGTCATTTAGTTCCAAATTCAGCTCATTTTTAAATTACATGCAGCATAAGCAGTCTTACTATGGAGTAGGTGCTGCTGTTTGTTTATGCTCAGTGTGGGAGAAGTGAACTCACGTGGTTTTTTTTCCTCGTTTTTTCACTCTTGCAGCGTTTTGAACTTCACCATTCCCGCTTATTGCCTCTCCCTGTCAAAAAACTCCACGACTGCTGGAAAGCGAATCGAGCTTATGGGGTTTTAATGAGAGGGTTTAATTACCTCGAGCAGTGTGTGGGACCATTCCAAATGGCTATGTGCTTTTGGAAATCTCCTTCAGTCTCTAGCCGTGAGATGATCTGTCGCATATCATGGAGATGTCACGGCAAGTGCTAATCGCCCTTAAGTTCTGTATGCTTCGTTACGCTGCTTTATGTGGTTAACTGTGGAGATGTTATCCTGGAATTCATCCATCGGTTCCTGGAGACTGCAATAATAGCAGTGTGAAAGCAGTTCCACAAACTGGATGAAATATATTTTTTGTGGCAGTGGTTTTGTGGTTCATTATTCTATGGTTCAGTACAGGGGTCTGAGCATGGAAACGCCTCTTAACTGCTATGCCCCCTACTGCCTATCAGACTGCAGTGCAAAGTGTAAATTAGTCCCTCTCCCTGGGTAGGACAGTCCTAGGCCAGCAGGCCCCCTGGGCTGACAGTAATGAGGGTTAACCTTGCAGTAAGAAGAGAAGGGGCCTCAGGCACAGTCCTGGTGTTGAAACAATTATGGAGCCATTGTGCCGAGCTGCCAGTCATACACACTCTCCTGGTGCACACTTTTGACATTTACACCTCCTAGTGGATAGTGGTGAAACCAGCACATTGGCATTCTGCACAGATGAATAAAAAATCGTGCACCTTAACTCTTCTGTGCTTTTCAAATTATAAACCTTTTCAAGGAATCTCCCCACTCCCCCACCCCCGTTCGTATTGAATTGTTTCTGTATTCTGTTTGTTGATGCATCTATCGAGGTCAGATGCATGCTTTCACTCTGCCTCAGGCTTCTTGTCAGAGACCGGAATCCGATCTGAAGTGTGATGCCTTAGTGTGTCAGATCTAAATTGTGCTCGTCCTTCTAGTAATTGAGGTTGATAATGTGCTCCTCCGTCCTGTGTTTCAGGCTCGCAGGAAGTGGTGTTTGTCATTCTGAGCCAGCGGAACTCATTCCACGTGGAGCGGGCTCACAAACGCAAGGCCAGTCTCATTCAGCAGGCAGAGAACATCAGACAGGTATGCTATCCCCTGTGGGTCTCATCAGCGTTCAGACCACATGCTCTGTGAATTTCTCTAAAGTATCAGGACCATTTATTAATGCAAGCCGCCCCAGGTGCCAGAGAAAGCCACTGCAATGATCTATAGTAGATTTCCAAAATGCCTCACAGAAGCAGCTTGTCACACAATCTCCCACATCTCAGGACTGCCTAAGGACTTATCCCAGGCTCAGTTTGCCTTTTCTCATCGTAAGAACAGCTACAAGAACCAGACAGCAGCACCTGTCTGCAGTCATCAGTGTCTGTTCTGAACAGCTGGTTCCATCATCAATCTGTGCTGTAATGTCTCAAAACATCAGAAGGATGTTTCCTGATTATTACCAATGAGATTTTTCTGATTCTGCAGCAGTTTTCTTGAGTGCGATGCAGCAGGAAGCATGCTGAGCGCACAAAGGCCATTAAACAGTATTATTTCGTCTGCAGGCTGTTCCAGCCAGTACTGACCTTTTCTTTTTCTTTTACTTTAATGGGTCTAATTGCTATTGAAGAAAAGTACCGAAATATTTGGCCATCTTGTGTCTTTGTGTAATCAGAGTCACAAAGGAGTTGTATAAAGACAGGCTAGCATTTTTCTTTTTAATATTGTGAACAGTACTAAGTGGTTTAAAAATAAATTATTGTCATTTAATCACTTTAAATGATGCCATTTACATACATCACCACTAGATGCCACTATTGAACTAACTGTATCCAAGCTGTTCTTGTTTAGGAAAATTAAATATTTTTTAGCATTGCATGTGACCAAATAACAGGGTCAAGTTTTTTGGCATGTATTTGTATCCATATATAATATTTTGTGGAAATCTATATTTACAGAATATTGGAGTTTCCAACTTATTACCAGTGCATTACTTGGCTAACATTTTTATCCATGCTGAAAGTTTGCATTTAATTCTACATATACATTATACATTTAGCATAAATTGATGAAACATGAGTTACAACAGCTCTTGCAGTCCTGTAATTGTAATGACTAGGTAATAAAACCAGAATTCTTTCATTTGTTCCCTTAGCAACATTTATACTCAAATCATTGTTAGAATTCTCGCGTTTGCAATACATGACACTGTAATTTACTTCTGTTTGCAGTCTGAACCATTTTCCCTTAGCACACGCACATTAATGTCACTTTTGTTTGAGTTTTTGTTCACAGGGCAGTCAAGTAAGGGACTGAAAGTGTTTTTTAATTTAAAAGTAAACACCCTTGACTTGCACAAAATGTGAAGAGTTGAGTTACCATATCAATGGTATCACCTGGCAGAGAGGAGTGAGTCATCCAGATGGATGTTGAGCGAGGATACTGCAGTGCTTCAAGCCTCCAGCTGGGGTGGGGGGGCACAGAGCAGGGGGGGTGCCTCTCTGTAGGTGTTCTCCTTTGCACCTTGTTGTATGTGGGGTTGAGGTCAGTCATATTGGGACAGACATTAATATGCATTAGGTGTGTAGCATATTTTCCGGAATTAGCAGTGTGATATACTGTTTTTGCCTCTGTATTGGGGACTCACCGGCCAGCCAGTGTGTTTGTCAACAACAGAAGTGTGATAAACCCAGGAATTTGTGATGAACCCTTCAGTGTTGGCTTACTTTTATGTCTCCTTGAGCATTTATTAAAAAGGAGTGATGACATTTGTCCATCTTCCTCCCTCTATAGATTCACGAACATCTGAGCACTTTTCACTGCTAATACTGTTTAATGCCAATTAAAGCATTTGATGTTTCCAAGGAGTTTGGGGTAAACTGGGCCTGTGAGACCTGCGTTTTTATTATGTGTTTGCCAAACTGCCTCAGTGGAGAAGAAAGTAAATGACTTGTTGCCATAATATTTGTAGTAAAAACAGCACATAAAGGGTTGGACTTGTGTGCTGAGAAACTGCCAGATCACTCTCATAAATGAGTAATTCCTGCATACATTCCAGAAAGACCTCTACAGTGAGGTGTGTGATTGAGGGAGGCAGTGCCGTGTTGAGCTTGGAGATGATCAGCTCTGGAACTGACCTGTTCCTTTTCCATAACTCCAGATGTAATATAGTGCTTATTTCTTTATTTTTTTACGTGATAGTTACAGTGTGGTGTATCGTGGGTGAGTCAGTTTTCTGTGACTCATCGCTAGATGCTGGCGGGTCTTGAGGGTATAGCAGGTACCCTGTTATGCACAGTGCTCAAAATAAGTGACTCCCTACGCATCCCATCCGGCCCGGAGCAGCATCACTAGTCAGGAGCAGGTAAGCTGTCTCAGCTCTGCGTATAGGACGAGCTGCTAAGCCACCATTACACTCGTAGGGGGAACGAGGTGGGCGTCTCTCACAGACCTGCTGAGCCACTTGCAGGTTGCCAACTGGACAGCAAGCAGAGAAGCATAGATTTTTTTTTTATCTTGCCCCACAGTGTGTGAGCTGTAGTACGTACAGACAAAGCACCGGATACGAGGAGCGAGGAGGCATTGTGGACGGCCGAATCTGGAACACAAGTAGAAACATCCAAACTGACAATGTGACAAAACAAACTTCCTGTACCTATACGCTTCCTCCTCAAATGATGCCTGTTAGCAGCACTGTTTACTGCAGGCGAGTATCAGAGTGGTTAAAGACATGGATGCTGGCATACTGGCCTGGGAAAGGGGTCTCTGAATTGTTTTTGGAAAAATTAAAATGATTTTGAACCCGCGTGGTAGGTAAATTGCAAAACAAGGCTAATATTTTCTGCACAATGCCTGATTACCAGCAGCACTTGCTAATTTGTGTTCCATTCTTTTGCCGAGCGTGAAACTTTTAATATGAAAGCCCACTTCAAGAAACCACAAAGCCCAATTTATTTTTGCATTTTCTTTGGGCTTTTACATAATTGTTTCATTTGAAAGCAGACCGACTGTAAATTATCGGGGTGAATCCCACAGATGTTTAAGAAATAGCAAAATCAAGATATTTTCAGCATATTGAAGTGCAATTAAGAAGAATTATGGAGCTTGGAATAAGACTGTTGAATTTGCTCTGAATTATGTTGAGGGTCTGGGCGTGCTGCAGACCCATTCAGCTGTCTGCGCCATGTCTGTTTCATTGTCCTCTTGAACGTTGCTGGTGGCAACATGGGATACAGCCAGTTTTTAAAAAAACCAAGCTAAGCCGCAAAATGTAAAAACATTTTATGAATTTCAACTTGAATAAAATTCCGAGGGTGACCCTGAGATGCAGGACACTCATTCATCTTCGGAGCCGTATTTTTCATCTGCCTGTGTTGACAAATTTGGTGTGTTTTTATGTTAACGTTTGAGGTTGCATCAAACCATGTACAGTAATAAAAACAAGATTTGTTGCTGTAGGAGCTGCATCGAGATACTTCAGGCCTGTATTAGTAAACACATAGAAATGCTTCTTTCTGATTTTATTATTATTTAATTCGAACCATGATTCTGGTACAGTGTGTGACTCTAGCTTTCGACTCTTCACCCATCATCATAAGATGGCCAATTCAAATCCCGTGGCAGGCAGAATACTCGTATTAATGAGGGCCCAAATGCAAGGTCCTTAACCCCTAAAAACTGCTCCAGGGCCACTGGCTGACCCCCCTGGCTGCCTTGCATAGGACAATAATATGAGAGATGCAAAAAGAATTCCTCTGTACCTGTGCTGGTGCAAATGGAAAATGAAATATTATCACCGGCCAGGGGGCGACATGGTGGTGCAGTGGTTAGCACTGTTGCCTCACACCTCTGGGACCCGGGTTCGAGTCTCCGCCTGGGTC
>JAODJX010000039.1:15042875-15053078 GCA_026776945.1 Isichthys henryi | reverse complement strand
GCTTCCGGGATAGGCTCCGGACCCCCCGCGACCCAGTAAGGATAAGCGGTTTGGAAAATGGATGGATGGATGAAATGATCTATTTGATTTTCTGGAGGAAAATTAATCATTCCGATTGGTCGATTAATCGGTTAAATAGTCAATAGATTAATGCATAGAACAATAGTTGTTAGTGGCAGCTCTACAAATGTTTCTGTCCTGACCCTGGCTTGAAACATGATGATGGGAGTCGAATGAATATTCATCCTTGACTTTGGCTTGGCAGTTGCATGTTTTACTGAAATGTGCCTTTCATTTGGATTTTTTTGCTTTGTCCTTTATAGTAACTTTTTGGAATGCTGAATACTGCGAACATTACATATTGCTTTACACATAGTTGTATACAAATATTTTTGCTAAATGATTTTCACTATAGTCATTATAGTGCGTTTGGTTTCCAATTTTGCAACTCAACAGCCAAAAAACCCTATCCTCAGTAAACATGTTTCTCTACATGCCAGGAGGATTTTTGACTCTGTTCTCAGTTTTTTGCTGTAATGTGTAATGAATGCTCAGTAGTGTTCATGTATTGTATTTGTGTGTGACCTGAATGCAGTGTTTGGTTTTGAGCAAAGTTAAAATAGCTTTGAGTAGACTTTTTGATTTTGCAAGACGAGTCACAGGTTTTTTGAATATAATTTTGAAAATTGGATTTGGTGTTTACCGTTTTCAAAACAGGAGAAAAGGTTTCAGGAAATGTGCTTTAGCAAACTGTAAAAAGGATTAAGATTTTTGAAATCTGAAGTGGCACTAACACAAAAGGCAGCAAAAACATTCCATGGTTGCATCTTAGCAATGGGGATTTCTCATTTTCTAAATGGGGACTTAATGAAACCTTCATGTCCTGACTGACTTACAGGCACTTTTTAAAATAGTGAAATGATCCCAATCATACTGTACATAAAATAAACTCGCATTTCCAGGCAGTATCGCACTGGGTCGTTCCATCTGCTGGAGGCATGAAAGCGTGCAGTTTTCACATTACAGCTGCCCCTCTGTGATGAAGCACCTGTCTCTCTTCTGACGCCTCCCTTGTTTCCCTGCCCCTTATTATTCCCTCACGGCTGCAATCATTGCCTCATAATGTGGGAATAGGAAGAGGTGGAACAGCCTGCACCAGTTTCCTATTTTTCTGTTTCCAAAAGCCATGCAGCCAGATCAGTTGTAGCTTCAGAACTGTTTTTCTTGGGTTATACCTCGATCTATTTGTGTCTATGATTTACCGTCTGCAATCCCACCCCATCCACATACATGATATTTAAAAATTGTCACACTTCACCTAATACAGGATTTCTTAACCTGTTTGGGGCATTAAACTATTCTGCTAATTTTCTATTTTGCATTTTATCACATGAGTAATTGCTCTTGCTTTTCCACCACTACCAAGAATCGATTAATTTTTTTGTGCTTCCCCTTTGGATCTAGTCATCCTGTATTCAGAAAATAAAAGGCCACGTCCCATTGTCAACCAATATGGTATGTGATTTGCCCCCCAGCTTGACAAATTTACCATCGGGGGCCCGGGGGGGGGTGTCCTGTATTTCCTCAGATTGAAAGTGGAAACCCAAATAGCTGATGTGTGTGACTAAGCACTTGCGTTCTGTATGTCCCACTGAACTGCACTGTTTCAGATGGTGATACAGGTTTGCAATATTAAAGTTTAAGTGGCTCAAATTTTTGGCTTAATTTATAATACCCTGATGCATGTTAGACTTAAAATTGTCAAAGTATCATCACACCGCCTATATCTTTTTATCTTGTTTATTCAGACGATCTCCTTTTTAAAAAGATGTTGTGTGCTGAGCTTGAAGTTTGCTCTGAGGGAGGGCTCATCTCTTCCATGATAATACCGAAATAATACCGTGGTATGCACTGCTAGCTCAGTCAGCCTTGCGTTGTGTTGTCCGCTCTTAAAAGACTACCATATGATTGGTTGGAATTGCTGTTCTGTCTGTTGTGATGGGCTAATATGTGCTAAAAATCAGTATTCCTTGTGGATAGTTTATTGAAGTTTCTCATTTTTATATTGTTTAATTTTACTTGATCACAAGTTGATGTATCATTTTCATTGCCCAGTTTTAGTCCTACCTTACTGTAGCAAAGAATAAAGGGAAATCAGCTGAATTGACCTGCAGTAATGTGCACAATTATTCATATATCGTCATACAGTAGGTTTGACCCCAAGACTTAATTTCTTGCCTAGTGTTCTGTTTTCAAATGAGCAGTGTGATCTGCCTTATATTTTTAGTGGCACTTTTTGTGTTTCAGAGGATGAGGGAGTGTCTTATGGTAGTCTGCTTATGACAGTGTGAATACCCCCCCCCCCCCCTCCCATGGCACTGAGATCAGTATATGTGCCTTTTAATTTCTACTGAGATTCTTCCAAACCTGACAGTTCTGCCATTCGGCAATGATTAGCACTTATGCCCTTTGCTGCCCATCAGCGCTACATTGGAGCACAATGTGCCCTTTTTATTGGCTCCATGCAGACACTGACGTCTTCACCCTCACAGTGTTTATGGTCTACAATACGTTATACTACAGCAAGATTTGAAAAGCACCTTATCTGGCTGTTTTTTTTTTTTTTTATTTCTATAGCCATCTCTCTGCACCCCTGAGTTCTGCTCTCTCATTGTTCCACAGTCCCTGTGGTCAAGAAGACCTGGGAAAAAGAGGCAGCACTACTGGAGTACTACAGTGATCATGCGGATCCCTCTATACCCACCATTGATCTCGGCGTGCCCAACACGGAGAGAGGTACATGTTATGCTGACGGCCAGGCTTTTCTGTGTCTAGCTGTACAGCGGTGGTCTTAAGTGATAAGGACATGCAGCTTTCAAAGAGATTAAGGCCTGCTTCTATCATTTGCCACTCAGCCGGTCTGCTTGCATAAAATCGATTTAATTCTTCGATGAAAAGGACATCAATGACCTGGAAAACGGTGCCAGCTTGGCATCCCTTTGATATTGATTGTGTGATTTGCTTTCTTTAGTTTCTCCTGCTATTTATTACGTTTTCTTTATTTGCAGTTTTCATTTTACTGACAACAGTTTTGGAGTAGATTTGCTGTTAAAGAAAAGAGTTCTGTTCTTATCTAATTATCCCATTCATTTATGCTCTTCCCTAATTTTGAGAGATTGGTTCACTGAACATCCGGTATGCTTAACAGTGAACTGAAATCTGAAGTCTTTGAACACATGTAAGGTTAACTCATCATTTGAGGCTATTTTTTTGAGATTCATTAAGGTATATATATTTTTTTTCATTAATTAAGCTTCTCTGGGTGCAGGTTATACAGTAAATGAGCTACTGGATGACGATGGAAAACCTGCCAATTAACAATTAATTGAGACACAAGTAGAATTTCAGTAGGTTATTTTTTGTGTTTAGTCATTAAGTTGAGTCTGACTCTTCATGACCTCGTAGCCTTTCTTATGCAGGCAGTGCTGTCCATCCATCTCAGCCTGTCTTCCTCTTCTCATTTTGGCTACATTTGTCCCCATCATGAGATTCATCTCCAGCAAATCATATCTCCTTATGATGATGATGTCCAAAATTTCAGCTTCTGTCTCATCATCAGTCCTTCAAAGGTGAAATCAGATTTTTTCAATTGATTTGTTTGTTTTTCTTTCTATCCACCAAATTCACTGAACTCTCAACAGTTTCCTTCAACATCAGTTTGACTTTGTCTATTCTTTTGCATTCAGCTTTACTACCAGTCGAGTTCTCACATCCATACATCACTACTGGAAACACTATGGATTTGACCATGCTCACCTTTGTGGACAATGTGGTGTCTCTGCTTTTTATTATATCGTTTTGATTTTCCCTCCCTTTTTTTCAAAGAAACAAATGTCTCCACTTTGTCAGAGTTAAATCCAAGTTCAATTTGATACATTTCTTAGAAAATGGCTGAATTGATGGACATGCTCTGCCACCTTGTAGTAAAATCAGAATCTCCAGGTGGATTAGAGTGATGCAAAGACTCCTGGTCAGATAAAATCCATCTTGAGATGTTGAAGACATTGAATGATGTTGAAGCGACGGGTTTGACATGCTTCTTCAGTGTTGCATGGAAAGCGGGTAAAGTACTGCTGACCTGGACGTGGAGTTATTATTTCAGAGTGGGGAACTGGATGGTGTGTTACAGCTGTTGGGAAATCACACTTCCCAGGCTCCCTAGAACATTGCCAGCCGGGTCCTCGGGCACCCAGACGATCCATGTTCTTGCTCTCTCACAGTTCCCAGCGGTAGATTGTTTGTGGGTCCCAGATGACCGGAACGACAAACACTGTCCTAGGAAAGCCATTACCAGGCTCCTGAAGGGAAAGTGCTCAGTGGTCAAATCAAGGATTCAGGGGAACAAATGCAGATGACTTTGACAAGGGCCTTATAATGCCCAGACTATCTCTGAACATGCTAACCTTGTATTGTACTCATGGTCAGCTGTGGTCCGATGAGGGAAAAACCACAATCCCCCAACAGGGTGTTGGACAGCCAAGATTCATCAATGCGAGAAGCACTGCAAGAAATGAGGTACCGGGGTGCTGCTATGAATGCTGCAAGTACTGTGCCTACATTCTTGGAGCAAAGTCATTTGGAGGAGGCAATTGCCACCAGCATGGGTGCATCTTCTCTCTTTCTCTCTCTCTCTTTCTCTCCTTCTCCTGTTTGTGATTTTCCATGAAGGTGCTGCCATGATTGGAGGACAGTCTGATATGAGGGGGCTAGAGTGACATCCCTTCTATTTGCAGATGCTTTTGGCCTCATGCATAGAGGCACTCCTGTGTGCACTGAAGTGTTTCGATGTCAAGTGTGAGGTTCGGTGGATGGAACCTCCAAGTATGAGGTCATGATGTTCTTTCGAAAAATAGCAGATTGTATCCGAGAGGGCAGAGTCTGTGGTTTGAGTATTTCAGGAGGACGATGGGTTTGGTGGCTGCAGTTTTGCGGACTCTAAGCAGGTTTGTGGCCTGAGCGGGGGCTTTGAAGTTTACCACTTAACCTACATGACTCTCCTGACCTACGGTGATGACCTGTGGGTAACGACGGAGTATGAGCAGCCGAGATGAGGCTTCTCTTCACGGTTTCCTGGCTCATTCTGCTTAACGAGATGAGGAGTTCAGGGATTCAGAAGATCTTTAAATAGAGCTGCTGCTCCTTCGGATTGAGAGTCAGCTGAGGTTCAGGCATTTCTTAAGGATGCCCTCTAGTTTGGTCCCAAGGGAGCCGTCCCACTGTGAAGCGGCCCTGGGCAGGCAGGTACAGGGTCTGTATCTATGGGAAGAGACATGTGGTCTGACCTGCTTGTCACACTGCTACCCCAGTCATCACCAAGAGAAGTAACACAATGATGCTTATGATTACATGACATGGCAATATAGAGATGGACATAAAAATAAGTACTGAAGATCTATAGCATGTTGTATATCTGTACCGTAATCTCCCTAGCTGGTTAGGTTCTTTGCCAGGTTCACCACATGCTGGAACCAGGCTCATCCAAGTTACTTTACCAAGAAAAGAAAAAGCAACTGAAACACCCCAAAAAAAATAAAACACAAAAATACTTTCTTTACCTCATTTTATTTGAAGACACTAATTAGGTTTTAACCCTAAGAATACCAGGATGTTTATTAAAGTGCCACACAAATGCATTTTCTTGGTTCTTTATATTATTTCACCTGTTGCCTGTACTTTTTTGCTCACCCTGTGCATATTCTGGCACCCCATACGCAGCAATTCAGCATGTCTTAGATAAGTATCTGAAATGACTGTTGCCCTCATTTCAAGGTTTATGAATGGCAATTAAGTGGCCGTGTATGAACTGAGGTTTAATAATCTTAAAATGAGCTCTGTTGAGACTTCCCATAATCAGACACTAGATGCAGAATAAATTAGTTTAATGGCGTCTTACTATGTGTTGTAACTAATAGTAGTTTTAAAGCAAAATGTTCTGAGGCTGAGTAAGCCCAAAGCAAGACTGCCAATCCAGACATACCTATTTCTTTCACCACTGGATGCAGGCAGTTAAGATAATTATCATTAGTAAATATTAATGTGCACATCTAAAGTAGGAAGGGTTTATTTTTAGAAAGTTCTCTGCTGATGGCTTATGATTCGAAGGGAGCCTGCGTGGGAGACTTTGGCATGACTTTGAACCCCTAAGAATATAAATTCAACTCACTCCAAGGCCAAAATGCTTTTTGGCTTTTTATACTTGGGTACTAGATTCCAGCAGTGGCACACAGCCAGTGAGAGCAGCTGGCTGCTTGTAAATATGTGAGTCTAACATGACCTCGAAAGAGAAGTCGTATTCTACCAATCTTCTGTGGGTGTCCTATCTTTATAGTGTGAAGAGACCCAAATTAGGCTTCTACTTTACATATTTTTTGGTGCTTTGTTTGTCCTGTTGACATGCTTTCGTTATATTTACATTTAATTACCAGATCCAACACTACATACATCTTCCATCATGATGTCATCTTGACTCTTCTTGGACCGTCACTGTCTCTCCTCACCATTCTGTCCACCGCGCACACGAACGTGCCCACACACCCCTCCTTTGTCTGTCCTTTCAGGGTCAGGCGTTCTCTGCTCCACTTCCTATTGTGCTGTGAAGCCTCATTTTCCCTCTGAAGGTTTTGTTGCATCGTGTCATTCTGTTCCCCCAAAGGTAGGAATGTCTCAATTAGGCTGTTAGCTGTTGGTAAAATGACTTCAGAAGTCAGGGTACCTTTGCCGATGCTGTCACCTTCAGTGAGAAACGGTCGGTCCCTATTGATTTTTCTCATTTCCTCCCGAGAATCTGCCCTCACTGAAGTCCTTCCTTATGATGCTGTACACCGAAGATGTAAAGAACTTGCCACTGTTTGATCATGCAGCTTACTTATGGGCAGACTTCATAACCTGCATATAGCTTTTGACGTATCTCTGGAGTCATTGATTCCCTGTGTTCATCGCTCCATCTTCCATAACTGCTTTTCCAGTGTATGGTAACAGTTAGATACTTGTGACCTGAGCCAAGACCCAAGGCAGAATAGGATGCTAATTCATCATAGGGCATGCATTCAGGTATCTCACAGTATGGGCTCTTCAGAGACACCACGAGGAAGCCCTTACATCCTCCACACACAGACTGACCCTCATCGGTTTCATGATTTTAAAAATGCTTTTGGTAAAGTAATAGTTTGCAGGCATATTAAATCTATAGTGTAATCACAGGGAATTACTGTAAAGATTTTGCACGTCACTTTTTATTTGAATGCTTCTTGCTGTGTTGATGGCAACAATCTTAAACAAGCTATACTGTTTACAAACTTTTTTCTCCTCTGGCAGTGGTGGCTCTGAATTTTTTGTTTGTTAGTTTAACATTGCACTGCTTGTTTCAACAAACCATAGGTTCGCATTATGAAATTCAAGCATGACAGGCCACCACGTCCTTAAGGAGAAAAATACAATATTTTGCATTTATGGTGTGTTATGTTGTGGCTTTATTTATATTACTGCTTGTTTTTCCATATTTCACTGGATTTTTTTTCAGTAACTGATTTCTTATAACCTCTTTGCAACTATTCACTGCCTTTAGTGCTAGCAATTGCTGCAGTTTCTATTCTACTGTTATTTGTAAATTAGTTATAGGTTCAACCTTTTAGAAGATGCTGAGTTTGTAAATGCCCGTGACACTCTAAAATGTATCTTCTCACCCAAGATTTGTTCTAATCAATAATAGGTGCAGTGATCCAATTAGGCAGGGTACAAGTGAGACCTACCACTTGTAGTAAGGATGATTTAGAATCAGCAAATCCTCTGAAACCCTACATTTAGCATACATGGCCACTGTGCAGTGCTGCAAAAATATCTTATTTCTGTTAACAAATTGTCCAAACAGCAAGTGAAGGTGCATGTAAGGTGATTTAAATGGAATGTACTCAAGACTATTTGTTTTTATATTTATTCCCTTCAGAAAAGTTTGTGTTAATTTCTGATGATCACCAGTCACCAGCGTGGTGCATTTGATATAACCTTAAGTAACGCGTGGTTGCAGGTCACTGTGGGAAAACCTTTGCCATCCTGAAGAGGTTTCTGAGTGACAGTGTGCCCCAGACCAACTGGCTGCTGATTGTGGATGATGACACGCTCATCAGGTACATTCACCTTGTTTGCTAAGAAACTCATTTCACTGCGAATTGTACTGAGCATAACTGTGTGTGGGACAAATAAAACTTTGAAACTTGAAACTATCATTTCAGATGTAAATAATAAGATTGCGCTAATTAATGAAATTAACATATTTATTGGCTTATGACTAATACATTATACACTTGGCGAATTGCTCTCCCAAAAATCCAGAACCATGACCAGGATTAGTGTTTGAATGATGAAGGGATGGATGATTATGAGGCTGAACATAAACCTGTATACCACTGACCACCAGAGGCAGCACTGGGGTAGCATATGGCAGTAAACCAGGCTTTTTTTGGGTCTCCACAGCCTCCCTAGATTACGGGCCCTTCTGAGCTGCTACCGGCCCAGCGAGGCCGTGTGCCTGGGGGAGAGGTATGGCTACGGGCTGAGCCAGGGAGGCTACAGCTACATCACCGGAGGTGGGGGGTGAGTAGCAGCAAGAGCAGATGGATACGATGAGCCCCACCAGTCTCTGGGGGCTCACAGCTAGCTGTCTCTCCCTCTATATCCCTGTCAGCTCTTAATAACCCCACAGATATAAGAGCGTAATTCAAGCACTGCTGAAAAAGTATTAGGCGTGCAGTCAGGCTGCCTGGCACAGGGAATCTAAAGCCTACCATGGGTGTCTGAGTTATTTTTACAGACACGCAGCCTTGTCGTCTTCCGCAGTACAGAGAGATTCCTCCCCTGAAAGTCGCCGCAGCCAGTCTCGCTCTTGGGCACACATTTCAGCTTGTCATATTTGCTGCTATTGTTCTGTCTTTTTGCTATGGATCACAGAACTTAAGCAAGGCCTGAGAACCCAGAATAAAATGCTTCTTATCGCTTCTGAATTGCCTGAGGTTCCTGAGCCGAGGTCTGAAAAAGTACTCAGAAGGAAAAGTACCATGAAGTGTGGCAAAAGAGTCGAACTGAAGAGCGACAGGAAATCACACGAAAAGGAAATCAGAGGGCCGCTCGTTTGGCATAACCCCGTTAAATGAAGCGGGGGTGCATAGTTATTTCCCAGTGACAGTTTGTGTAGTTTCAGAACTGAAAGATCAGACCTGATTTGCTTCTGGGCTGTATTTTGTGCTGAAAACCCCAAGCTGTTGCTCCAGGCTATTGACAGGAGGTGACCGAGTTTCATGGTTCCTCATCCATGGATAATAGCAGCAGATGTACGCTTTGAACATAGGCAGCGTCTTAACCTCTGTTGCACTGTAATGTCCCAGGATGGTGTTCAGCAGAGAGGCTGTGACCAAGCTGCAGGGAAGTGGCTGCAAGTGTTACAGCGACGACGCCCCGGATGACATGGTGCTGGGCATGTGCCTCAGCGCCCTGGGGCTGCCAGTCACTCACAGCCCCCTCTTCCATCAGGTACATACCATCTCCCAGCCTGGGGGGGAAGCCTCTGGGCATGTGCTGGAGAAATGTGTCAAAACAGAGGCGCTGCAGTGGCCTGCCAGGCAAGCACCAGAAGTTACTCTGCATAATATGGAGAAATTCCCTGCCTGAAATACTATGTTAGCACCCCCTCCAGATGATCCTCAGTTCACATGTGGAAATTGCGTGACCTGGGGGTTCTATTAACGTTTTTCTAGTGCTGTCTGGTGTAAGCGCACTGAATAATATCACATTTATATGTGAACGAACAAGATATGACTCTCTGTATTATATATGCTTTTATCAGAATAAATCGGGCTAATAGGGTTCAGAATATCTCTAGGCTCAAAGCTGAGATCTTACCCAGCTAGCTTCTCACTAAGACTTAACAAGCATGTTTCCCCTTCCCAGGCTCGCCCTGAAGATTATGCAAAAGACTACCTAGCTCACCAAGTTCCCATTTCTTTTCACAAACACTGGAATATTGACCCAGTTGAAGTCTTCCACAAGTGGCTGGTGGATGATACAAGGGACAAAAACTCAAAGCAGCCACAAGAGGGCGGTAGAGAGGAACTGTAGCAACTTGGATGACTGGCAACCTGGTGCCCTGGGTGT
>JAODJX010000039.1:15021036-15042501 GCA_026776945.1 Isichthys henryi | reverse complement strand
CAGTGTAAGAGCTGCTCAGGGTTAATTTTTGCACTGAATTATTTGTTTATTTGCATGAGAAACTACTGTTCGGGCTGCCGAACTCGTAGAGTCAAACCAACAAACCTTTTTTCCCCAGTTCAGTAGCCAGTAAGAGAAATTTGATCTGAAGCATGACTAAAATATGATTTGCATTGATCAGTCGTAACATTAAAACCACTGACAGGTGAAGTGAATAGCATTGAGTATCTCATTAAAATGGTGCCTGTCAAGGATGCCATTATATATTAAGCAAGTGAACAGTCACGTGTTACGTGTATTAGAACAATGGGCACGTGAGCATCAGAACTGGGCCACGGAGCAATGTAAGAGAGTGTTTTGGTCTGAGTTGCATTAACTTGCATCATTGTGTCATTTACCTGGGAAAGAGATGGTACCAGGATGCACTATGGGAAGAATGCAAACTGATGGAGGTAGTGTGATGCTCTGGGAAATGTTCTGCCGAGAAACCTTGGGTCTTGGCATCTAGGTACCACCTCCTTAAATATTGTTGCAGAGGAGTATACCCCTTCAGGGAATGGTAATTCCCTGATGCCAGTGGCCTCTTTTAGAAGGATTATGTTCCTTACCACGCTGCAAAAACTTTTCCGAGAATGGCTTGAGGAACATGGAAAAAGAGTTTAAAATGTTGACTTCAATAGTCTTCAAATTCTTCAATCTGATCAAGAATCTGTGGGATGTGCTGGACGAACAAACCCGAAGCCCCACCTTTCAGCTTGCATGACTTAAAGGATCTGCTGCCGATGTCTTGGTGTCAGATACCACAGGACACCTTCAGAGGTCTTGTGGAGTCCATGCCTCTATATGTCAGACCTGTTTAGGCAGTAGGTTACTGTAGTAGCTTGCAGTAGTTTACAATGGTAAAAGAAATGTGTACCAGTATGTCAATTGTATTTAACTGTACTGATTTCTTTATAATGTGTTTTGGCTGGATTTCACTGATGCACCAAAAGGGATGTTGGCATTTTAAATAGCAGCCTAAACTTGGGGGGATTTTTCTTGAACATTTGCAAGTTGGAAATCACATTAGAGGAGAGGCTGCTACTGTACGTGTGGGGAAATTTTAAGTCCAGAAGCAGAGAAACGACACAGCAACTTTTAAGGAAGGTTAATAGCTTTCTGTAATTCTGGAACAGTTACCAGATTCAGTGGTGGCAGCCAAGCTTACAATATAAAATAGTTTAATCACACCTGCTATGTTGTTATACAGCTCTGTTAGAATGTAATTAGCTAGTTTTTAAAGCACCACAAACAAACTAAATTTCCATATCAGATACGAGACGAGTGGACTCTGACAGATTGAAAGGTGGAAATGTGTTTTGAAGCGGACCTGTTTGTTCATGCACATGAGAAATTGTGAAAACTAAATGGAGGGGTGAGTTGGGCCCCCCTCGGAAAGTTTGCCACACAGGCCCAGGAAAAATCATGCGTGAATGCAAATTAGCAGATCATATGCAAAACTATGTGGAATGTAAATGAATCATTTAAAGAAGTTCAATGGCTGCTGATATCTTGTTCTGGCACATGGACATATGAGCATGAAAGGCATGTGGTAGAAATCCATTTTTTTCGTGCTCTGCACTGAATCTGGTTATCATTGTTTGCCTTATTGGTTGTGCTTCAATGCCTGAAAATGCCATTCCTCTCTCCCCTCCAACATTAAACACATTTAAATGTTTTACACATCCTATTTATATATTGTATCTAGCAGTGTTGTGTTATGAAGTATGGTGGACAATTTTTATGTACTTAGAATTGGCCAATGAAGGCAGAGGATTAATTGCTAAAGATTTTTTTTTTTTCTCAGTTCAGAATATTTCATTTTTGCTTCCTCTAATGTCACGTCAGTCATGATTTAAAGAGGTTCAATTTTTTATTTTTTGGGGGGTAAAGTCACACCGGCCCCCTGCTCCATTGTGTTGGTAGATAAATTTATCTCATGTAACCAGAGAAAGCCTGAGCTTACATTTGTGGAAAAATTATATACTGAGTAAGAGTCGTGAGGTTGCTTAATTCCAAATCACATGTATAACCTGTGCTATTTAACATGCTGTAAAAAGATTAAAAAGAAGGCAATATTATTTTTCACTAGATGCTTTTAGTGGAGAAAATCTGATTTTTTTTCAAGTAAAATGCATACTGCCGAGATTTTAAATATTAATTTAGATACGCTCTGATCGGTTTCTTATAGTAACATGCCTCCAGTACTGGTCTAGGGTCATGCTCCCCTACAATGCTTGTGCAGGAATCAAACCAATGATTGTAGATGTTACAGATGTGTGGAAAAGGCTTCAGTCAATACTCACTATACTGTGTTGCAGAGACTCTGAAATTGTTTTATATGCATTTTGTCAACTTTTGCTTTGCCAGTTACTTTCTGTAATATTTTTCTCTTTTCCATTTGCCTTACATCTGATAGTCATCTTTCTTGAACGTTCTTTAAAAGGCTAAATCATCTGAGCCATTTGCCGTCTACATTAGACGAACCTAGATGCAGGATGAAGGTAACATATCATCTTGAATTTTCTGTTAGGCTTTCATAACCTCCAGTGCCATGCACCAAACAAGTCTAAGGATTGTCCCAGGACAGTATTTGCCTACGCTTTTGCCCTGTATAGTAATGGTAATGTGGTGTGTGTAACTGAGCAGATTAAGATGCTGTGCTGTGATTAGATGGTCACCAATTCAAATCCCAGGTCAGTAGGGTGATTTTACAGTTCGGCCCTTGAACCCCGTAACCCCAACTGCACTAGCTTAGGGATCCTGGACTAAGCTTTGCTTCGGAGACTCCCCTACCAACAAAACTGGTCATTTTCACTTCCCTCTCAATGCAAGCAATTTGGTGGCCTTAGGTTACTGCCTATTCTGTCTATAGCTAAATCTAACCCTGCTCCAAAGATCCAAAGTCTTGACCCTGCTTCCTCAATTGTATGATGCTTTGAAAATAAACATTATGGGTTTGAGTGAACAGAGAATGCAGCACCACAAGATTATATGGGTGGTAAGCTGTTAACACAGGAGGGCTGTTAAATACCCTTTAAGTCCTCCAATGACTCGTGAGTAGCGTGGTAAGAGTGGGAGTTTGGTTTTGGATTCAACACTGGTGATTATCTGAATGGAACAGACCGCCCACATTTACCAGTCAATGTAATAATGCTGTTATGATGTAGCTGCTAAGATAATTCAAACTGGTTTCAAAGTACTGAAGCTTTTTTACGTTATTTGATGGTAACCTGTCGGAATTTCTTAATTACATCTCAGGGATGTTCTGTGCCACAAACTGAAATTGTGTGTAATTCCGGGACATCAAAAAAGAGCCAATATTTCCAGAGAAATCTCTTTAAAAAATCTATTAATGCAGCACACTGATATGCACAATTCAAATTCATTTCAAATTAGCTTTAGAAGAATACATGTTCCCAAGAGATTGTCGAACTAATTCAGAATCCAAAGCCGCAAGTTTAAAATTTAGAAACTTCTGTCTTGTGAGGTTGGCCATGCTTTGCCAAATCAGTCAGTGTGAAATTAGACTTCACAGTTCCTGCCCATTCTTTCGTCTGATTAATTTTGATGCCGGGCAAGAGTGATTGAAACACTGTCTTCAAAATGTGAACACAGCTGTTTTTCATCCAAGAGCAGAAGAGATGGGATCAGATTGTCTGACCAGTAATTGACAATTTATAAAATGTATGCTTGATTTTCTCTTGTCTTTGTTCAGATAGATGTCACTTTTGTGTTTTGATGAGCAAAGTTCAGTGTGGGATTTTAAATTACAACCAGACGACTGTCTTTTCCTAAGATGTCCACGCCCAGATCTTTTCATCCAGGCTGCCTCTTTTGGGTCTGAAGGTGAGGATAATTCTTCCATGGTGAAGAATGTGAAGTTTGTCTTTGAAATGGTTTAGGTACAGCTGCTGTTTTTACTACTGTTTGCAGCTTTTAAGAAACGCTAATTATTACAGGCTGTAGGCAAGATGTTCATTAACAAGTAATAAATAATTAAAATGCCCCATCAAATTCAAGGACAGAAAATACATAATACACAGTATAAGGTGCAATAATTAAACTGTAATGGAATAATTGATAAACTCAGTCTGCTCATTTATTTGAAAAACAAACAATTGGGACACCTGTTATCCATCTCTAAGCTGGCTTTGATGTGCACTTTGTGTAAAATATTAGTTACGTTTTAAGCTCATGTGTCTTTACCACAGCACTGCCAGCTGTTCTGTGGGCTTCCAGTTGACATAACAGACGTACCTTTTGCTCATTTTCTGCTTGTTTTTCAGCTTTTACTGGCCATTTGTGATGAAATACAAACCCACCAGACTTTGAATCTCAAAATTTAAGGAATGATTTGAAGCATGTGTAATGAAGAACTTTTAAATGAAATGTCAAATTAAAATAAATATTCCATAATTCTTAGTTTAGTTTCTTTCATACTTTACTGCTCTGGTCACTTTCATGCTTTGAATATGTTTCATTTTGGATATTCATTATTTTGTTAAAATCTACTCTGTTGGTTTTATTGCCTACTAGATAGTGGAATTAAATATCTCATGGTAATAATACCTGAGCGCAATCAATCATCATCCATCTGTCCGTCTTCTAAGTGCTTCTCCTGGTCAGGGTTAGGGTTCTCTGCAAAGAGAGGTTATCTGCAAAGATAGATCTCTTATCCGGGTTCTTGTGTGAATTGGAAAAGCTGAGTCTTTGTGTTTCATTACCTTTGCCTATGTGTTTACATTATTACAGTGTCTGATATCAATAGCACTGCCACAAATCATAGCGTGGAAGAAAGTCAAGTGGACGTGTCCCATAATTGACTTGCCAACAAAATCACACTACAGACTCAGACTACATAATATACATAATGTTTAAAATGACATGACATTACTAAACTAAAATCACTTTTTTATTATTTTATTGCTAAGCGATTATTTTATTGCTCCAGTTGATCTAACCACACACACCTGTAACACAATTGTTTTGTCGTCCTGTATCACTCACTGTCAAGGCAGAATGGTCGGTCCTTCTGTGCCGCTGTGGTAGTTTGATATACCTCCCCGTTCCTGCCTTCAAAAACCCTGATTTTCCATGGATCTGCTCACCATAACAAAGAAGCAAGTTTTTCCAGAAAGGATGACACAATCAATTTAAACCAATTTCTGCTACAGATAGTGATCAGTATTACCTCTCGAACAAACTACCTCTGTATTTCAAAGACATTCATTTTTCTTCATCTCTCTCTTTTCCATTTGAGTGTGGGATTTTAATATCACCTACATATTTTTTCCTGATTTTTATCAATAATTAAATGCAGTAATCAGCTGATTTATGTTTTATTTGACACTTTGAAAGCAAAAACTCACAAAAAAACAAACTTCTATATGTATGATGGTGCAGTTATAGCCTACAAACCTTAAATTAATATCTAATGAAAATATCTGCAGATCTGCTGATACCACAGTCGTAACTGTAAACCAAATAGCTACAGTATGCTGATGAATCGCCAAAGCATCTCGTTTATTCTTCTATTAAATATTTAATCAAAGCATCTTACCCAGTAAATAAGGATGAAAGAAAGTGATTCATCAGCCTAAGTAGATTTATTCTCATCTGTCTCGAATGTGTCGGGCTATGAAATAAAGGTGTTGCTGATTTAAATTACAGAAGATCAGCCCCCTCCGCTATATACCCACATTTTTCCAACCTTTGGGGATGGAAGCAAATTTTGACGGATTCAAACTATGAAATATATTTACTAGACCTGCTATCATATGACTGCAAGTGCAAGGATTTGACCACCATATTGGAGAAGTTGAAGCAGTCCTTCCCTTTATGCATCAGGCTGCATAAACAGGCATGGATCCTGCCCCAGTGATATAACCTTCCACCAGTTAGAGTGTTTTCTCATCATTGTATATTTTTGTATTAACAGTCATGCGATATCGCCTTGCATATACTGTGTAAATTTTGCAGTCTGATTTCATACATTAGTACAAATTTTATTGCAAAATGGAATTTACAAAGTGATATTTCAGATCTGTCATTTTCCATGAATATGCAGAAATACTATAATATTCGCAATTAAGTTCTTAAAGCTAATTCACAACATGAAAATATTATGTGAACATGCAGCTCTAAAAACAAATTCAAATACGCTATATGGACAAAAGTATTGGGACATCTGGTCATTACAGCTACAGGAACGTTAATGACACCACATTCTAATCCATAGGCATCAGTATGGAGCTGGTCCCCCCTTTGCAGCTACAACAGCTGCCCCTCTTCTGGGACGGTTTTCCACAAAATTTTAGAGTGTCTTTGGGAATTTTTGCCCATTCACTCAGAAGAAAGATTTGTGAGGTCAGGTACTGATGTTGGATGAGAAGGCCTGACTCACAATCTCTATTTAGTTCATTCCAAAGGTGTTTGATGGGGTTGAGGTCAGGACCGGTCAAGTTCTTCCACACCAAATTCACCCAACCATGTCTTTATGGACCTTGCTTTGTGCACTGGGGTACAGTCATGCTGTAACAGAAAAGGGCTCTTCCTCAAACTGTTCCCACAAAGTTGTAAGTTAGCATTAAGAGTTCCTTTCACTGGAATTAAGGCCATGGAAGCCCATTCCATGAAGCTTCCAGCCCACAGTTTTTGCACTGGAGTTAACGGCAGAGCAAATTTGGAACTTTGCAATTATTAAGTAAACTAAGTGTTGACAACTTTTACGTACTATGCTCCTCAACACTCAGCAGCCCCGTTCTGTTACTTTACATGTTCTGCCACTTCATGGCTGAGTTCCTGAAGTTCCACTTTGCAATAATATGATTTACAATTGATCGCAAAATATCTAGCAGGGAAAAAATTTCATGAGCTGACTTATTGCAAAGGTGGCATCGTATGACAGTACCATGCTTGAAATCGTTCTTCAGAATGACCCATTCTTTCATAAATGTTTGTAAATCTGAGTGCATGACTAGGTACTTGATTTTATACACATGGCAGTGGGTCCGAATAAAACACCTGAATTAAATGATTAAGCGATGTGTCTCAATACTTTTTTTCCATTTAGTGAACCTGAACAACAATGGTCCAGACACACATACATCTATATATGCACTTAAATCAATGTGGGCCCTTGTTTTGTTTATCTTTCAAAACGATTATGATAATGATTTCTAAATTATATTCCAGATATAAACTAATAATTATTACTGTAGGTGGCCTCATTTGTGTAATATTTGCAAGAAAATTGTCAAACACTTACATACAAACAATGGATGGAGCGACTTCTTTAAGAAGTTGTGCTCTACGCCCATTGGTCAATAGCTGGGGACTTGCCTGTCATGTCTGTAAATTTATGTCACTGTGGTCAAACTTGTAATGTCATTGGCGAAATGCCTGATTGGTAGCAAAAACATACCCATAATTTTACTATATGGCAGTTTGCCTGCCCCATAAAGCTCATTCTAGTCACAGAAGGTGTTTTATAATGCTGCTGGAAAATAAGACATTCTTGCCTGTGGGATCAAAAATGAGGAGGATAGTATCTTTCACTGTATCTGAGCTTGCCTTTTTCTGCCTGAGCCAAAGCACAGATCTGCTATATGCTGCACCTCCCTACCATTCCTTAGTCATTTTATTAATGTTTTTGGTAACCAAAGCTTTTAAAACAGTGCATTTTTTTAGCTTACTGTGCATTTTTGGACCATTGCTTTTTCTGTCTGTTTCCTGCAGTCCTTAGCAGCATTTTCAGAGGTGGCAAAAAATATCCATTTACCGTAAATCCGAATGTCCTCACAGGAGGCAGCAGTCTGATAAAAATGCTTAAGAACATTGTGCAATTCACACATCACATCAGGTAAAAAGCGATTCATGAGAAAAGCACGTGGCCTTTCCCACGTAAATAGCAGTGGTCTGTCAGGCATTCATTACGAGGAGACTCACTTAATTTGTGATAAGTTGTTTTTAATACATGACACTGGTTTATGTTTATGTGGGGTGTTTTAAGTCCGTTTGCAGTTTTTGCTGCCTCCTTTGCCAAGATACATTTCCTGGTATGAACAGGCTGCACACTCAACAATTACAGTGTGCAAATATCCTGTGTGTCATTCAAATAGCAGATGCGTCTGTGAACAGCGGCTTTAAAGCATCACAGATGTGGTATGTTCATTTATATTACTTATGTTTCTTGCTGGAGTATTGGTTAAAAATCTTTGCAAAGAGTACAAAAATTATTTCCATGCTCAATTCCTGTCCTTACACTCAAACTGCCAGTTCCTTAGTGTAGTAGAGTAGCCTAATTATAATGGAGATATCATCATATCTTACTGTGTTTTGTCATTACCACGATCACACAGCAGGAGGACCGAATCAGGCAAAAAAAATACCATTTTTTTTCTCTGTGTTAAAGAAGATGCAAATTTCAACTTCTAACAGACCTTTGAAAAACGGTTCTCAGTGCTCAGTCTCCTGTAGTTGAGTTCAGCAGCGAAATTGTCTGAGTCCGCAGTGGGACAGGTTGCCGTGACAACAGAACAACATCAACCCCAGTATAATTAAATATCATTAATTCATGTCGTGACAGGGGTGTCCATCCCAGAGCTGTGTTCTGTTCTACGACTCGTGCTCCCTAAACATCATCCTTGAAATAACGTAATTAAGTACTGAATACTCAGAAGCATTAACCCCATCCCCCAGTTTATGAGTCAGCAGGAGAGTGAATCATACACACTTGTGAGGCCACTAGAGGGACATAACCTCTATAGATGCCTGGCAGCCTTCAAAAACACATTCACTGTGGTCTCCTTTGTCGCCCAGAATAGACATACAAGGCTGCAATACAATGGCGTTCCATAATCTTTAAAGATCTGGAAATAGGCACACTACAGTAGCTACAAGTGATTCATTGTTACTCTCTAGACACAGGGTTTTAAATGATTGTTTCCAATAGTAAAACTGCATGTTTATTGAAGCAAATGTATTTTGAACTGGTGGTTAGTGGGTAGTGCCCCCTACAGTGTGTGAGTGGTGTTTTCATGTCCTCACCATCTCACATCTGTATAAGTCTCCTGTGAGACCTCCCTTAATCTAAAGACATGCAGCTATGTGAATTTCTGTTTGTAATGTGGCCTTAGTGTGTGTGTGTGTGTAGACTCTGCAATGGCCTATCATCCCTGTGATCCCTGCCTTGCGCCCTGTGTTTCCTGTACACTCCGCAATGGCCTATCATCCCTGTGATCCCTGCCTTGCGCCCTGTGTTTCCTGTAGACTCCGCAATGGCCTATCATCCCTGTGATCCCTGCCTTGCGCCCTGTGTTTCCTGTAGACTCCGCAGTGGCCTATCATCCCTGTGATCCCTGCCTTGCGCCCTGTGTTTTCTGTAGACTCCGCAGTGGCCTATCATCCCTGTGATCCCTGCTATGCGCCCTGTGTTTCCTGTAGACTCCGCAGTGGCCTATCATCCCTGTGATCCCTGCCTTGCGCCCTTTGTTTAATAGGTTAGGGTCCAGGCACACAATGACAATGTATTGTAGCATAGTTCCCCCATATCCACAGGTAATACATTCCAGGACCTACCTCAGATAACAGTGAACTATCCGCAGACCCCATATCTAATGCAATTTTTGTGTACATACATATGGTAAAGTTTGATAAATTATACACAGTAAGATGTTACCAACATTAAATACAATGATAAAAAGTATGTTGTACATTATTATACAGTATTGCACAGGAATGTGCTCTCTCGAACGAAAGGGATTCTGACGTTTTTACAGCACTGACACTGTGATAACGCAGCTAGGAATGCCATTAGTGAGAACGCTACATTCAGACGGGATGAGAGCTCTGCAGGAAAGTGTGGGCACAAAGGGAGACGGGCTGGTGGATTTCATGCTAAGCCTCTACTCACTTGGTATACAGTTGGAAACTTATAAACCATTTTTTTCTGGAATTTTCCATTTTTTAGACCACGGCACGGGGGTCCCACTGTATGTGTTTCCCAACCTTTTTTCTGACGTGACACACCTTCCATAGGGCAGCATTTTGTAAAACACTGAAATGAGCGATGGATGGATGGATTGATTGGATGGATGGTTTGGATGGTTAGATTGGATGCATACTGCTCCTGGAAATTCATGAAATTCGTGGAAAGTCACAATTAATATTGACCTCATTCTGCTATGCATAAAAAAAATATTTTCCCTTAGTCGTAAGCTACGAGGGAATAAATATGTATAGTATTTTATTTTTAGTAGTGGGTCTTCACACTGGCGTCCCATTCAGGCCGCCACGTGCGTGAATAAAATGATCGAGATTGATTTATGCTATAAATGCTTTGTATAATGCCTGCAGCAGCCCTCATATCAATGAATAAGGAAACGTGGAGACCCAGGCAGAGGGCAGGGTGCTCTGGCGGGATGCCAGCTGTTTCATTACTACACAACACCTAATAATGATAATAATAATAATAATACTGTGATGTGTTGCTGCCCTGTCCTGACTTATTCTCTGCCTTATACCTATAGCTCTGGGATTGGCTATAACCCCCCTGCAACCCTGAATAGGACAAGTGGGTATAGAAAGTGAATGGATGGATGGATATTAAGATATAATATATAGCACTCCATGGACCAGCGTAACTGTCTGTCTGTTGTTAAAGGAGCCCCTCTGTTTAGCCAAGATTACATGCAGAGGGTTGGAGTCATTGTATCTCCTGACAAAAAAGTTTTGGTCTTAATACACTCATATATTTCATGAAGAATAGCAAAGGATAACAGATTAATAACGAAAAAGAATGAGAGGAAAAAGTATTAAATGGAAACATTGCCATGACACAATTATTGGCAGTTTGAAAAAAATAACTAGATTGTTATTGCAGTGAAATTAGACTCACCTGCGAGTTTCAGTGCTCACATGACCTGAATTACCCAATGCATGATCCCTTCAGTAGTTCCCTTTTTTAAATGGCGAGAGAGCCATCTAAGATGGCTATTATCACCAAGCACAAGGGTACAAGGTCATCTCCAAAGGTTCTGGAATCCCTGTTTCAACAGCTCACAATGTTATTAAGAGGATTGCTGCTCTTGGTCAAGACATGCTGGGAAGAGAAAAATTGATAAGAAAAGTCAAAAGCTTGTACAGATTGCAGAAAAAAATATGTGAAACATTCATATAATTATCATGTAAAATATCTATACCATATACAGACATCTCACCTCTCCTGGAAGTTAGGGGAGTCTCCCGCAAATGGACAGCAGCTGCCTGACAGCAGCTGCCTGACACCTGTGAATGATGTGCAATATCCCAGAGACCTGCTGCTCTGCTATTCAGCGGCAGTAAAATAAGTCAGCAAGAAGTTTTATCGCTGCAACCTTGCCCCACCAGGTCACCCTCTAGCTCCAGTTGGCAAATTCTGCTGCCAGCACCCTGCAGTTGACAAAGCTGCAGCATTATAGTAATACTGCACAAGCCTCATCAATAGCCCCCACCAGAATCACGCCTCATCCCCCACCCTGAAATCAATATCAATATGCTGCACACTAAACCAAAAAGGGCTTTATGAGTAAGGGCCAAGGAGGACAGCACTGCTGAAATAAAAACAGAGAAAAGCAAATCTTTGCTAAACCTACCTATAGAAACCACATTCCTTCGGGGAAAATGCTCTATGGACAGATGAAACCAAAGTAGAACTTTTCAGCAATGCTGACCAGCAATTAGTTTAAAGGCAACAAAATGTACTGTAGTTGATAAAGAAATGTGCACCCTGACTACAGGTAAATATGGTGGAGGATCCGTAATGCTGTGGGGCTGCTTTGCGGCCACTGGAACTGGAGGCTTTGAACGTTTTAAAGGATTCATGAAGTCAGAGGATTATTGAGGCATTTTAGAGCGAAATGTGCTACCCAGTGTCAGGAAACCATGCTCAGGTCGAAGATGTATTTCTCCAGTAGGATAATGATATGAAGAACATGTCGAAAAAGACAAAGGAATGGTTGAAAATGTAAACTGGACTGTTTTAAAGTGGCCAGCAATTAGTCCTGGTCTCGATTGGAGCAAAACTCTTTGAATAGAAATCTGTGGTTCGGATGCTGAAATTGAATAGTGGGAGAAACTGCCATCCCATCTTTACAGATTCTGCAGCTACAGGAAACGTTTGAAGATTGTTATTGTTGCCAGTTGTTTGTGCAGTAAATATATTAGTAAAGGGTTAATGTCATATTTTCTGCGACATCTCTATATTTAAATTGAAAATGCATATTTTATTGAAAGATTATACGATAAAAATTGTGATGATACAAAGGTGATGCATTTCCAGTTATTTCTCAGGATGTTGCACATGATAAAAAAACAATTCAGAGGTGCCAATAATGTTTACCAGTGCTTTATATAATAAAATCTGTACAGTTAGGTTCACGGAAGATTTATAGCAAGTGAGCAGCATGAAGACCAACATAAATCAAGTGTTGCCTCCTAGCTTATGAGAAGTGTTCCTGTTCAGCTATAGCATGGCTGCTGTCCTGACTCTTGGTATCTGGTATTTGTATGTTTTCCTCTCTGTTTTGCAGGTTTCCTCCTACAGACAATGCAGCTATGTAAAGTAGCATCTCTCAATTGTCTCCCATTGTGAGTGTGTGTCCCATGATGGACTGTCATCCCATCAAAGTAATACTGACACTTTCCGTGCTCAGTTCATTGTAATTTCTGTATGTATTGTTTCTTTTCATTATGTTTCATTTACAATACTCAGGGGATTTAAAGTATAATGCTATTTGTTTGTTAGTGTGTTGTTAACACATTCTGATTGCATGGATGTCTGGATGAAGTGTGTACATTTAGTGTTCTTTGCAATGTAAATTATTTGATTTATTTTTTCTTTTTTGAGTTACTTTTTTGGGTGCTGGGAAAGGCTTGTTTCTGTCAAAATGAAGCAAGTAAAGCTAATTCAGGAAGCATGACGTTGGACTAATCCACAAAGCTATCATGACACACGAGTGGGAGTTTTAGTAAAATTCACTTTCTTAGTATTTGGTTTCATCTTTTTATTTGGGTAGGTTTGATTTAGTTATGGATTTATGTTGCATGTAGATAACTTTTTGCATTGGTCTGTCTGTTTCTCTTTCTGCCTGTGTGCCTGTCTGCCTGCCTGACTGTCTGTCTGCCTTTCTGTCTCTCTGTCTGTCTCTCTGCCTGCTTGCCTGTCTGTCTCTCTGTCTGTCTGTCAGCCTGCCTGCCTGCTTGCCAGTCTCTCTGTCTGTGTCTGTCTGTTTGCCTGTCTGCCTGTGTCTGACTATCTGTACCAGCTTAAATTTAATTGGTCCCAGTGGTGACACAGTGGTCCAGTGGTTAGCACTGTTGACTCACCCCTCTGGGACCAGGGTTTAAGGCTCCGACATGGTTTCATCTATGTGGTGTATGTTCTCTCCATGTTGTTGTGAAGGTTTCCTCTCTGGTTTCCCTCCACAGCCCAAAAACATGCTGAGGTTAATTGGAGTTACCAAATTGCCCGTAGGAGTGCTTGGGTGAATGACTGATGTGTGACTGTGCCCTGTGATGGGTTGGCACTCCATCTTGGGTTGTTTCCTGCCAAGTGCCTATAAGCTCAGGACCCCCAATGACACTGAATAGGTTAAGTAGTTACAGAAAATGGATTGATAGTTGGACTCCTTTGTCATAGGTCAATGGTTAGTTTTATTATGTTCTTCTTGTAGGTAATTGCAATTAAAAAAGACTTTTCTTTATAACTACTTGGTCCCTTACACCGTCTAAGGTTTCCCCTCCCTTATGCTCTCTGCTTCTTGAGAGGCTCTTGGCCCCCCTGCAGGGGTGCTTTAATGTACGGGCTTCCCGAGGCTGAACCCCAGGGTCCTCTGCTAAGAAACAGGTTTTTAAACATTTTAAACCCCACCCCCCAGTCAGTCTCAGACAATAATAATATGCCTCTGCCCTCCCTTATACCGGATGAGCGGTGGAAGATAATTGTCATGCAATAGTTTCATAGAACGTATCAGTAATTTGCAAATCAAACAATAATTTAACAATTTATTTCCAGTGTAAGTACCTGGGGTGAGTTTCCCAAAGCCTCCTTAATGCCACGTCGTTTGTATGTTCTATCTTAGAATTTATGAACGACGTAGCGTTATGAAGGTTTTGGGAAACCCTCCCTTGATCAGTACCATTGATAGACAATTCTTGTACCTTATTAATCTGCTACCATATGGCCCAATTCTGATTAATGTTACAACCTGGTCAAATTGTACACAGGGCTGGTATGGTGGCATTTAACAAACTGCCTTGAACGACGACTGGAAAGGGAGGAAATGTGTCTGTTCTGGCTCGCTGCTGTTCTGGTTTCTCTGATTATGCAGCTGTGTTTAATTGTGGGTGCTGTTTTTCTTTTGGGTGTAACAGTGGGAGGATAAATGAACAGGATCAGGCTAACAGGCAGGTTTGAAGATACTTGCAGACAAACTGATATGTTAACTGCGGTGTCTGTAAGTGGGTGCTCGACTTCGCATAAAAATTAAATAAAAGCTGACTCGGGTTTTGATCGGCAGTGGCCAGGATGGTTGCTGTGTAGGACAGTGTGTGAATGAATTCACCACCACTTTCTGGATGGTAATTGGTCTCAAAGGCGCTGAGAATTTATAGAGATGGCACAGCTTGTAGTTTTAAGTCTCTCATATAGAGGATTAATGGAGCGGGAGACAGGACGCTTCGCCAGGTTTCTCCCATGTTGCTCACTACTATCTCTGACACAGTAGTCCCACAAATTGTCACTTGTTTCTCAGGTAATCCATGACTCAGGAACCTATGGGACACCAACTTGCATCTCATATAGAGTAGCTTGCTCCCTAGGTTGGGTGATGTTGTCGTGGAGAAGTTGAAGAAAATGGTCTTGACCATATTACCCTTTAGGGCTGGAGTGGGATTAAAAATTTGCCCTGGAATTTGAGGCCCCCCATGATATATTTTGCCAAATGGGGATGAGGATGCTGCCCAGTATATCAGATGTGCCTGGACCAGGTGGTCTTTGACAAAGTGTTGAGCTTTGTAATAAAGCATACGATAAAGCTTTATAATAAACCTTAGAAGGTTTTCCTTGGATTCTAATTTTAAAGCTAAACATATGTAGGGACACTGGGACACCCCTTCGTTGGTGCTGGTACTGTACAACTGTGGCACACATGCTGGAAAGTTCTGTCCTTACTTGGAGATGTACAGTGTTTGAGGGGGAGTAGGGCTTGAGGTCTTTGGGGAAGTGTCCTCTGTGGTGTGATGGAAAGAAGAGGTAGCTAGAGAGGTATGTTACGTCCTTTTCATGATCTGTGGTTTGTAACTGAGGAAGCAGCAGACTGTCTTTGTGGAGATTATAAAGTCCACAGAGAAACCGAAATAATCAGAAATGCAGTCCCCCGATGTCTTCGCCATACGTCTAACTAAACATATTCCAGTTGGGCAACTCTAAATCTTTATTTCACGCACATCAAACGCGTGAGTGATACATTATAAGAATGATCAAGCATCGTTTTGTAACTTATATTACCAGCACATGACCTTCTTAATATAATGTACAGATTTAATTAAAAATTTATACAGCTTGGAATACATAATCGAAATATAGTACAGCAATTAATTTTACACGCCTTTTATTTAACCTATAACTATTTAACACCGATTCGATTTTTAAAATACTTTCCTTTTATTGATGGATCTTAGAAATTAATTTGGAAATTTCCAAAATGATTGTTTTTTTATAACATTTTGCTTGGTGTTCAGAATTCAGTCTATGTACATACGAAATCTGTAAAAGTTGTGGTATATTTATGATTCTCCGGTTTTCTTTATAACTATTTGCAGTCTGTAATAAAGCCGTATGAAATGAAGCTGGCTTTAAAAATGATCACTCATCTAGCTACCTGCGGGCAGGTTGTTTGTAGCAACAGCAAGAAGAACGACACATTGAAACAAGTATCCTCTCGCTCAGCATTCGCCTTGTGCTCAATTCTCGTGTTGACAGTCTTGTTTTCGTGTGACTTGTATCAATTGTCAGCTGTTTCAGAGTTAGTCTGGCCATATTTCTAGGTTTTTTATTGTTGTTGGATTGTTGGGTTTACTTTATAAATCCCGTTTTTAGCTGGTAAGCAGTTTTCTGGAAAGACTCGCTTTTCTGGACATAGAAGATGACCGAAGCTTGTAGGAAATCAAAAATGCGATTAGTCAAACTCGGACCGTCCGTAATTTGTCCGGATGAACGTGTAATTGTGTTGGTCATTCACTTCTTATTCTCAGCAAGCGAAGGTAAGAACTACACATCAATGATACTTTAAACTGTTAGAAGTTTTAATGTTTAGTTGTGTGTGTGTGTGTAGTTTTCCGAAGATTTCACATTTTGGGGCTCATTTTTAGGGGGACTCTAAACTCATTTGTGTCATATTTGTGTCAGTTAAAAGTGCTATTCTATAATAGTTCCAGTTCACTTTTTGACAGAAAGATAGCTTTCTCTTTTTGTAATATTTAATAATATTTTATTTTTATAAATTGTATTAATTTAAATAGGTTTAATTCCACACAAGCGTTGAGTGATTATTATTATTATTATTAGTTCAACGTGTTTTCAAAAGCAGATATCATTCGTTCGTTTGCTTTGTTTGACTTGTAATTAAGGAATGATTAAGCAAAACAGTCTATCATTATTGGAACTTAGAGTACTGGATCTATTTTATTCACACGTACGACCCCGCAAACTCCCCGTAATTAAAATGATATACAAAATACAGAACGCACTGTACCCAGTTTTGCGCATATGATATATACACAATGTATCCTTTCCCTCAGCAAACAGTGAATTAGCTCATTCGAGGTCAGGAAGGTTCTTTGAGGCGTTAAATATGTTTCTTTAAAAAATATATACATGGCATTTTGATATTAAGAAGTTAAAGCCACAACATCACAACGAGTTAGATGTGAGTGTTTGGGAAGAAAGATTAAAACTAGGGTGATGTATGAAAATAATACGACTGCTTAACGGCGATCAGTAATATTGTAAATAAATACTTAATAGCTAGATTAGGGCGATCATGGCAGATTCTACCAGGTTGCATTAAGATAGGTCCTTAATTACAATTGGTACGCCTCAACAAGAAAGTTAAAGTCTTTATTATTATTCAGGGATCCCCTAATAAAAAGAGACCAAACTTAAACAGCTCCCAGCACTATTGTTTGGTCACGTAATATAGGGGTGGCGGGTGGAGTTGAAACTCGACTTCAACCAGAGGCTGAATGAAGTACAGACGAAAAGAATGACCAGGATCCCCTAACCCTACTTAATAATCTGGCACTGAACATGAAGAGCGGATGAACAAAACTTCCTAAAATATGAACTGCTGTTCTTTAACATGACCCCCTTACTCTTTACCTGGTGCAAGTACTTGGTGTAATTACTGTACAATATTAATTTAAAGGCAACGGGGTAAAAACTGGACAACTTGCACAAAACATTATATAGTGTAATGCTTCAGAGCCTCCTTTGACAGATCGCATCTGAGGTAGTTGCATTTGGTCTTCAGGAAGGACCACAGATGTTTAATAATGAGAAGTACCTTCGTATTGGTGGCAAGAGCAAAGTAAAAACCCAGAGAGTATGGTACACAGACAGTTAATAAAGGCAGCTCCGAGTAAGGGGAGGCTAAGGTCATGTTCTTGCTGGTCTACATAGCCAAAGAAGGCTTTCCTCAAAGGTCCTTCTATCCACTGGTTACCAGTAGAAAGTCCAAAGAAAGAAATCCTCAGAGAAACCATAGTGCACTAAAAGGCTGTTGTTATAAGGATGCTGTTTAATTATAACGTGTGTCAGCCATAATTAAAGAGGATCTTGGATCACTTATAAAAGAAACATAAAAGCACAATAGATTTCATCTTCCTTCACAGAAGCTTTGTGTAACCCATAATAGCCACAGAGAGAGAGAGAGATCCCGTAGTGGGAAAATTTTCTTGTTACAGCAACCCATCTATATGTAGCATCATATAACATACGTCACATAATATACATCACAACAGGCATGTTAAAAAAAAAAAAAGATAAAATAAGTAAAACAAAAACAAAGAATAATGTACAAAAAATAGCCTAATAAACTGCAAATCATTGCTAGTATTGTGCAAGTAGCGTGCAAGTAATGTAGTAGTTTACAACAATGACGTGAATTAATCTGCAGGGCAGTGGTGGTTGGTAGCAGTGATTTACTGAAGCGCTCCTTGTTAATAGTTATTCATAAATGTAACCATTACAACTATAGGCCAGTTATCTTTATAAAATGATCCTGCAAGCCTAAAATAACATTATCACGATAAAACACACTTGGCAGTATCTCTGTAGTAAATCAACAGTGTCCCTACTGGCAGGAATGCAGTAGTGTGTGTGTGTGTGTGTGTGTCGGGGGGGGGGGGCATTTTTATATGCTTACAAATTTTCTTTCCTTTCAAAATTAAGTTAACAATAATGATTGGCAGAGGAAAAACTCTCTGTATATTCCAGAGGTTCCATAAGTGAAAAAAGTCATAAAATGGCATAACGTCCCCAGATAAAAAAGCAAAAGGAAACAAAAAAATTGTTGCTCAAGTACTTCCCAGCATGCTTTGCTTCACCTGCCATTCGACAGACAGCAAGAAGACTTATAGATGTGCTGATCTGACATATTGAAAGCGAGTAGGTGCCTCTCAATTGTTCTAGAAGAGGGTCTTTATTACTAACACGAAGATTAAAATCACCCAGAAGTCCTTTGTGATCTCTAAGCATAAATAAATTAATTAATTAAAAATTAATTCCAAAACAGATGTGAAGGTTACAAATTAAAAAAAAACCTGCCTTCTTTCAATTTTTGTTTTGTTCTTTTGTTGGATTGGGTGGCTGAGTATGTGTCCTTCTGAGATGTGAAACATTCTGAGTTGTTTTTTGAATCCCAGCTCTGATTTACCACCTCATTCCTTCTGTTCTCGTGTAAAGAGACACAAAGACGAGTACATGAGCGTGAAGGTGGTCATTTTCCACACTGTCCATTGTTTGTCTGTGATGGTCACTGTTTTCGGAAGGTGCCAGAACAGTGATCAAGCTACATGTGTACAGTGCCGGTGTTTACCACACTCAAACCATGTATTTGTGTTTGGCCCTTAAAGTCTGGGAGCCCCCTGTTGGCCACAAAATCACTACACTAGGTGGGCGGGGGGAGCCAGAAAAGACCAGAGGAACAACAAATACAACCCTGGGTTTGTCATTAGTCCTAATGATTTAAGGCATTAATTGTGCCATAGCTGTGGGCAAATGCCAGACCTCAATGACAGACGGATGGAAAAACTAATGCTGTGAACTGGTGATAGGAAAAGGGGTCTCATTGTGAAAAGAGAAGATAAGAGAGAAAAACACCAATAGAAACATCAAAAAAGAACCATGATCCAAAACCATATGATTGTAAATGCCTTCTAGTACCCTATCTTACTGAGAATAAAGAGGTCTGAGTGATGAACGAGTGAAATAATGTGACCTACTGTATGAGAAACATGCTCCAGTGTGACAATGCCAGTCCGTCACTAAGGTGCTGCTCTCCCGTCCCTCTGTAGTGTCCGCCATGGTGGCTGACGAGATTCGCTTCAAAGGATGTCTGCTGGGGGATTTTCCATGTGGGAACCTGAGCATCTGCTTGCCACAAGGGCTGCACTGCAATGGCCACCCGGACTGCCCGAACGGCGCCGACGAGGAGAACTGTGGTGGGTTTCTTATTGAGGGACTCTTGCAGCATCCTGCAAGGAAACGTATGTTGGAACCATTAACATGTAACAAAACTTTGAAATTATCATCAGTATCTACATCCACTAATACTGCTGCTGGTTCTCTATAGCCATTTGCTGAATCAAACTGAAACGTTTCTCAAGTGTGGGGAATAATTTAATGTGTGTCTTTCTTGCATTTCACTTTCAAGTTGTTTTCTCGTTGACATAGAGTTCATTTTTATCATTATTATTAACATTGAAGGTAATGCGAATATACAATGTGTAAGAACTATTGGGAGAAAGTAGATCCAAGGTTAAGGCTGATTTTTTCCTGTATTTCGCCATAGAATCTATGCAATCGGCAGCCACATAGCTGCGTACCCTACACTGTAGCCTGATGTCTGTAGTTATCTTTCTGTGGAGGTGCGTGTCAGACTTAGGGTTTGAGGTTACGCAAAAGCATAAATCAGCCTCTAGCTAAGCAAGATTTGAGCTGCCACCACCATATCATAATGAGTCCCTTGCAGGGAAATTCTTTTGCTCTCCATGACACATATGTAGGTGAGAGCAAGTTTAGCAGTGAAGGGCAGCCACCTGCAGCAGTACTCAGGGAGCTGGGGGTTAAGGACCTTGCTCAAGGGCCCAGACGCATGTAACTATTTTATCAAGGCTGGGGCTCAAACCAGCAACCTTCTGGTCGTAGGTTTAGCCTGCTCTGCCACACACTGCCCTTTTGAAGTATCAACAGGCAAAATATTTCTAAACCAAAAAAATCAAGATGCTGTGTACATCATCCAGCTTTTTAACCCAGTTGATGGTCATGTTTTTGGCCTCCGTTGGGTTAGACTTCAAACAGCATGTTTTTTATGATATTTCTTTTGACTGTACCCTACATCCAGCAAAAACAGGGTTTAGATCCCTTCAGCTTCCCTCCTGTCTCACATCCTCCAGTTAGCGAAGTAAAGCAGCTTGGTCTCCCCCCGCAGGGGACAACAGCGGCTGGGCAGATTTCTTTGATCGAGTTGTTCGCCGGACCGACCCACAGGACCTAGCCAGCGACTGCTGTGAGTGTAGGTGCCGACTAGGGTTGTGCGAGGCCTAGTAACTGCAGCGGAAAGCAAACTGAAACATTGCATTAGTCAACACTTTCAACCAATGCCTCTAGTAAGATTACATAAGTGGTTGAATTATTAAAGGCCCCTCTTAAGGATGTAATGGAAGCATTTTGAAAAGGGGGACCATTTCATCATAAACTGAGTTCCCATTTAGAAGTAAGGTCTAGCCTGCATTGTGCATCTTGAGAAGAAAAATAGTTAGAAGAATGATGTCTATTCTAGCAGTTTCCATTGTATGATCATTATCTTTTTTTAGTGCTGGAAAAGTATCTGGATGACTGCAAGTGCATTCAGACTGAGCTCCAGTGTGTGCAACTAAACCTGGACACTGTCCCACAGGCATCCAGCAATGTCACCTCACTGTAAGTCCCTCTGTGACCCATGTCTTTCCTCTGAGTTTTGCACTACAGTAAATAATGCACGTAGTCAGAAGCACCACTAGAGATTTTGGGCCCACTGAAAGTACATCAGGCGGGGGGGGGGGGGGGGGGGGGGGGGGGGGGGGGGGGGGGGGGGGGGGGGGGGGGGGGGGGGGGGGGGGGGG
>JAODJX010000039.1:14946516-14960990 GCA_026776945.1 Isichthys henryi | reverse complement strand
GGGGGACCATTAGACAAGCTGCTACTCCTCCACAAATATTTCATGCCGCAAGGAGCTTGTTGGAACAGGGTGGCTCTTCCCTGAAAGCCTGGCGCCCTTGTCCTCATGAAACAACACCATCTTGAGGGAAATTCACAAAAAAAACATGTCTGTTACACTTCCTGTCAACACCCGCTCACTCGGCCTCCATGCCAGAGTCGAGGAATTACGTGACTGATTGGTGCTTTAAGCTTATAGGAAAACTACCTGTTGTTCTGTGAACCTACAGCTTCCATGTAAATCTATATACAGTAACTTCAGCTTGTATGCATTTAGTACAGGCAGTGCATGATGTCATACAGAAAATTATTACTTAAAGGTTCGCTCACTTTCTTTTTCTGTTAATTCAGGTATGGAGGTGTCTAAGAGATGCCCTCTTAATGGTTTATCCAAAATGTGGGGGGAAAAAAACCGTAAAATGATAAATATGTCCTGAATGGTCAGGTGGCCTCACGCCCGTAAGGTGGTTTGACCCCCCCCCCAGCTATATATGTACTGCCTTCTGTGGTTCTGCAGATTAATTTAAGGTAGTTAGGTGATTCGGTGTCTCAAATCTGCCCACGGTGTGTGAGTCTGTGCCCTGACATCTCACCTAATGTTTCCCCTGCCTGTGCTTACGGGGACAGAACGCCATGATTGTAGATGGATGATTGCATATCTATATATCGATACACCCTGATCTTGCCCCCTCTCACACACTCTCTGTACACCTACTTGGGGCCGTCTGCCAGTCTTCCCCTCTCCTGCTGTTCATTGCTGTTGTTTGAACAGTCCAACCTAGAAATTGCATAATCGTCTACATCATCTGATGAGACACCTCCAAAGCAGGTGACCTCAGCCGGGGGCTTGTCTTATGACTGTCTCTCTGCCATCTGCATACTGCCCAGTCTCACATTCGTCACTTGCAGTAGAGTCTGATTAACATTTAACATTTTATTAGGCTTGTGGTCTTCTGAAAGCAGACGATTCTTTTTTTGTATGCTTTCATTACTACGGCCGCACAGTAGTACTGCCTGTAGTATTTGTGCTGTGCCACAAGTTACTCCCTACAGCTTCCAGCTGCTTATTCGTACAGTACAGAGTTGCTGGCGGCCTGAGGGCATATTGCAGAAAGCAGGGAAGCAGCCTGGATGTGGTGCCGTGGGCACTTGGGGGCTTCCAAGTCTGTGTATGTTTTTGGAGCTGGAGGTGGAAATCAAAGCCCTGGAAGGAACCTGCATATCTCAGGCAGAACCCAAGCCCTCCACACACACTAAGTTACTGGTTTATGAAATAAATGTTTATAGGAGACATTTCAGTCTGAAGAACAGTCCTATCAGTTTCACACTATTGCTGACTCCCAAAGAGTTTTCATTTCTTCTTTAGTCATATTACAGTATTGAGTCAGAATTGGCAATAATTTTAAACATTTACGGTTGAGAATTACGGGAACAATTCTTTTGGCAGTTGTCTTTCCAGCAAGAAGGGGGACCAGCAGTGGTATTGGGCAATGAAGACTTACAGAATTGTCTGCCAGTGAAAATTTGTAGCTGGACAAAAGAAATTATAATGCACATATATGATAATGACTGACTGTTTCATCAGTGCCTGTTGTGTTGGTGGTTGTGAAGTGGAATTTGACATGATGTATTTGTTTGTTTGTGTGTTCAATTATTAATCTTTACAACCTTCTGCCCACAAGGTGTCTAGAGTCTTTGTCCATTTAAGTGCAGCTTGACTTTCTTAATTTTCTCGTGTCCTTAAACATGGGAGGGATGACTAAAAAATGTTTTAATGACTAGGACCTGAAGTGCAGGTTCCGCGAAGAACAGGCATGAACGCCTTTCTGACGCTTGGTCTTTGAAAACAGACGGAAGACAAAGGGAGCTCTAATTATGTAGCTATAATCGTGTCTGGCTGAGAGGGAATGTTTCGGTGATCAGTTTATTTGCGCTTGGGGCGTGTTCGCGTTTCAGATGTGTCGGCCCTTCGGGAGAAACTGTGCTCATTTTGCGCGTTCTTCTTGCTTTGACACAGCACCCCGGGGTGCCGTTTGTGGATGTGTGGAAAGCGGTCTGCTGCGCTAATGTTACGCCATGCTCGATAGTGGAATTTCTGGATAATCGTGCGCTCTTAGTCCCGTTCATGGACGACAAAACGCTGTAGTCTGTATTTTAGAGTTTAAGACTGTTTTAGCCCAAATTAGCCCCACTTAATTCATGTAGCGCTAAAGTCGCTAACATGCTCCTTAGTCTTTTCCTGTACCCTGTTGCTGTCCTGCCTTGGTAGCTGACATCAGCCTAAATGTTAGTCACTTGATTTTTTTTTTTTATAAATAAATCTTGTGAAAATATTCCCTCGACTTTATTTAGAACACAGCAGGGTTATTTAACTATTACTGCTTTTGATTTTTGATTGCTAGTAAATGGGGCATTTGATTCTGTCCGACAAAGCTTTCCATTATTCGGCGTTTGTAAGGACAAATTCAGCCCACAGGCGGCTGCAAATGCAAGCGTCGCCTCATGTTGTTTTTTGGATGTTTGCTTTTTATTTCCAGCTGAGTGCCGTATGCTGCAGTTAGCCCTGCAATTAGCCCTGCCGGCATTCTTGACACCTCGGAGAACCTGCCTCAAAAAGTGGACCTTCTCGTTCTTGTCCCTGCCTTGCCCCAGGGTGGAGGCGACGCGTTCGACTGTAAGGCACCTGTGGCATCTTGGGAACAATGTAAAGCCTGGCCTGAAACAGGGCGCAGGACCTGTTCTCAGTTCCACTGTGAAGCTCGGAAAGGATATTCTCCCTAGGCGAGGCATCCGCTGATGTCTGCCGCGCACCATCTCCTTTCTCCTAGCTAATTAGGGGAGGAAATGACCACGTCTCACCGCTCCTTTGACCCAATAACGCATCCCATGCTGGAGCTGATGTCTGGAAAAGTGTTCTTGCATTCGGCTGGCAAACGGGAAAATGCGACGACCTCCCAGTTCGGAGAACTTCTCCTTCCACTGGTCCGAGAGGTTTGAGTTCTACAGCTAGTTAGCGAGAGGATGTCACTGGAAGGGGTGTGTCACTTGGAAGAATGGGAGCAGTGGTTTGCCCAGGTCGGAGCAGGGGGTACCCATAATTTTAACCAATTGGAATTTTTGTGGAACCTCTAAAGGACCATTCTGTGAGGACCTTTCTACTCTTGTATATCTTTCATATCATTCATTCTTTCCCACCCGTTTGATCTCGATCCCACAAAACACCCTTAGAGGGGCAAAGTCACATATGTCCATGGGGGTTTGCAACAGGTTTTATCTAGCCGTTCCTTGGCCCTGCTGATTTCATTTCAGACCACAGTGCAAAGTGTCACAGCGTAGTATGCCCCTCCATAAATGACAGTGCTCGGTGGGGGTGTGTTTGTGACTTCAGTGGGGGAGTCTTAGCAACCCTGTGTCATGATACTTGCGAAATTCCAGGATCCCTGTGAAAAATGGAGTGTCACCCAGCATCCTTTGCCCTTCGTCACCCCGGCACGTAGGTCCGGTTTCTTCGCTCCTCGTCCCCAACCCCATCCTCTGCATCCTCCTCCACCCCGCGACCCTCCTGGCACGTACTGGGGAGGAGTAGGTGGGCTCTGACCTCCCCGGAGTGTCATCAGCGGTGCCTCAGCACACAGACTCATGCTGGTTTTTATTACCTGCTTTCTCTCCGCTAAGAGGATTGTCTCCTGAGCTGCCTGGCCTGTATGCGGTTATTTAAAGGGAGCTTGTATCACCGCCCACTGCCTACCATGGATCGAGAGAGAGAGAGCGAGAGAGAGAGAGAGAGAGAGAGAGAGAGATAGAGGGAGGCTGACTAACAGACAGAGGAGGAGGAGGAGGCAGGGAAAGCAGCCGCAGTCCGTCCTGATCCCGGCCCTCGTCCACAGAGAGGTGCCGCTACCTGCTCTCCCCTGGCTGCCACTTGAGGGACGCCACCCCCAGCCTGCCCCATCCTCCGCCAGCCCACTCTCCCCCCGGGGCCATGGCCAGCCAGCAAGACTCCGGCTTCTTCGAGATCAGCATCAAGTCGCTGCTGAAATCCTGGAGTGGCAGTGAGTACCTATGTCTGTGTTCACAGCCCGGGAGTCACATCCTGGGAGTCGGGGGGGGTGAGGAGTGGGGGTCGTGCTCTTGGCCTCTTTTATTGCTGTCCGGCACTAGTTCCCGTGCACTCTTAGTGTGTGTATAATCGGTGTCCTCTCCCTGTCACCTTACACATTCCGGTACCATCTCGTCCCGGTTTTAAAATAGCTCCGGTTGCACACGGGGATAGCGTAATAGGATTAGGGGGGGCTTAGCTCAGCTGTGCTCAGATGGATCGACCTCCGCTGGCACCCCCTGCTGAAGCGAGTGTTAGCGTCCCACGATAGCAGGTGTAAGTTCCGAACCGGCCAGCGATGTGTCACTTTGCGTGAATCTGTGAAGGATGTGTGGGTACCGGCTCACATCTTTCGAGCGCTGGTGATTCGGGGGGGTGTCTGCGGGATGCACGGTCCTCTGTTTATGTTCCAGCCCCTTGTTAGCGACTTGCCCCAGACGTAGTGCTGTTACGTAATATCAGTGTCTTTCTCTCTCTCTGCATTCACGACAGTTTTCACCTGTTTCTTTCTGTTATTTCTTGCTATTCCTGTTACTTCATGCTGCTCTGTAATAGACCAGTAAAAAAGAATGGAATATTCCTCATTTCCAGCCTTGCTGTCTGCTTATAGCCTATCAAGCATGAGAAGTGGTGCGCAGATGTGCTGTAGTTACGCCTAGGAGATTCCAGCTGACTGGTAACTTAGCAGGCGGCCGTTGCCAGTGATGCAGCAGGAGATGCCGTCCCAGGAGGGCAGGAGTTCTCCAGGGGGACGCCGTGTCCACCACACGCATGTTCTCATGGGGGATAAGAGCCCAGTGGGGGAGGAGGAGGGGTCAGGGTTAGGGTTAGGATGCCGTGTCTGGCATCCACTTGTTCTTATGGGAGAGGGGAGCCCAGTTGGGGGAGAGGGGAGCCCAGGGGGGAGGGTCAGCGGGGTAATCTCCAGGTTAACTGGGGAGGTGACAGCGAGCAGAAACGCCACAAAGGAACTTGCTTTTCAGGCTGTTGATTTGTGCCTTATTTACTTTTCCACCGCAATCTTCTGAAACTCCACCCAGACACACACACACACATACACACACACACACACACACACGCCTCTCTGCACCCCCTCCCCGACGGATAGCCTCTTCTCTCCGTCAGTGTGCTCGCTATGGGGGGTGCCACTAGAACTGTCCTCGCTGCTTTCAGACAAAGCCTTTATCTGTGAGACGGTGTGACAGACATCAGCTACGCAATGGCTGGGTGACGCTCGGGCTGCGTGACTCTCTCCTCCCTCGTTATTTTCCATATGTTGCCTGAACACGCACCTCCAGCGTGTTTTGGCAGTTGGGCTGCGGTAACCAGTCACGGCAGATTGATTTTCCTGATGGTGAGGGTTAGCGCTGGTTTTGGTGGGGCACAGATCTGCTCCACGTGCTCTCACCAGTCGTCGCTTCTTGTCACGCGGCTCAGATGGTCAGACACTTGTACCTGTGTTAGTGGAAAGCTGTGCTGTTGTCTTACACTTTCAGACACATGGCACGTGGATTCGCTGGCATGTGGTCAGTCTGCTGCCGTGGCAACTGCAGCATCTTCACATGGATGTTTGAGTCCATTGGGGTGAAGATTCACTGAGAACTGTGTGTGTGTGTGTGTGTGTGTGTGTGGGAGTGAATGACAGCCTCTGTGGTTTTGTGTGGTTTTGCTAACTTTGTGGGGATAAATTCCTATAATGTCGCCACAAAAATAGTAACTGCCATCAAGACGTCACCCGCAGCTATTTCTGAATTGCATCTGAGCAGGATTATAAATCATTAAAGGTTTTAAATTGATATGCTGGCACATCGCCAGAAAGTCAGAAATCTGTTCACATGTGCTTGTACGTTTTTTTGTGTATGTGTAAGTGAACCTGTGAGTATGTATTTATTTCTGTATGTGTGTGTGTGTGTGTGTGTGTTTTACGCATTGTTGTCAGGGCAGTTACCCCCACCCCCCCCCCCCGCCACAAGCCTTTTCAGCACAGCAGTGATGTCACACTCCCTGTGCTCAGGCCTGTCTTCTGTCAGCCGAGTCACATGTTAGCATCTCAGCCTCAATCAGAGCCGAGGGGCACGTGGGGCGGGGGCCCCGCGCCCCCAGCTGCCCTCCCCAACCCGAGTGGTTAACAGCGAGGCTCTGATTTACAGTGTCCGGGCCAGAAGCCTCCCCTGGCCCTCCCATGTATACACACACGCTCACAAAAATCTGTAATGATTAATAGCTTGCTGCTCACCTGACGCCTGTCAGATATCAGAGAAAAACTGCATGCTACATGTCACACTACAGAAACTTTCTGATCCACAGGTTCCCAGGCAGTTTTCCTGCGGATTGTCCCATGGGGTTGCTCAGAAGGCTATTCACATGTGCGCTTTATCGTGACTCCTCCATCACGTGTTACTGTATACCGTACTGCTCAGCTGAGCTGCGCATCCGTTGGCCTGTTGTTGGCATGAGAGCCCCGCACCATAGCGCCCCTGCCTGCCAGACACACTTGTTACAACAAAAGCAAAGTATGACAATACTTTGTCTCACCCTCCCAAAACTTCCCATAATGCCTGAAATCGTGGGTAGTTTTGAGTATTTGTCCAAGACGGCAGCAAATACCAACAAATGTTTAACCTGCTAGTTTTCAGACACTGAGCCATGTTTTATTCAATAAGGTTTTATTTGTCGTTGAGTAGCTGTGCCGTTTATTTGGCAGAACACTCTTTCTCCTTGCCTGACCAATTACCAAACCAGTGGACGCTAACCGTACTAGTAAACGCTGACAATGGTAGTGACCCTACTTTCGGGGGCTTTTCATAAACACGTATTTCATATTTTGGGATATCGTATGTCAGAGCATTTGCTAAAGTGATTTGTCTAAATGTGTAGCAGTAACGAAGCTATTTCGCAGGGTGTGGGGGCCTTGCTGGGGGGCTAAGACTGTGGGTGTAGTGTGCACCCAGGGATAAATATAGGCGCTGGGCTATGCCATCCCCCGCGTGTCAGCTCTCGTCACCACGCGTCGCGACTCGGCTAAAAATTGCTGACTGACCTTCAGTGCGGGGAAGGCGCTGGACGGTCACAAGGCTGAAGACAGCCGAAGACAGAGCTGGGAGAGAGCAGCGTCGCGTCGAGCTGTGCCAGGGTGCCGTGCCTCTGCCGCCTCCCGCCGTGCGCCACGTGCTCGCCCTCCGCCATGGCGGCAGTATGCCCGGCCAGCAGGAGCTAGAGACTCTCCGGCACAGCGTTATGGACGTTTACTGGGGGCTCGGCCGCCGCTCGCTTTCCGCAGCGCCTGCGGGCATGGAGAGTGCCACCATGTGCTGGAGCAAGACCAGGTTCATCAGCTTCATCAAGGACCTGGGTAGGTGTGTGTGGGGGGTAGGCTGGGCGTATGCAGTGAGAATTTCTGGAGGGGTGGGGAAGCGTGCTAACCACCCCCCAGCCACACTCCACCCTCTGTGGATTCCTCCTTAAGATTCTACAGCTGTGTTCCCCAGTCCGGTCCTCATGGACCCACAGTCGGTCCATGTTTCTGCTCCCTCCCAGCTCCCACATGGACTGTCTGTGGATCCCCGAAGACCAGATTAGGAATCACTGTTCTAGAGCAACTAACCTCCCCCGTCTTAAAATGGGTGAGTTTTTTTGTGATGTTTTTTTTTTTCCAGTCGTCTAGAAAACAGCTTGTATTTAAAGCCAGAACTGTAGCTATAAAATTATTAAACACTATTTAAAGTTTTCATGTTCAAAGATAACAGGGCCTGGAAGTCTGAAAAGGTTGTAGTGGTTTGTGTTCGAGGTAAAGTGTCTGTTTAGCCTTTGTAATATCAGAAGCTGTTTAATCATGGGGACAGTCCAGTTTCAGTCAGCAGTGCAGGGGGGTGCAGATAGGTGGCTTTTAGAGAGTGGACCCCCACCCCGCCCCCGCCGCTCCCCCTCTGTCCTCTGGGCACCAGGAGGGAGACCCTGCATACCACAGACACCTGACTCGTTCGATCTGGCGGGCATCTTACCACTCGTGGGACTCGACAAATTCAAGGCTTTTCCATCCAGTGAGGCGCGTTTAACAGCCAAGCCAGCAGAGATAAGGAGCACTTACATAGGATCCGGAATTGCTTCAGCGAACATCTCGACATTTAGAGATGTGGGTGTAGGCCTGTGAATTATAACTTATACTCATTAGTGATGCAGGCTCTACTGAATTTTACACTTGTATTTTAAACGAATATGAATTTATTTTTTAGAATCTATACTGCCTGTATTATATGTATGCATACTGTATATGCAAATATATTCCTAATTTTTCTTGTAGATGATTATCAAATAACACTCTACATATTTTCTTGTCCGCATTTAAAGACTGGATTGCCATATATTTCCAGTTTGCTGCCCGCAGTTTTTCCCATGAATCACTAGGGCTTTTCTAAAGATGACATCGCTAGTGCCTCATGAGAGTGAAATGCACACTGGGTGCTGTGGAGAGCCGCAGGAAAGCAGTGATGTGTGGCAGGACGGGAGGAAATGCACCTTTTATTGCTTAATGGAGCTACTGTTTTTGGTGTCAATTGGCACAACCTCATTCTTACTGCTTAAATCTAGTTCTGATCCGGGCTCTGCCCTTTGTGAGTGTGTGTGTGTGTGTGCCTGTGTCTGTGGGTTTGCGTGTGCAGTTCTGTGTGTGTCTGTATGTGTGTGACTGTGTGTGTGTGGTTCTGTGTGTGACTGTGTGTGTGTGTGTGTGTGTGTTTGCACACTTTTCACCATGAGCTGCAGAACAGACTCCTAAAAACCGCAGTCCTGTTTGCATCAGAGATTAACTGTGAACAGATGCATGGATGGTGCAGATTCCAAATAGAATAAATGCGACTAACCGTAAGCAGCGTCATTCACTTTTAATGAATCTTCCCTTCCTACAGTGTTCAGTGTCCTTCTGCTTTTACATTCTGCAGTAAATAACAGACAAGGTAATGGCAGCACGGTGAAGTGACTTTCTGCTGGTTGAATGTTTGCATCTTCTGAGGATCTCGCTGGTCTGCTTCTGTGTGTTTAAAGCTGTGTTTATGGGCGGGGGGGCCGGGGAGTCTCTCCCTACCTTTCCTCTTCTCTCCAGCGCTTAACCTCAGTCTCCTGGCTGTTGCATCTCGCAAAAAAAATCATTAGATGAGATGAGCATGATGATGGTTTGACTTAAATTGGCCCCTGAGGAGACCTAGGCAGTCAGGCGATCATGGTCAGGCGGTCACGGTCAAAGGTTTTCTGGGTCACGGTCAAAGGTTTTCTGGGTCCAGTTCATGTCCTGTTCCCTCACTGAGGCTGCAGTGTTTAATTGATGGGGTATTTTCTGCCTAAAAACTAATCTCCTGCAAACCCAAAATGTATCATTTGTAAGCTGTGATGTCGGCCCAACCCGAGATTTTTTTAAGTATTATTTTTATTGTTGATGATGGTGTTTTGCTGCAGGTAACTTCAGTGCGTTTAGTATGATTTCGGTCTCTTTAGGATGTGATGCCCTGTTAAGGTGTAGTTTGTGCCTTTTCTTTAAAAAGCCACATACTGCTAATTCTTACACTTTTCTCACCATGCAGTCACCCCCTGAGAGATGAGGATGTTTATTGTTTTTGTGTCTGCTGTCACATGATGCCCCCCCCCCCCCCAAGTCAGTCTAGCTCATCTGCAGCAGTAAACAAAAACAGCAGCTGCTGACTATGAGGCTTTAATTAATGCATGTGGGCTGCGAATGATCTGTGGCAGTCAGGGCAGCTGAGAGGGAGAGGGCAGGAAAAATGTAATGTCTGAAAACTCAAGAAAGGTCAGAAAATAACCTGCGAATGAATGAGCCCAGTGTTCGGGCCAGAGGGTTAGGAATCAGGTTTAAATCTTTATAATGCTTTATTTAATCATATCTGTGAGTCAGGTTTGTGAATTAATCACATTTTTTTTTATTTTAATAATTGAAAATGCAGGTCCTATTTTTATTTTAGTGAAGTGCATGTGTTGATGATAATTAATTTCGCATTTATGAGGTGCTTTGTTGATAAATTAAAAAAAATAACTTGCTGTACCTAACTGTGGAGAGTTTATCTGTGTTATCAAGCGAGTCATGTAAACTATAAAGCGGAGGATAGCTGAAATTCCAGTGTTTGGTGGGGGTTGGGGGTGATTGATGTTAACAGGAAATGTATTCTCTGAGATGTTGACTGACATCCGCCTCTGTGTGTGTCTGTGTGTGTCTGTGTGTGTCTGTATATGGCCGCTTGCATCTGCAGCATCACCAGTGGGGAACGGATACGCCAAAGCCCCAGCCGTCCCAGTATCCAGCGTACCGGGGGAAAAGGAGCCCCCCACTATGCTGCCCCTCAGCGTGGACCCCGAGAGCCGGCCCGGCGAGTACATCCTCAAGAGCCTCTTCGCCAACTTCGCCACGATGGCCGAACGCAAGATCCGCATCGTCATGGCCGAGCCGCTGGTGAGAGATTAACACCCATTTCTCTGCTACTTCCTTGAGACCTTTTCATCTCTCAGCTCCTGTAAGCTTTGGGGGCAAAAAAAAAAAACGTGTCTGAGCATGTGGGAGCTGTTTACGACGGCAGCCCTGAGAAGCAGCTCTTGCTTGAAGCTTCACGCTGTGAGCAGGTGACTGAGGTCACGACCCCACGTGTCAACAATAGCGGGCCTGCTCATAACTCAGCCCTGCCTGCTGTTTTAATACGCAGTTCCTGCAGACAAAACAAAGAGGCCTGCTGTGTCCAATTGTGAAATCTCTTACGGGCCATAATTATTGTCGATAAAATCTGCCGAGGCCCCTTTTCAGTGTAGACCTCCCCACCCCTCTCATACTGAGCAAAGGGAACTTTGTGCCGTGTTAATAAACGGATCCTCAGTGGGCTGTAAAGGCTGCTATATTCATATCTAATGGTTCCATTAACATGTACAGATGATGAGAAGCATTATTTAACACTTATGCACTATGAAGTACTTCCAGATACATTCACGGTGAACCCAGTTAGGAGTGTCAGCGCAGGGGAGGACCTCTGGGCTTCAGGCTGGACAGTCTGAACTTCCTCATGAGACACTCAAACTTAAGCAGGTGATAAAGAGACTTAGCCAGACATTTAGCCAAGGCAGAGGGGCAATTCTGTACTATGTTCATTTATGCAGCTTCGTACCTTTAAGTTAGTTAGTGGAGTGGAAGCAGCTGCCTGGATGCCTGTGTTACCCTCGAGAGTGGCAGAGAGTGGCGTGAGCTCCGCAGGCAAAGAGCCTGTTTTGTTTGGTGATGGTTGCTTGTGTTACTTAGTGGGTCAGCTGGCTGCTTCCACCCTACCTCACATCCCAGGCGTGGTTCGTCTCTAGAGAGGCAGCTCTCGCCTTAGACAGAGGAACTAGTCATGTTACCTGTAGTGTTTGCTGAAGTTTCAGGATGTGAAACGTTTGCTTTTAATACAGTGCGGCTCAGCTGACCGGTCAGCTCCACCTTCAGCTTGAAGCTCAGGGAGGTGCTGAGGGAGGCGCTCTGGGCTCCTTCATCCTTGACCTGGATTTCAGCCCAACCCCCACACCGCTTGTGTTTACTGTTTTTACTGAATGTGCATGAGTGTGTGTGTATTGCCTGTGGATGCATTTAAGTACGGCAACTGTTTACTATATCTTGTGTTGCATTATGTGCGTCTTTGTGTGCAAGTATGTGTTTTTACATGTCTGGAGAAGGCCTGTTGGAATGAGTGCAGTGCCTGGTTATGCTGATTGGCTGATTGTGTGTTCGTGTTACTTATGTATCTGTTTGTATTAAAAGGGTATCCTAAATAGCGTAGTTTTAAAGCCCTTCGTTTGCTGTTTGCAGGAATCTGCATGTGTTTGTTTTCATGTCAGCCTTCTCCTACACGGAGGGAGACCAGTAAAGGATACAGGTTAAAATTAACTGCCTGCTTGAGGCCACCATAGCGTGTCTTGGTTACAAGGGGGTTGCTGTGAGCCGGGCAAATGGAGGAGACAGGAAAATATCCAGTTCCCGTTTTCACTAAATCAGAAACCAAAGCCGGAGACTAAGCTACCCAGAGCGTGCGCTTCTGGTTCCGGAAGGGTTCGGCCGCTCTCATCTCTCACCGAGCTGTGTGTTCACTCTGATTAAATTACGGCAGGAGTTTATCGACAGTGCACCCCTTGCCACCTCCCTGGTCCTCAAAACCACAACTGGCCTGAACATGCTGGAGATTCATATTGAAATGACCACCATTCACGATGGGCTGTGTCATATGGCTTTTTCAGCAAACCTTTTCTCAAAGTCATTGTAAAAACTTGTTTTTTTTACTTCTAAATAGAAGTTTAGAAAAGGGGGCAGCTTGATGGCCCTAATTGGATAAGGGGGTGTTGTATGGCTGTTCTGTGACCAGAACGTTGCTGGTTCAAATCCCATATTTGGCAGAATGATTTTATCATTGGGTTCTAACCCAAAATTGTTTATGGGACTGTCTGACCCAGCATTCTCAATTCTATGTTGTTTTTTTGATAAAAGCATCTGCTAAATAAAAGTCGAGGCTTGAATCCCACAAGTTGCTTTTTGTGCATGAACCCTGTGATAGACTGGTGTTGTATTCCAGGTTTTCCAAACTTTGTGTTTCCTGGGAGCTACTCCAGGGTCACTGCATTCCTGTTCTGGCTGAGCACTGTAGAAGGTGGATGGATGCAACAATGAGGAAGTTTAAATGAGTAGTTATTTTTAATATATCCACCTGGTTAAGGATGAAGGAGTACTTCTTGACCTGCGTTTTATAATGTTATTTTATGTTTTTAATGTTAAGACCAAACCACCAGGTGATATGTGTAAGTCCTCAGGGTTAATAACATGGAAAGAACAGAGTGAATCTCCAGTATGACACCAGTGCAACCAACTTAGAGGCATTCCTGTTAGTGCTGTTACCCTCCCACATGCACTGCTCATTGCTAACCAGCTACTGGCGTATCTTTTCACACCAGTCATCAGAGGTGGAAATTTCAGTTCTAGAAAGTATGAATCTAGACCAAGGTTTTGTTTTAACAAACCAGTTGAATACTCTGCGAGTATGTCTTTTTATATTCAACTGGTCAGTTCAAACAAAATCTTGGTCTGGATTTGTACTTTCTGGACTGAAATTTCCACCTCTGCCAGTCATACATGGGGATTGTTATCTCGCTTCCTTTTCACATGCCTCCTCTTTCCAACATGTTCCCTCTGAGGTATAAAGCAGCCCTTCCTCTTGTTTAGAGATGCCCAGGATAACATTGGCTGACACATGTGTGGGTTAATTTGCAAGCCTGATACCGGATACTAATGTGATTCTGATTGATCATCAGATGGTCGCCACATGATGGATTTCAGGGGCAGCAGTACGTCAGACTTGTATTATTTTTTTAAAGTGGCTGGTTCTTGTCCAGCAGACTGTGTGTAATGAGGCTCACCAGTCCCTGCCCTGGGCAGATACAGTGCTGGGGAGGACAACACAGCACTGTTTTATACCTTTGGGGAAAGTTTCCAAATTCCGGGTCTTTAGAATATCTATGGCCTCTCTATGTGATGTACATGGTTCTGTGCAAAAATCTCAGGCAGTGAAAGATAATTCTATTTAAATAATAAGTTATAACACAATATTATGTCTATCAAAGTGTGTGAGCATAGCCATTTTCCAAATCACCCCAGTATTTGTAGCAAACATCCAATTCGTCCATGTATTTGTTGGCTTTACTACTAGCACACCTTGTTTGGCTAATCAATACCTCATTCAGTTATTTAACTAATTATTTGATAATTCTAATTATCTGGTGGTGACATTTAATCAACACGTGGAATGACTGGGGTGCCCCTGAGGAGAATTTTGGGAACTGAAGTGGTGGTCATCTAGCCATCCACCTAGATATTAGTAACTTTTTGGAGAACAGAAGAAATTCTAGAGCGACTGAGGATAAGGGCCTTGCTCAGAGGCCAATTGTGAAATCACTCAGCTGACTAGGGGATTTGAACAAATGACCTTCTGATTACAGAGAATGTCCTAACCCACTGAGCTACACACGGAGCTACAACAGTCCCTCCCCCTCAAGTCTGTAGTTCTGTTTGGGTGAACGCCGTGAAAAGCTTTTCTCTTTTTCGCGCGAAAAAATGACCTCCTGCTGAATATTCATAGGCTGGAAAAAAACAAAACAAAACAGGCGAGGTCAGTGAGAGGTACAGTCCGGGCCATTGTGTGGGTCAGCCGGACTGTTGTACCACCTCGGTCAGAGCTGGACGTCCCCCCCGGGGGGGGGCGGGGGGGGGGCGGGGCGGCGGGGGGGCGCCGGGGGGGGGGGGGGGGGGGGGGGGGGGGGGGGGGGGGGGGGGG
>JAODJX010000039.1:14918095-14946450 GCA_026776945.1 Isichthys henryi | reverse complement strand
AGATGAATACTGTGTCTCCCTGTCCATGGAAGGAAATGGTACATTTCAGAAATGTTTGTACTTTGTTCATTTCCATTGATAAGATTTGAACAAAGTGTATTGTGACTATTCTATTCTAGCATTGTCAAAACTAATTATTTAGTGCAGATGTTTATCCTGTGACTAAAACAAGATTCTATGGCAGTTACAGGCAATTGTGCAATTATTGTTTATTCACGTCTTCATGTACGATTTGCTGGGTCCTCTGCTGTTCCCGTCATCCTCTGCATTACATCCTTTACCAGAATCCGGGATGATTGGAAGAAAACATCAGCTGTTCACCTGGGCTCTCAGACAAAGAAACAATCGAAAATTGTATTGAAAAAATATGACTAAGGTGCTGACATCCCCAATGACAGAGCTGTGATGGACTGAGTTCTAATGGAACTCCATCATGATGTGTCCTCGCTGATTAAAGACAGCAGCCAATAATAGAGCATCGCTTCTTTCTGACATCAGCTGCCAGGGTCCAGACTGACTGATGGGGCTCCCTCATTTCAGTCAGAAATGAGCTGAGAACTTCCAGGAGCTTATTTGATGCTCCTGCTCTTGCCCTGCTGACGGAGGTTTATCTCTGCAGGAAAAGCCGCTGACGAAGTCGCTGCAGAGGGGCGAGGATCCACAGTTTGACCAGGTCTGTGCCAGGGAGTTGGGGCCGATCGGGAACTAGTCTACAAGTATCAGAGAGAGATTACAGACAGGCAAATAATCAAAAACACAGCTGGATTTGTTTGTTTCAAATTAAAACCTTTGGTCCCACTTTGCTTAAAGGAGTCATCATATAACTGTAGATACCTTACATATACATTGTAGTAGTCAGTATAAGCATTATGAAGGTATTTAAAGTGCAATATAAATGAGAGCTTCATAGAGCATTCATAATGCATAATAAACATGGCTATAATATGTTATGCCGTTTTTAGATACTTATGGCCATATTTATGATACTTTATATACACCTTGTAATGCATTATGAAGGTATCTATAATGCCCTGTACATGAGTGCTTTAAGTAAAGCTTTACCAAACCTGTGATGGTGTGATGGCCCAAAAAGAACATTCCTTCTACTCCTCTCTCTCCTCTGTGTTTTACCGATACCCCCATCTCAAACCCAGACGGTTAGGGTTACGGCTAAACCCTCCATGTGGCAAAACCGATGCCGTTAAATGCGCCGTCTGCCTGAATCCTGCCTTGCACCCCTGGCGGTTCAGTTAGTGTAACTGTCCTGCACAAATTTGCCCTACATTTAAATTTATAATTGTGCTTAATTTTCATCCCTTTTTTAGCCCAAAACAGGTCAGTCATTAATAGTCGGGATGCGTGCAGCGAATGTGGCTTAAAGTGTGCTGATTCTCTCTCGACTGGAGACTTTGGAGGGTGATGGCTTCATGCAGAAAGGAGCCTTCTGTGTGCCCTTAATTTGGAGGGTGATGGCTGCACAGGGAAAGGGCCAAGGTAGTGTGCTTTAACTTGGAGGGTGATGACCACACGGGGAAAGGGTTGGTCTGTGTTTCATTAATTAGGAGGGTGATGGCCGCATGCAGAAAGGGCCAGTCTGTGTGCCCTTAATTTGCAGGGTGATGTCCGCACAGGGAAAGGGTTGGTCTGTGTGCCCTTAATTTGGCGGGTGATGGGCACATGCAGAAAGGGCTGGTCTGTGTGCCCATGCTGCTCTGCCTTTGCTGATGTGTGCCACGCCTGGCGTTAATGAAGAGCATGCAGATGCGGCAAAGTCCCTTGGGCCACAGTGGCTGTTTACTTGGGGGGTGTGCTCAGTAGGTGTGGGACCGGCCGGGGGCCCATGAACCTGCTCTTTGAAAGCCACACTGCGGCATTTGTCAGCCGGCTTAGCGGCCTTTCATGGGCTGCACAGAGCGTGGATTCATCACGAGCCCGACGCTGAATGAAGGGGCCGCTGTGTCTGTGGCAGCGCCCCAACCCACCCCCAGCCCCTGCTCCCTTGCGGTCGCCCAGACCAGACGGCCCGCTCCCCCTTCCTGTGTGTGGCGAGCTGGAGCCACTGTGCTCCACCTTTCCTTCCTGTCCTCACCCTCCCTTAAAGGGGAGGGGTACCTCCAGGGAACCTCGTGATAAAGGCCTCCCGTCAGGAGGACAGGGCCAGGTCCATCCCGACTGATCTGCATACTTGGCTGTCTCTGGGTTATGGTCACGGGTGCCTGACCCAATAGGGGCCATTGGTTCTGCTTCCTTGAGCCTCAGTTTATGCCAGGGGTCTGCAGCAATAGTATCTATGTCCTGAGTAGAATCATCTCAGAGCATCATGGGTAAATGAAGGCATTTTCTTTTATTTTTTATTGCATTTAAGTTAGCCAAATATTTAGAGGACAATAGTGGTTAAGGACAAAGACTTCCAGCTGTTCTACATATTAACCATAAATTAATAAATGTTTTTTTGGATAAAAGTCTTAAAGAACAAGTTTATCACCTTAGTAATTAATCATCCATCCATTCATCCAGCTACAAATCCTGTACTGGGTCATCGCACCAAAATAAAATATCTTTTGCTTTCACATTATCTGTTAACTTGTTTGTTAGGCTATGTATGTGGTGATTAACGGCGGCGGCGCCCCTGTGCCTTGCAGCTGATCAGCACCATGAGCTCGCTGGCGGAGTACTGCCTGCCTTCCATGCTGCGCATTCTGTTTGACTGGTACAAGCGGCAGAACGGGATGGAGGACGAGTCGCATGAGTACAGGCCCCGCGCCAACACCAAGTCCAAAAAGTGAGACCTGCTCTGCTTTTCAGAATTATTATTATTATCATTATTATCATTATTACAGACGCTCCTCTACTTGCGAATGACTTACGTTCCAAACGGCCGCTCGTAACTTGAAATGATCGTAAGTCGTTATTCAGCATCATTTTAAGGGTGTACGCTAGTGCAAAGAACTAGGATGCTGAGAGTCCGCACGCTACGCTGCTGCACGGCGGGAGTAGCGGTGAGAAGTCATACTAGGCGGAATAGGTGCACAGAAAAAAAAAAATGATGTTGCAGTCGGGAAACGGGAGCCCAGTGAATACAATTTGTTCGTATGTCTGAAAGTTCGTAAGTTGAAAGTTCATAAGTAGAGGAGTGTCTGTATTATTATTATTATTACTGTCATTGTTATTTACTATATGACTGCTTATCCCATTTTGGGTTGCCTGAGTCAGCCTGGAACTTACCCCAGAGGGCATCGGTCACAAGGCTGGGGACACTACATGTTTTTAAACAATGACAAAGTTATATCCAGCCAAACATGCCTTATTTAGAGTCATTTTTGTCTGCTTCCCTGTTTGCTCCCCTGTTTAGTGGCAGTAGCGCAGCATGGCACTACAGTAAGTCAGACAGGGCAGTCTGTAAGGATTCACGACTTCTCCTGATATATCGCCCTCATCCTTCTTTGCTCACTGCTCAGCGGTCTACAATGGCCCCTCCATTAATAGTACTCCCCAAGTAGAAAAATGAAAGGGCTGATAATCCTCCATCTTTGTGACATGGGGTCACATCTATGCACCTCATCCTGTCATTCAGAAAGACGTCACCATAATTAATGACCTTGGCAAGCAAGTGTGCTGGCCTCTCTTAGTGACTGTACATCTCCTCGTCCAATTAGAGTGCAGTAACGTTAACACTGTTGCGTGTGTATCCAGCAGAACAGGTTGGGGGGGGGGCATAGAGTACTGTAATCTATTAAGTGCGCTGGTGGAAGTGATGTTACAAAAAGCCTAACCTCCCCGTTCTAATGACATGCAGCCCGGAGCTGGTCGCCCTCTCCACACCTCGATTGTGTGAGCAGTGTCATTGATTAATAGCATCAGGACTGTTTGTGTTTAGATCCTGCGTATTTAATAAACTTGGGTTTCAGGGAGGATGTAGAGTAACTCGCTCAGGCGCACCATCTCAATAAAGCTGTTTTTAACCTAATTTATTAACCAAGTAATATTGCGATTTCAAGATCAAGGTGTGTCAAATCTAGCTGCATGCTGTATGCTCCAGATAAATGCAGGTCTTTCTTATGACATATTTCTGTGTGTAGAAATAAAAAGTTAAGAGTTAAAACGAGCATAAAAAATGCTACAAATAACAGCAAATTGCCCCACAATAGTACTGGGGATGCAGACATCTCACGGCTGTAGTGCAGCATTTTCCGCTTCGGCTGTGACAGGGTTAGCGCCTCTGATTCTGCCGTTCTCTTGTAGTGAGGAGCAGCAGAAGGACTTCCTACTTGAAAGGAGGGATCTGGCCATTGACTTCATCTTCTCCCTGGCTCTTATTGAAGTTTTAAAGCAGGTAACCCTTTGAGCCGTCAACCTGGACAGGAATTGGTTTTCTGTCCTGTCAGTCATTTTTTTCAGAAATGTAAGCATCCTGTCATGGTGTTTTGATTTTTTATTTAAAAAAGTAAGAAATACCGGTGAAGCAAAGCATGCGAGGAGAATAGCCTGTTACAAGGGTTTGGTATTTAAAAGTAACATTAGTCTGTCAAGTTCCAAGGAATCGATCTCCTGCTCTTCCTTCATAAACAGATCCCTCTTCATCCAGTTCTGGACAGTTTGATTCTGGAGGTTATTAACCTGGCATTCAAGCACTTTAAATACAAAGAAGGGTAAGGATTTCACTCTTTCTGGCAACTTTTCAGCCTGACTTTTAGAAGAGAGACTAACTTGCTTTTCTTTCACAGATACCACGGCCCCAGTATGGTCAACATGCACATTGTGGCTGACCTCTACGCTGAAGTCATAGGAGTCTTAGCCCAGTCTAGGTGAGTCTAAGCAGGAGGAGCATAGATTGAACTGCCTCGTCACCTACCAAGCAGTTGAGTTATCATTACCCTGTTGTTGTAAAGCTCTCATTTAATGTAAAATTCATTATTGCTTTCATGTGTGCCCAGTGAAGTGCAATTTGACACAGTGGACATGTGACTGTAGATACTGCAGTTTTGAGTCACAGACTGGCATCTCAGTATGACACGCTCCTGTCCTGTAACAAAATAGAAGCTTACACAGATTCCTGTCCGCTGATGACACAAGGAGAGTTTGTTTTTCCGTAAATGTTTTTCCTATACGGCAAGCCCTGTAACACTGCATTATATAATAATGCCACATTATGCAACAACTCAACAGAATGTAAGAAACTGAATGATCTTAATAATAACAAAGACAATGATTATGATATTAATAATAAGAATATGGTAATGCTGCAATATAACCTTTTATTGTAGTACATAAATGATAATAGTAATACAACAGAGACTTCATCGATCCCCATGTGTAAATTGGCTTTACACCTCTCTCAACTTGCTCTTGCCCAGGGAGCTGAGGGCCTTGTTTAAGGACCTGCAGATATGCTGAGGTTGGGTTTGAACTGGTGACTTTGTGAATACAGGAACACAGGCTAAACCCACTGAGCCACACACTGCCCCGAAGTTTTGTTGGGTTATTACATAATGTGGTGCTGTTCACATTATGTGTTGAAAATTTGTTATTACATAATGCGTTTGTACCAAGTCCTGCGAGCCCTAAACCACCAAGGCTCAATGACGCTGGGGCTTATTGCCTCGTTACTGAGTTGCCCCTGGTTTTCGCGTGTTCTATTCACTCCGCTGAGTGAGACGGAAATCTGCAGGGTCCCCAAAGGCCGAGTGTCTGTGATGAGAGGACAGGGAAAAGAAAGGTGCTTTCAGCAAAGCCCTGTGCGATTTCAGAGACATCAGCTGTCAGGAAACATGAAAGGTCACATCTCGCCTATTCGGGATAATATACTGATACAGTCCTTCAGAAAGGCACCACGGCGTCTACTGGAGAAAACCGTATCTATTTATTTGACTGACTCTTTTGTTCAAAGTGACTTTGCATAAAACAACAGACAAAGAGTGTCAGCACAGACCTGTGTGTAGGGGCTGGAACTGAGACATAACAGAGTGTAAACCACAAGACACTTGTTTGGGGGGTAGAGCTTCCCATACTAGGTCTGGAAATTGGTGTCTGTTTATCAGGGAGGGCCTGTACTCCACATCACTCCAGCAGTGAACAAATCCTTAAAATAGAGAGCAGCATGCCTACATTCCAAACCAGTATCTGTTTTATTCTTCATAAAGTGAGCTGGAACCTGTAATGGGGGAACATGGTTATTATTTTTCTAACTGTAGTTTCAGAATTAGTCTTTGAATTATGTAGCGATGAAATGCATTGATGAAGTTCGATATCTTTACGTTATTATGTTTGCATTTGTATGTGTGTCTGGATACTTGTGGCCGAAGGCCTGGTCATTTGATGTATTCACCATGCCGGTGGCCAACTATGAAACATCCCTGAGTGCTAAATGGGTTGTTTGTTTTCTGGTGTGGAATGATAATTGCGGCTGACTCTACTGCATGACCCCCATCCACCCCAGCATTCTCACCATCGTTCACCATCGTTCAAATATTCGAGTTTACAATCCACTCCAGTATTGGTCTCCCCCTCTTAAAGAGTGTTACTTCCTCTCTCCCTCCTGTGTGCATGCACTGGCAGACAGCGCTAATCATATCCACCGCTGCAGGTTCCCCGCCGTGAAGAAGAAGTTCATGGCAGAGCTGAAAGAGCTCCGGCAAAAGGAGCAGAGCCCTGCTGTGGTTCAGAGCACCGTCAGCCTCATCATGGGCGTCAAGTTCTTCCGCATCAAGATGTACCCCGTGGAGGACTTCGAGGCCTCCTTCCAGTTCATGCAGGTGAAGCTCCCTGCCCTGAAGATCTAGCCTCACAGTAACGGCAGGGATCTGCTTTTGCATGGGACTCAATCGAGTCAGCTCCTTTACTCAGTCAAGCCTCGTCTTCGTCGTATTAGACAAAGGAGAGATTTGAATGTGTTCTGTCCCATGGATTTAGATTAAAACGTGAACTTAATTAGTTGTACGGGGACATGTGAAAAGAAATATACCGTAGACACAAACGTAGTCCATGGAATTTCATCGGTAATAGGAATAACAGGCCTAATAGGGTTTTGTGATATTCAAAAGCATTATATATACTTTCTGTAAAGGCCAGACCTCTCTCACCAGCATAACTTCCAAATGTAATCTCATGGAAGACAGGGAAGCGATGAGAGACTCATCAGCAGCCATACAAGTTACTCATGGCCATCCCGTTATTCTGCACTCTCTGTCCTCCTCCCCTCGTCGCCATCATTCAGCCTCTAGATGGGGACCGATAGGATGTCTGACTCTGTAATACAAACTGTGCGCTGTTCCTCTGCAGGAGTGTGCTCAATACTTCTTGGAAGTAAAGGACAAAGACATCAAGCACTCCTTAGCTGGCCTCTTCGTGGAAATTTTAGTTCCCGTGGCAGCGGTGAGTCATTATCAGCGGGCTGCCTGTCTGAACCAAACAGAGTAAGATTCACTGTACTGAAACATCAGATCCAGCAGTTTTGCCATTTCTGAAAAAGACGGTTTGCTTCCAGGCTGTGAAAAATGAGGTAAATGTACCCTGTCTGAGGAACTTTGTGGAGACCCTCTATGACATCACTCTGGACCTGTCAACTAGGAAGAAGCACTCACTGGTGAGCCTGAGTCGCTCTCCTCGTATGCCGATCAAGGCTGACCTGAAGCTCCCAAAGTTGACCATGTGTGACAGTCCAGAAGGTTTCTGGTGGCTTTGGAACTGAGACCATTTCCACACATTCGGCCATGTGACAGAGCGATAGCGTTATGCGTGAAAAATAGATAAAGTAGAAGAGATTGTGATCACCTTCTATAACATCAGTATCAGTGTAGTGATAAAGTGTAGAAATATCTAGTGATAACATTCGAGTACTTCCTCGTGACATGACATCTCCAGGTATACGTTACAGACCTGCCGTAAGACCTATGCTTGAAGTACATGCAGACAACTAATACAATAATATTTCAATTAAATGAAATGGGTATTATTGTAAAACGCATCATTTTAAGCTGCAGGTGTCACCATTAAGTATTTCTAAACCTTTTTGACCCTGCAACCCCCCTGCGACCCCCACAGGCCCTGTACCCTTTGGTGACCTGCCTGCTATGTGTCAGCCAGAAGCAGCTCTTCCTCAGTCGGTGGCACGTCTTCCTCAACAACTGCCTCTCCAACCTGAAGGTAAGCGAGGTCATGTGACCCCTGTGAGGGTTTTGGCGTATGTGGTAGCTGCAGGTGATTCGCCCACAAACTTAAGTGGCCGCTATTGAATAATTAATGGCTGTAATAACTCTAGTTATTATTGAACAACGGGGTGTGGGACAGATGACTGATTTCTTGGTCAGGATTCCTTTGTTTTGCAACAAAAGGGCATGGGGCAGAGATGTTTATCTGATGCAGGTAGAGGAGTGTATTTTCACTCGCTATCGGTTGAAAACTGCTGTGCCTTAATAGATGTATGTTCTTGGTTTCGCCCTTACCCATGGACGAGACACAAGCACGTCTGTCAAGCGAATCCCTAAATCAAAGAGCCCCCCCCCCCCAAAGCCCCGTCCTCCTGCCTGCCTCATCACTTAGCGTGAGGAGAGAAGCTACCATGGCAATCCGCTGAATGACATCACATCCGCTGAGTTTCTAGGAGACGGTTTAAAGGGAGGGAAAAACCATGTAAACCAATAGCACAGGGAATGAATCAGCTGAAGGGGAGGGGTCAGATGTGCCAGGCTTTGCGGTCGCCATGGGTTGTGGAGCTTTGTAGGCGGTGGAAAATTTACTGGGAGCAATCTTATAGACTTATAATATTATTTTTAGTAGTGTTATTAGTAGTAGTACGGTAACAGTATAACAACCTGTATAGCCTTTGTTGCATATCTCTTTATCAGATAAACATTCTGTGGAATTATCAGGCCAAGTGGTATAAGTGATCATAGTTGTCAATGTGTATTCTAAGCTTACAGAGTCATTTTTCTTTCAAGGAAAAGACGATATCCTGTTCCTCGCTTGTTATTATGGTAGATTGCCATTGGCATTATGGTTAACGATGAGAGGTTTTCCTTGCAGAATAAGGACCCCAAAATGGCCCGGGTGGCTCTGGAATCACTGTATCGCCTCCTCTGGGTTTACATGATCCGGATCAAATGTGAGAGCAACACGGCGACACAGAGGTAATCGCCATATCTCTCGAGTCACTGCAGGTGACCGTGTTGCTTATTCTGCGGCTACTAGAAGGCTTCCAAAACTATGACACACCCTAACCACTCCCCTCCCAACCCACTCACACAGAGACCACTGTAAAATTCCCAGCTTCATCTCCAGCATTTAATATCCAGTTTCACTTGATCTCATGTCAGAGGTTCATTGACTTGCTATGGAGGTGAGGCCTCCTGAAAACAGGACAGAAACAACACTTAGATGCCTCTGCTAGCTGCATTGCCGGGGGTAAGAGAGGGAAGGACCTAGATGAGATAGAATGACTTCTGAGCCACTGGGAGCTGGCAGTGGGCCTGGTTGCCGGTGTAACATAGCTGGAAAAGAGCCTTGATATCATTGTGAGTGAGTATGTTTGCTTTGTCTTAAGTCACTCTGATATGTAGTGTGACATCACCTCTTACCGTACATGCAAGTCGATCTTTTTAAAAAGGTGCTTCTCTTTCCTGACATTTCCCTCATTATTGTGAGTGCTGAGCTTCTCTCGTACCCGGTTCATGTTATGGCTTGTATCTTCACCTTGGTCCCCTCTGTTCCACAGCCGACTCAACACCATCATCTCAAACCTGTTCCCCAAGGGGTCACGTAGCGTGGTTCCTCGGGACATGCCGCTCAACATCTTTGTCAAGATCATCCAGTTTATTGCACAGGTACTTCTAAAACATCCATCCAGCAGCCATATACCTGACACACGGTTTACTCTTCCAGAAATCTCTTTCTCTCTCTCACACGCACACTCATAGTACAGTATTTACAAACAACTCATATACTTAATGGACAAACATATACACAATGCCTAACCACTATTCCAAAATAACTACTCAGCAATTGTTCTCAGTAACACAAACATAGCTATCAACTACCTGAGTTTGTAATTTGATATGCAGATAACAGTTTTTTTCCCCTCTCAAAACAGGAAAGACTTGACTATGCCATGAAAGAGATCATCTTTGACCTACTTTGTGTCGGTAAACCAATGAAAGCTTTCAACCTTAACCCAGAGGTAAATATCACTTCACTGCATATTTGAACATTTTTGGAGTATAATTATCGAGGTTTGGCTGAATGACAAGAGGATTAAGCATATAGCAAAAATTATTAGGAACACTTTCTATGAATGCCATTCATAACACATTCATAACACATTATAATGCATTCATAAAGCATTATAAGCATAGCTATAAATATTTGGAAAAATGCATAATACATTATAGCATTCATATGCATTATGAATTTATCTATAGTGCATTATACATGAGAGCTTCAGTGGAGCGTACGAGGTATTATAATCAACACTTTAATGCCTTACACCTGTCAGTAAAAGATGCTGTAATGCTTTATTAATTCTTATATCGACCATTATAATGCATTATGAAGATAACTGTAATGCATTATAGATCACAGCTTTAGGTAAAGTGCTGCCGCATGTTCTATGGTAAAATAAACCAAAGTGACATAGTCTGAATGTGTTACAGTAGAAAGCTTGCAGTGACAGACAGGTAGCAGCAGTAGTCTGACTAACATCCATTTGTTGACCCATCAGAGGATGAACATTGGCCTCAGAGCATTCCTGGTCATCGCCGACAACTTGCAGCAGAAGGACGGAGAGCCCCCCATGCCTAACACCGGGGCCACATTGCCCTCAGGAAATACACTCAGGGTTAAGAAAACCTATCTGAGTAAGACCCTGACTGAGGAAGAAGCCAAACTCATTGGTAAATAACTGTCATGTCCAGCGCTGTCCGATCACTGCAGGGTTTTACCTTCATTCCTTCGTTGACAGGTGCACTGCTATCCGCTTGTTGCTCCTCTTCATGGTGCTTGCCTCTGTTTGGCACTCCGTAGGCATGGCCATGTACTACTCGCATGTGCGCAAGGCCATCGACAGCATCCTGCGGCACCTCGACAAGGAGGTAGGAAGGTGCATGATGCTGACCAACGTGCAGATGTTGAACAAGGAGCCGGAGGACATGATCACGTAGGTCTTACCCTCGCTCAGTGGTTTCTGTCCATGTTTATGACCAGTGCATCCTCTTGGTAGACAGGTGCACTGGGTAGTATTGGAGGCAAATGGGGTTCTCAGTCTGGGTTTTTGAGTTTATATTCGGGTCATGCCCTTTCATGCCCACCATCCAATGGCTTTGGTTTCCTGGTAATATTCTCTGTAATGTAGGCCATTGTACTCTCGATGTAATGAAGGTTGCTTGGAACTTCTAAAAATTGAAGTGACCTTGTGGGTTCTTCCCTTCTCTGTCAGAGGGGAACGGAAGCCAAAGATCGATCTCATCAGGACGTGTGTCGCTGCGATCCCTCGTATCCTCCCCGATGGCATGTCCAAGCTGGAGCTCATTGACCTGCTGGCTCGGTGAGCATATATGGTGTAACACTGCAGTTGGCTCACAAATCTGATTCATGCAGGACGGTACAAATAAATCAGCACTAGCTTGTCGCAAAAACACATTAAGACTTGATGCGTGTTTTTCTGTGCATGTCCCAGGCTGACAATCCATATGGACGATGAGCTGCGCCTGATTGCCCAGAACTCCCTGCAAAGCCTGCTGCTGGACTTCCCGGACTGGCGGGAGGATGTTCTGTTTGGCTTCACCAACTTTGTGCTCCGGGAAGTGCAGGATACCCACCAAGGGCTACTGGACTCGTCCCTGAAGCTGCTTCTGCAGCTGTTGACGCAGTGGAGGCTGGCGCTGCAGACACCCAGCAAGGCCCTTGAGGCGCCCAGGCCCTGCTCTTCTGAGGTTGGGGGAAATCCTGTTTTTCTCTAGGTTCCAAGCATTTATTCTGTACCTGTGGGTTGCTATAATTTACCTGAAGAATGAGATGCCATGTGAGATACCATATGGCTCAATTATTATTACCTGGTTGACGTTCTTGGTGACTTAATAGCTGTATAAGTATACATTTTCCAAGAAAATATACGAAATGGAGCCTGGTGGCCAAGGATCTTCTTATCATCTTGTATATACTTGTGATGCATTTTATGTTTCACTGCAGTCTGTGATGTTGCTGCTATCAGTAGCAGGATCTGTGGTTCACATCCCAGGATGCCACCGTATCTTACAGCTGCTTCAGTCGGGCCACTCCAGTCAGGGCCCCCGCAGTCTGGTCCTGCATGCTGTGGAAGGCCTGGCCCTTGTGCTGCTCTGCTCCTGTCAGACGGGCACCCGGAAGCTGGCCGTCACCATCCTCAAGGAGATCCGCTGCCTATTCACAACCATCGGACAGGCGGAAGTGAGTTAGGGCCCACGAGTCTGGGTGGAGGGTCCAGAGCATTCCAGATCCCATAACCTGTGTGTCTGGTCTTATTTTTGTAATCAAGGACGAGGACAAACCCATGATTGAGGTCTTGGATCAGCTGAGCTCAGCAGCTTTGGAGAGCTTCGTCCACGTGACCGTGTCCGATTCGGTGAGCAGTGCTGTGGGACATTACTTTCGGTCATTAGAACACAAGGGAGACAGAATAAGAGTTAGGCAGCCATTGATGGTCTTCAGAATTTATAGCTCATCTCTCTATCTTGAGTAACCATAAATGTCAAGATATTGCTCCTCGCAGCAATTTTGCTACATAATGTTGTAATTTGCACACTGAAACTCAGAGGCTGGCAGGCTGTCAGGTCATTAATTGTTTCTGGTTGCTAACGAGGCCCCCTGTTCATGCCATTAACTAAGCTTGCTCTCTTGCATCGATCGAGTGGTGGGAGGAGGGGGGGGTTCCCATCCATCATAATGCTGCAGAAATTAGGGCTACTTTTAACTACCCAGTGGTCTGAGGTGTCATGGTTACATAAAATCACTTCGCCTACGTGGCAGAGCAGCTCAGGAGTGAAGCGGTGTGAGTCACTAATGACAGGATTGCTACTTTATGGCCTTTTTTTAAAGAGAAGTATTTAGTTTATGATTTGAGTGACAAGGTGAAATTCTGGATGTTTTGCATTTGTTTTGATGTACATTTGATCCCCTTTGGGGGAAGCCCTAAATGACGTTATAAGACATCTGAGATGTCCCCTGCTTCAAGTCCAGTGCTTCCTGGGACAGACTTGCGACTCACAATGGCGCTGAACTGGATAAATGGTCATGGAAAAACTTTCTACATGCTGCTGTTTTGTTTTGTTCCTTACACGTGAAACTCTGACTCACTATGACTCAAAGAGTGACTCCTGATTGTGAATGTTCTGAAGGCCAACTTGATGCCGGGCCACCAAGTGGACCTCCTGGGGCTGGTGGAGTGGAACGCCGTGTTGGTGAACAGCCAGTACGACGTGCGCAGCCCCTCGCACGTGTGGATCTTCGCCCAGTCGGTTAAGGACCCCTGGGTGCTGTGCCTGTACAGCTTCCTGCGCCAGGACGGCCTGCCTAAGCACTGCCCCACGGCGCTCAGCTACGCCTGGCCCTACGCCTTCACCCGCTTGCAGCTTCTCATGCCCCAGGTGGACCCCACGTGAGTCCCTCACACCTCCCTGTTGTCCAATGAGCACCAGAAACTGAAGCAGATGTGCCGTTTTGGGCTTTCTTAAGAGCACTCACCATTTTCTCCACTGTCTCTTCATTTCTTCCTAATTCTTATACTCAAGCTGTACAGGTGGGCCTTCGAAATTACCTCTGTTAGGCCCATATAAATGCCAAAGTCATTGTTTTGCTTTCTTACTGCTTCTCGAACTTTGCAGAAACCCTCTTTATGCCAAGAAAACAAGCTCAGTAAGTGGAGGGGACAACCTGGTGACCTTGTGGAGGAACTATCTTATCCTCTGCCTGGGCGTGGCCAAGCCTAGCATCATGAGTCCAGGACACCTGCGGGCGTCCATGCCTGAGATCACGGCCATCACACCCGACGGCAATGTCAGCTATGACACCAAGGTCTGTCCCCAGCCCAGTGCCTTTCACCCTTCTCACAGCTCTCACTGGTCTGGCATTATTCTAGGTCACATGATAAAATCAGCTTCTTGTTTCATGCTAGGAGTTTACTTTCCTCTGACACGTATGGCCTAGTAGTTAGCGGTTTCACAGGAATGCTCTGACTGCAACTCAGTTTCCTGACAAGAGCTTGTTAGTTTTGGTCATCGTGCTTATGCAGACTGGACCGAGTAAGCGGACCCCTGTGCGTCTGTGTGTGTGTGGCTCTGTTGAGTAGGTGATCGGCATGCCCTCTGTGGCCTGCTTGCTGAAGCAGCTGGTCCTGCTGATGAGGGCGGAGAGCATCGAGGTCACCGAGTCGCTGGTGCTGGGCTTGGGACGCACTAACGCTCTGGTGTTCAGGTAAGTGACACAGATGGCGAGGGGGGCATATGTCGCATGATACAATGCCAGTGCAGGGTTTCACGCAGGGAAAAAGTACATGACACATCCCGTGTTCCAGTCACATCTGAGCTAACCGCATTCAGATACGTACTGATCAAACATCACATTAATCCAACGTCACACCAGGACCATCGCTGACACGTAAGTGAAGGTTACTGATGTTCTGCTGGAGTGCTTAATTAGATCTACCGCCCATTTTCTATTCCATTTGCTAGGATTAAGACCTAAAGCGATAAGTGTTTGATCCATGATTATTTTGGTGCGGAGCATTTCAGTACTTTTCATGTGGCCTTTTTTCACTTTTTAACGACCACTTCATTAATACTGAAATGCTAAAAATCCATTTCAGTTGTACAGTCAACCAATGCATTTCATAAGATTGTTTACATATTTCTGTATAAATCATTGTTTTTGTAGTTCTGCATATATCCTGTTTTGTTTCACAATTTTCTCAATCACCTGTTTCTATCTCCCTCCTTCTCTCTCTCTCTCTCTCTCTCTCTCTCTCTCATTTTCTCTGCCTCTCTCTCTCTGTATATATCTATCTCTGTCACTCTGTCTCTCTTTCTATCCCTCTCTAGGGAACTTATAGAGGAACTCCATCCCTTAATGAAGGAAGCTTTGGAACGGAGACCAGAGGTAAATCAGCGTTTTCCTCCTCCAAGCGTCGTCGTGTTTCCTCATTTTGAGATTCATGTTTAACTGGGGTGGCCAAATCATCTGTGGAGCCATATTTAGCATCAGGGCTGGACTGTAAGTCTGCATGTAGTCGATATCGTGTTACAGTGTAGGACATGGCTGAAGCGAGACTGTGTGCTCATCATGTTAGCTCCATGCTATGCCTGCTTGCAGAGGCAAGTGCCTTGATTTGTGACTTTTCCAGAAGGACCGGGGAATGTGGAGATGAGAAGGATTAGTCATTGTGACTGAATGTGTTTTGACGGCGGGGCGCTCCTGTTCTTATTCACGCTGTCTGTCCAGTCATGGTTTGTAGGATACCTTCAGCCTAGGCATTTTGTAATTCAGATATTGCAGCAGCACTGGCAACGTGACATACGTAGAGTAGGTAAAAGATCGTTTGTGACAACAAAAATCATGGAGCCTCTTCAGTTCAGTGGAAGTTTAACTTGTTCTTGCGAGAGAAGATCCCCGATCTCGGTTCATCCCCGAGGGGAGCATATCTGCCTCATGCTCTTGTGGTAGTCTTGGCAGACTTGGGGCAGCACTAAAGTATGGCGGCTGTTTCATTGGTTCCAGAACAAGAAACGCCGCGAGAGGCGGGATCTGCTGCGGCTGCAGCTTCTGAGGATTTTTGAGCTGCTGGCTGATGCTGGCGTCATCAGCGACAGGTGGGCGCTGACTTGGACCCCTCACCGAAAGCATCCTTCTGCATCCCATGCATACTCACACGCTCTGCCATCCAGCTGGACTTTGCCCTTGCCCGGTGCCCATCCTCTGAGCAGCAGGACACTCATTCACACACCTTCTCATTCTTTCCCTGTCCCAGCACCAATGGGGCCCTGGAACGAGACAGCCTGGCTCTGGGGGCCCTCTTTTTGGAGTATGTCGATCTCACCCGTATGCTGCTAGAGGCCGAGAACGACAAAGACATGGAAGTCCTCAAGGACATCCGGGCTCACTTCGGTGCCATGGTGGCGAACCTCATCCAGTGTGTCCCCGGTAACTGAGGCTGGGTTTGGGGGCAACATTCCTGAGCAACATTTATGCATCATGACCCTGGCTGTTATACACATCCATTAGCTTTGGCAGCTTTAAACTAACAGTGCTGAGGGGCAAATTTGTTTCTGCACCATTAAGCTGCAGGGTCGTACTAGAAAGGTTCCTGGATCATGGGCCAAGAAGTAAGCTATACTCTGCTCATGTTACCAGACAATCTTACTTAACCTCCCCAGAGCAAGAAAAGAAGGAAAATAACCCCTCCAAGCATTGCAGTGATGCAGAATTTTCCTACTTTTAGCGATCTGTAACTCATACTCACAAAGATCCAAGTTTAACTGCAGCCAAAGCCAAGAGCGATTCACTGGGCTCTTGATCTCTATTAGGCAGTTTCCCAGGAGACTTTGAGCCAAGAGACAGAGAAGCCTTATTGAAAAAAAAAAGAAAAGTAAGAGCAGATAATTGCTCACCGTGAGCTACGCAAGGGCTATTTCTGGACTTCCCTTTCAGAATAAATGAACAATGACTTAACAAGCTATTAAGTAAAGGCCAGGCTAAGAAGTATTTCTGCTAGAAAACACAGTTTGGTTGCCAGGGGTCAACAGTTGATTGAAAATGGACACGTAGGTGGTGTTACTTTCTGACCTGCTGTTCTGCTTCACTGCCCTTCCACCCACTTCTCCCCCCCCCCCCCCCCCCCCCCCGTGTTAGTCCACCACCGGCGCTTCCTGTTCCCCCAGCAGAGCCTGAGGCATCACCTCTTCATCCTCTTCAGCCAAAGGGCGGGGCCCTTCAGCGTCATGTTCACCCCATTGGATCGTTACAGCGACCGGAACCACCAGATAACTCGATACCAGTACAGCGCCCTCAAGGTATACCCAACCCCCCACATTCACGTTCTCTGAGCATTTACTCGTTCACACCGAATAGTTGATTGCGATCCATAGAGTTCCATAAAGTTGCTCCTAGTTCTGCGATTGACTACGGGTGCAGTGTAATATAAAGGTACAACATAATGGCGGTGAAGAATGAGAAACAGGATATTCTGCTGACTAAGCGCATTGTTTGCTGAGTGCGGTTGGAAGGGGGGGAACACCTTTGACATGACCTTAGCTTTGTTTGTCACTGGCTGTCAGCTGCAAAAGGTGAGAGTGGGTGGAAAATTCCAGCAGCTCCTGATCACGTCATTCACCTTGTTGGCCGCGCTGACTTTGAAACCCTATCGGCATATCGCCCGGCTGGTAGCTTGAGACGCCTTCGCAGATCCCAACAATAGGGTTGGCTCTGCAAATGGCTTATGCGTGGGTGTCATTCCTTTTGTGGAAAGCATGTAATTTCAGTCAGCTGTAAAGCGACAAAAATCATAAGGCACAGCAAAAAATGACCCAGGGGGATCTATCCAACACTGCACGTTTGTTCACGGGGGAGGGCAGAATAGTGTCACGTCTTCCCTTTCAACGTACATCCGAATGCCAAGTCCTGGTCATGATCTGATCGTGATGATAAGCCCAGGAAGCAGCATTTGACAGCCCCAGGAAAAATTCAGCAAACCAACTAGGCCTGTTTTTCTTTTGTCCGACACCCTCGGTCTTGTTCTCAGGCGATGTCGGCTGTCCTGTGCTGCGGACCTGTGTTTGACAACGTCGGCCTCTCTCCAGATGGCTACCTGTACAAGTGGCTGGATAATATCTTGGCCTGCCAGGACCTGCGGGTAAGTGGTCAGAGCTGCTGAACAAGAGACAAAACTACATCCCAAAAGTGAGAATCTTTGTGTCTGGTCTTGACCCCTGGGACCCCAACGTTATGTAAATCTCATTTAGGATCTGCCTCATCGCCTGTCAGTGTCTAACCCTTAACTGGACACTGCTGCAGTCTTGCAAACGTTTACATTTCAGTGTGTAAGAATTTGACAACCAGCCTTAGTGCCCAATAAGTGTTGTGTGTCATGTCTTGCTACAGCTGGGATTTTATCAACAGTGGGAAAGGGACTTACGTCAAGATGACTTGCATGAGCTGTCGATGTGTTAGACTTCAGACTCTGGGAATTTCTGCTGTCATGCCATTGCGATACTTGTCTAAATGTAGCCTGGAAATTCTCTGGTTTAGATTAATGTCCCTCAAGAGTAGGTTGTTTACATGAGAGCCGATTCACTTTAAGTTCTCTACTGTCTTTCAGGAAGACTATCCTGATTGCCAGGTGAAAAAGGGTTGTTTAATTATGAGAAGTGAGAAGGCTGTGCGTGCTGTAAACTCTACATGAAGGAACTGTCCATGAGCTCTGTAGCTTGCACGACACCTGCTGATGTCATTCTGTTGTTCTGTCATGTGACGCAGGTCCACCAATTAGGCTGTGAAGTGGTTATCTTACTGTTAGAGCTCAACCCAGACCAAGCAAACCTTTTCAACTGGGCCGTGGATCGCTGCTTTACCGGGTCCTACCATCTGGCCTCTGGCTGCTTCAAGGCCATTGCCACTGTCTGTGGGAGCAGGTATGGTCCTCTTTGGGTCACCTCAACACAAATACATTGATTTTCATTAATCATAATTAAAGAGCAGATCTCTAAAACTCACTCATTACAAAGAATACATTTTTGTATAAAGTTCAGTGGAAATTTAAGGTTCTTTGTTGGATTACATGAGGATTGAATTTTGGTTCCCAGTATTGTAACATATGTCGAGTAAACCTGACTTTAGGTCATTGGCGGTCTCACCTCAAAAACAACAAATGGACTGTCTGAGTTTCAGAAATTTGCTCTTCATTTAAGAGTTTAGCCAGTTTAATACTCAATTTTCATCTAATATATACTTTTTATAAGTCTGATATTCAGATATAAAGGTCTGATAAATTTTGTCTTATACATCCAGTAACGTCTAATAAGTTTGAGCAATAAAAAACACTTATTACATCTGAGGTTTTTTCTTAAGAATTATCTGTGAGGGTTAAAAGCAGCAGTTCTACACTTAAAAGAAACAGTTTGTCTGATGTCCCAGCAAACAACATTCATTTCAGACCAAGCTTCCATAAATGGAGATGAGGATTAATGTACAGACACGAGGCTTGGATTCCCATTGTCATACATCCCCTTCATTGTTGTGCTTTTCTGCCAGCACCTTTAATTAAGCTGCTGAACCATGAAGTCACGCACACCTATTGTAAGCGACTAAATGCCTGCACGCTGACACACTCGCCGGTGTGGCATGCAGTCCGACTTGTCTGCTGTTATTGTTTGCAGAAATTACCCATGTGATCTGGTGACCCTGTTAAACCTGGTGCTTTTCAAGGCCTCGGACACCAACAGGGAGATCTATGAGATTTCCATGCAGCTAATGCAGGTAGATGTGTATAGACACACAAGCACACACACACACACATGCTCCTGAAGACATATATACACTGGTACACTGGTAAAAGTTGATTCTAAAGGGAAGATGCTTGTTTTTCTTGCATAGATTCTGGAAGCTAAACTGTCAGTGTACTCTAAGAGGCTCAAAGACCAGAAGTCCAGCAGCATCCTGTACAGTACTCATGGCCCCCTGGCTCCCCTCTACAGCATCTCCCTGTCCCAGCTCTCCAGCCAACTGGCCAGAATGTACCCCCAGCTCACCTTGCCTCTTTTCTCAGGTAAGTGCCCATGCTTCCACAGTGACATAACCCACCATGCATACACTGTAACTCTATGGCAGATCACACTAGCACTGAAACTGCATTCAAAGACTAAAGGATTTGATGCACAGGATAACCTTTACTGTACCATCTCATCTATGAGCTCCACAGTAGTCACCTCCCAGTCACATGCTCATATGCCCCCTAATCACATAGCCTCGCGCATGCTTGTTACCATGGTGACTGGGCATTCTGACCTTCCTCAAAGCCTGTAGAAAGTAATAACCAATATATCAAGCATGGCTTTAGCTGTCTTGGTCACAGAGGCAGATGCGATCTCTAACCTTACAAGCCAGCTTCCAAACTAGTCATTGCAGCCCATTTTGTGGGCTTTTGTGACATCTAAAGTCCATTTAACGCCATTGTATGGCTACCTGCTGCGGTTCTGTCCCTCCCAAACTCAGAGGTCAGCCAGCGGTTTCCCACCACCCACCCCAATGGCCGCCAGATCATGCTCACCTATCTCCTGCCATGGCTGCACAACATCGAGCTGGTGGACAGTGGCCTGCTGCCTCAAGCCTCCCGGCCTTGCTCCCCCGAGGGGGGGGCAAACAGTCGGCCAGGCAAGAAGGATCCCTCGCATCAATGGCTTAGGGGCAGCGGCTGGGGCTCACTGCAGGCCACCTCGCTGGTGCTCAACAACCTGATGTTCATGACTGCCAAGGTGCGAGCCCTTCTAACTGTCAGCTTCTCTGTCTCGAAATTTTTCAGGAGTTTTCACCTAAGTATAACCTATGGCGATGACAGTATAACTTGATTCAATATAATTTGTTTTCTGCTCATTATAAGATCATGAATTAGCCCACATCACGTTCTGAAGTATTAGTTACTCTCAAAGGGGGAATAAAACCTGTAATTTTTCCAAGTAAATTTCAGTTTAGTTTAGCTGATAACTTGCCCCTGCCCCCTTGCATCACCGCAGTACGGGGATGATATCCCAGGACCCGAGATGGAGAACGCCTGGAATGCACTGGTCAGCAACGACATGCGGGGAAGCAACCTGCGTACCGTGCTGCAGTTCCTGATCAGCCTGTGCGGCGTGAGCAGCGACACCCCTCTGCTGCCCTACGTGAGTCGGCCGCTGTGCGGCTCAGAGCTTCTGGGTGCTACGCCTGTGATCAGAAGGTCACCAGGCAGAGTGATCTCACCATTGGGCCCCTGAGCAAGAACCTTAAGCCCCAGTCGCTCCAGGGACTGGTTCTCCCTGCTTTCCCAGTTGATTTCCACTTTAGACAGATGCATCTACCACATAAATATGAATGCGGTGAAGTTGGGGTTACAGTTGGGGAAAGAACACCAGAGTGGGCCGGTCCAAGATCCAGCCTTTACCTTCCGTTGGCCTGCAGATCAAGAAGGTGGTGGTTTACCTGTGTCGCAACAACACCATTCTGACCATGGAGGAGTTGCTGCTGGAGCTGCAGCAGACGGAACCAGTGAACCCCGTGGTGCTGCACTGTGACAACCCGCCCTTCTACCGCTTCGCAGCCAGCAACAAGTCCTCTGCTGCGGCGTCTGGTGAGCCTTACAGAGCATGCGGGGGCGTCGGGCCATATGTTACAGCCTTTCCTGTCATACTGGCTTGTGGAGACCGGGTTTTTATCATTAAAATGCATTTAGGTACTACATCCAGCAATAACACGGTAGTGGTTGGCCAGGAGAGTTTTGTGGACACGGATGAAATGAAAGTCACCAGAGAAAATGAGGACAAGTAAGTCAAATTTGCCCGATGCCTTTTTTGTCTATAAACTCTTCGAGGCGCCATTGCATGGATATAATGATGTCGAATCTGCACACCCTTAACTCAGTGTCTTCCTGGGTGTGTGTGATCACAGGTTCAGCAATAAGATTCGCGTGTATAACCGCCTGGAGTCCCGCTACAGCAACAGCTCTGGGGGGTCGTACGATGAGGAAAAGAGTGAGTAACCATTCACAAGCCCCCCATTCTAGACCATCGAAACCTGAGAGTACTGCGGAAAAGACCTACAGTATTAATCTTTTGGGGAGGACTAATTTCAGTACAGATTTTCACTGAAAAAACACACACCTCCCACCATAGCACAGGTCACAAGGCAGGTGGTGGTCATTGCTATGTCCCCATATGACCTGTAGGGGGCGGAGCATACATGGGGACAGCTCCAGTCTGAGTATTTCACAATGGCAGCCATCAGCTTCAATGAGAGTGGCTTATGTTTCAGCACTTTTGGGGCAGGAAAACAAATGAGCAGTTAGCTGAGTACTACTGTCTTACTGTCGAGGAGTCATTGCTTCATTTTCTTACTCATCTGCACTAGTTCGTGGCACTTGTCCTCCAAAAGACTTTGGCCGTTTGGTCAAAGGGCGTGAGGTGGGCGGTTGCTGATTTTTTTGTATCCATTTGACTTATTTGTATCCTCCTCAGACGACCCGCTACCCCCCTATGCCAGCTGGCTGATGACCGTACTGGAGACGAACCAGCCACACCCACTGCCTATGCCCACAAACGGGGGGTGCTGGGCGCCGCTGGTGGACTACCTGCCAGAGACCATCACTCCTCGGGGACCCCTGCACAGGTAACCCATGAAAGAGTCTCATCTCCTCACTACCAGAACATTCTTTTAATCCTGGCCCTTGAGCTCTACGAATGACGCTTACCTGTTCTCTACATGTACCAGGCTCTCCCACCATCGAAAATGGTGTTAAAGCAAATTGTGCTCTGAAATATATTCAAATTTTTGCTATGGTGATAAAATTCAGTGTACATTAATCCGTCAGTAGGTGCTGTGATTGAGAGCTACACTGCAGTACTTTAAGTGTAAGAATGCATCCTTGGTGGGAGTCCTGACTCACTGTCAGAGACTTAAAAACTCCATAAAACAATCAGATATTGTGCAAAAACACTGGTGCTCATATTTCCCATTACTACAGAGAGCTTCATTTATATTGTACCTAAATCAGGAGGCACCCTATGCTCTTATTGTTGATGTCCCTGCTGTTGATGTCAGGTGCACATCCTGATTTCCTGAGTTCAATGCGTCCCTTGTTCACAAAGGGAGGGGCTTGTGTTTCACTTCTATAACCAATCAGAGTCTTTATTGTGTGACATCCCCACATTAATTAAAAGCAGTGTTCTCAGCTAAGTGATTTGTAAAATACCTGCTGTACCGGATTATGCCTCGTATTAAGGGACATGTCATAGATACAAAACATAGCAACATGCTTACCTACCAGGGCTATATGGAGCAATGCAAGGGCACGCCTTTGTTTCATGATACTGATCATAAATTGGGGGTTAAGGCCCACCAACATGTGGTTATTCTGCCAAAGCCGGGCCCAAACTGATGACCGTCCATCAGAGAGACAGAGGCTTAGCCTGCTGAGCCGTACAACATTTGTGAAAATGAGGGGAAAAAAAATTGATCAATGTGGTGATGTCATACAATGAAGACTATTATTGGTTAAACAAGTGAAATGCAAGCCAATCCCTTGTTTATCCAGGGACTTGATGAAATCGAGATGTCCAATGTCAGGCAGCCGAGGAACTTTCTCCCAAAGTCAGGAGCGAGGGCAGCAAAGAGAAGCCTTCAGCCAACATGATAATAATCTTTGCAGAGTGACAAGCAGGTCGTAACTGAAACCGACAGAAATTATGCAGAATGGCAGAAAAAGGTGTAGTCAAGGTTAAAATGATCAGGAATACCGGCCCACCATGACATCATAATCTGAATTGCAGATAAACCGCAATATTATAATGCACAGTTGAGTTATTTAAATGTCAGTTTGTGTTACTCTGCTCTTATCCGTTGGATTAAAAGGATTGTATTTGACTGCCTGGAACAGAGGAGCGCAGGGTTGATTGCAGAGTTTGGATTAATGTAATACCTCAGCCTGTTCCAGTGTAATGCGTGACCCAGCACTGCAGTGCTTTACTGATCAGATTCACTTAACAATGCCTAGGCCTGCCTTTGCTGGTGTGGTGCATTTGCCTTAAACGTGGCATGGTGGTGCAGTGGGTGGTTTGATTCCAGTTTCCTCCCACAGTGCAAGAATGTGATTAGGTTTTAGTTATTTCTCTAAATTGCCTATTGTGTGTGTGTGTGTGTGTGACAGAGAGAGAGAGAGAAGAGAGTCAGAGCGAGAGAGAGAGAGCGAGAGAGAGAGAGAGAGCGAGCCCCTGTATCGGGTGAGAGCTGCATGATGATTCATTGACAGGAGCTGTTACGTTTTTTTGAGTTTTGAATTCTGTAAGAGGGAAATCTACATTCACTGTACTTTTTAATTTTACTGGTTTCTTGTTTTTTAAAAGATGCAGAAATAAGTATTTGAGTTTGACTTAAGTATGTCTTTGTCTAATATTTAAACTTGGCTGATTGTTTGTAATAAGCCTTAAATCTCAAAGCCAGTGGCATAATGCATTTTATATCATTTAGTTAAGGAGCAGCTATTCCTGTTTTTTCTAGACCCATGTTAACTGATTATAATAGGTGCCCCTGTAATGGCTTTTTGGGTGCCAGCTGCACTTAAACATTTATATTTAGGCATGACTTCGGAAACATGGCAGCACAGCATAGCCTGCTGTAGTGTGTATACCACAGGATAATCAGTTTTGGAGGCATGTAGCACAAAGTAAGGCATTGATGACCTTATGACCTCTTAGAATGGTGATACGAAGAAATCAGCGTCCTGCTTTTCAGTTTCTTTTTACAAGTATTTTTGCAAATTATTTATATAAATCCACTGTAATTCAAAATTGATTTGGAGAAGATTCCGTGGCATCAAGAAGCCACCTTGTCTAGTTGATGGGTCTCAGAGAAAGACCAGACAGTGCAGGGCCTTGGCTAACATTCTGACCAGCCTCTCCTGTGGTTACCTCAGGTGTAACATTGCTGTGATCTTTATGACGGAGATGGTGGTTGACCACAGTGTGAGAGAAGATTGGGCCCTGCACCTTCCCCTGCTGTTGCATGCTCTCTTTCTGGGTGAGTCTTCCACGGTTTGTCTCTGAATCCTAACCTCTTCCCGAGTTCCTTAATATTAGCAGTATCTGACAACTAAGCTGGAGCCCAGATACTGTAATTTCATGTACTGAGATTCTGATGCCTTGCATCCAAAGATTGGCTGATTATTTTGACCTCTCCAGCTTCAGTTTCCTGTACAGAAGTAAAATGTACCAAGTTCTTCGGTTCTGTGACCTTCCTGCAAAACAAATGTGTTTTGATGAAGACATGTAAAGGCCATGGAATGTGCCACATAACAAAAGCCCAGTGTTTCCTTTTAAGTTTGAGAATGTTTGGAATGGTTTTATATGCATGTGCAAGATATGTTCCAACCAATTTTTTAGATAAGCCTGTGTGAGTTTTAAGACAATGAAGTTTTTCACTAATTCATCCTCCTGTTGCCTTTTACATATTATGGCACATTTTAAAAACTAAATTGTTGTGCAAATGTCCTTGTGGCTTTCAACGACTAATTTGTGACGTGACTGTAGTTTGTAGTGACACCTGTGTCTGTGGTTGTTTGATTTCTAACATGGAATGTGATGTGAAGGTCAGTGAGTGATGTGAGATTGACCAGGAGACATTTAGGTCTTCCTAGAGTTCTGGATAGTGCTAGCATGAAGTATAGCCCAATTAAGGTCTTCAAGAAGCAGGCGTGATATCTCAGAGAGCTCTGGTGAGGGGGCATGCAATGTGAAAAATGCAGTTATGTAGAACAGAGGTGGGAATGGCATGCACTCCTTCACCTTCTGTCTAAACACCTTGACATCATTAGAGTGTCACTTTGGTATGTCCCACGTTCCTGGGAGATTGAAGCTCAACACTTTTATCTAATCTTCCGTGTAAGACATGTGGAGCATTTTCGGCATCAAGTAGCAGAACAGTTGCACACATAAACAGATATGTCGCCTCAATTTTTACTGCCCGGTTTTCCCTCCGAAACCACTGCCTTTCTTTCTTTTTTCCATGCATCTCCTGGCAGGACTGGACCACTATCGACCAGAAGTGTTTGAGCACAGCAAGAGGCTGCTTCTCCACCTCCTCATCACATTGTCCTGCAACAACAACTTCCAGGTCATCGCTTCAGTCCTCCTGTTCACCAGAGAGATAACAGCGAGCAAGACCCTAACGTCCAGAGCCAGTTACCAGCCGGAATACCTCTGCACAGGTCAACTAACATAGATAAATGACTTAACACAGTCTGTACTCCTGCTGGAGAAAAAACAGCTTCATCAGCTTAACCAATGTATGATAACTGACCACCTTAAGGTTTGTTTTTGCATGATGGTTTGATGGTTTAGCTGGCCACACCAGAATGACCAGCTTGATAGGCTGTGGCCAAATCGGCGTGACCAACCGGTGACCCACCCAACTAAACCATCAAAGAGCAGCAAGAGCTGGGACATAACAAGTCTCAGACCATCTTAGACCATCATGGTTTTTAGCAGTTTTTTATCTACACAAATACTCTGATTTATACATGTCTCAGTGCAGATAGAGATCTTAGAAATATCTTTTGATTGTTATGGCTTGTTTGGCTTGGCTATTTATTTATTTTTAGTAATTGAGATGGAGGCTCACTGATTGCGTTTATCAAGATAGCAACCAAGACCAGAGCAATCGCTGTTTAACCAGCTGTCTTAACGTTCGACGGTCCCTTGAAACTGAGTGGCCCTTCCTGAAACGGCCATCAGGGCAAACAGATTTCAGGTTCCTTTGGAAAGAAACGGATGACCTCTTATCAGGGAAAGAAAATGTTTGGAGGTCCTGCCAAAAAATGCATCACAGGTCTTCATTAAAGCATTCCATTCTTCTATTTTTATCTTGTTCTGGCAGTGGGCATTGTTGATATTACGGTACCACGTGTCTCAGGTAATCCTTATGTAATAACAGGGCTGTCTCCGCCTTTGATAACTGCTAGTTAGTGCTGGACAGCAGTGACAACACGCCGAGATCCCCATAATTTCTATGTCTTTCCTTGGTAGTCGAATCAAACGCCCACATTTAGCTAATCTCCCCCTCCCCTCTCTACCCAGGAGGCTTCGACTTCCTCCGGGAGTGCCAGGGCTCCCCGGTGCCAGACTCGGGCCTCAGCTCCTCCTCCACCTCCTCCAGCATCAGTCTGGGCAGCAGCAGCGGACACCTGCCGCAAGCCCCGCAGGAGACGGACGACCTGGAGGAGCCGCCGGCTGAAGCTGATGAGAAGACCAACAAGCTCATGGAGTTCCTCACTACCAGGTAGCAACAGGAGCTCAATAATCAGATAACAGGCTCTCTGTGTGTTTAGCTACACGACATTAATAAAATAATAATAATAATAATAATAATAATAATAATAAAACATTGTATAATTAAAGGAGCCTTTACATGTAAACTGTTACAGCTTAAGAACAATTGTTAGATGCAGGGAGGAACGAAGGCTAGTAACAATTCAGTAAATACAGCTCTGGATAAAATTGAGACCACTAAAAGAATTAAAAATCTGCATTTTAATTCCTGGTATAATCCTGGTTCTCCTGGCAGAAGGCTACACTGCAAGGCAGGCTGCTTCCAGGCTTAAAGTTTCAGCGCTCTCAGAAAAAAAGTACCTTTGTACCTTTGCTTGTCATTGGGGCTGTACCCTTATAATTGTACTCCGAGGAACATTCCAAAGGTACAAACAGCATTAGTGTACCAGCAATGGTACAGAAATGTTCCTCAGAGTCCATTTCTGTACCTTAAAAGGTACAATTACCTACAGCTAAGGGTACAATTTTCAGACCCTTGAGGGTATGAGAGTTCTGAGAGTGTAAGACAGCAATGCACAACAATAAGGTGAAGCAGGAGACACTGGCAATAACCAAAAACCAGCCAGACAGAGGGCAGAAGCGACTTTCTAATGTCAGAGATGACCGTCACCTTATCCAGCAGTGCCCCCCTAACTGGAAAATGACCTCAGTGATCTCCAAATGGAATGGGAAACAATTAGTGCACGTGTGAAGTGCACTGCTAGGACAGTGCATACCAGGCTCCTAGACGCAGGACTGAAGTCCCATAAAGCAAGGAAGCAGTGTTTCATCAAAGAGAAGCAGGGAAGAGCCGTTCTAGAGTTTGGAAAATTTTGCTGTGGTCTCTTAATTTTTCCAGAACTGTATATTCCAGTCCAACCATTTTGTTCATACCTCACCTATAGTAGCAACTATATGCTGTTATGTATTACTTTCCTATAACTCTGAGCATTTTTAAATGTTATTGCTTAAATAGTTTATTTATTGCGGTCTGCATTCCTTAGACGAGGGTTAAACGGCAGTGCCGCCCCGGAACTACTGGAATTCTGCGTCCTTGCAGATCATTCAGCGTAGTATAAATACTGCTTAGTTATGGTTGAGTTGCTGCCCGATTCCACTCACTTCACACTATGAGAAGAGCCAGAGTTGCTTGTCTGTGGAAGGTAGTTCGCTGTGTATGGACTTGCCATGTGAGCTACCTGTGCGCCATCTTGTGTTCTTTATAGGTAATTACATCTATCTATATATATATATAAATGTAATTACCTACAAAGAACACAAGATGGCGCACAGGTA
>JAODJX010000039.1:14904889-14917995 GCA_026776945.1 Isichthys henryi | reverse complement strand
ATAGGTAATTACATCTATCTATATATATATATAAATGTAATTACCTACAAAGAACACAAGATGGCGCACAGGTAGCTCACATGGCAAGTCCATACACAGCGAACTACCTTCCACAATATATATATATTGATAGCAAGTTTGTATTTGTAATGTCTGGCAAATTGTATTTTTAGTTTCTGATACATTATTCTTACAATAGAAGGAGACAAGTAGGGTTATTCTTGTCAATTTCGACAGATTCTAAATACATTTATTTCAAACCTAAGTGCTCCAACATATCCAACAGCATTTCTATGGATATCACCCTAAGATGTTTGTCTTTAATTTGTGGTGATATTATTTTTAGGCCATTTGGACCTCTGTGGTGCCATGAGGACATCACGCCCAAGAACCAGAACTGCAAAAGCACAGAGCAGCTGTCAAACTTCCTTCGTCACATTTTGTCCGTGTTTAAAGAGGCCAAGTCAGGTGACTGCCTCACTTAGACTAAGCAAGCTTTTCGCATGCATGTTTCAGTTCCATGCATTTGTTAACTGAGCAGGTATTAATATTTGGAGGATCTGGATGTCGAGGGCCAGATGCTAAATGCTAAGAAGCTAATGACCGATGTGTGACTTCACTATGTATCCTTAGCATAGAAATGATTAGCCCTTGGCTAACACAATACATGACTTGTAGAACAGCTAGTATTTAAGTCAAGCTTTATTAGACCATATACACTGAATGAACAGCTAGATTTCCTTAGTATGCCTGGCCTTGTTCAGTGTGTGTGTCCCCCCCCGTGATCGCACTCCTGAGATCCAGACCCCCCCACTCCGCAGACTTCCATCTGGAGAAGCAGCTGAGTGACGTGGCTTTGCAGACCGCCCTGTACAGCTCCTCGCGGCATTATGCCGGACGCTCCTTCCAGATCTTCAGGGCTCTGCAGCAGCCGCTGTCTGCATGCTCTGTCTCTGACCTCCTCTCCCGCCTTGTGGAGGTGGTGGGCGAGCATGGCGACGACATGCAGGTGACACTTGTCGTCCGCTGTCCCCGTCATTCCGATGGGGATTCCGATGTTGTTTTTTAGTCTGTACTTATGAACAGGTACCACAAATAATGACAAATGTTAAATATAAGCCAGCACGATGTCATAACTGCATGATCGAAATACATACCCACAATACATTACAAATTACACCAAACAAAGAAATTATTGAATCATTATATGCAATTATATGCAGCTCTATATATATATATGATATGTGTGTGTGTGTGTTTACATTTAATAGTGTTCCCAACAATCACATCTCAGTAATATGTGAAACATAACTTTTTTTCAGTTGTACATTACAACGCATTCATCAAAAGACCAGACTGACAGTAATGACTGATGGAGACTATGATTTTTTTTTCCCCCTGGAAAAAAAAGAGTATAAACTGTTACAGTACTTTATAGCTGGGTGAATAAAACGTGGCTTCAAAGTATCCTGGGTTATTGACAAGTGGTTTTCCACCAAGTTCTGGGAATAACGAGCGCCTTTCTGACTGGTTTCGCAGGGCTATGTGATGGAGGTCCTGCTCACGCTCGAGTCAGTGGTGGACAACTTGGCAGAGTGTTTGAAGAACAATGATTTGATGGCTGTCTTATCCAGGCATGTTGCATTATTACTGAATTGTGTCATACTACATAGCATCACTGTGTGTTTAACGTGATTTTTCCATCTTGAATCGCTTTGATTAAAACTGTGTGTATGTCCATCAGGGCTACCTCCCCAGACTTCCTGAGCAATGCAAAACTGAGGTCAAACAGAAAGAGTACGGGTCAGCTGGATCTGTACCAGCAGGGGGCAGGCATGAGCAGAGCAGAACGCGACCGCCACCAGCGCAGTTACTCTGTGCCCAAGAAGTTCGGAGAGGATGACCGGTTCTTTGATCCTCCAAGCAGCACCCCGTTGGAGCGGCTTCAGGCCAGTGGGCAGCTAGGTGGCCTGACGAAAGCCCACAGCCTTGCGCCCTGCAAGGACAGCGTCAGTGACCCGGCCAGCATCAACCACCCCTGCAACCTGCTGGCCACCATCTTTTGGGTGGCGGTGTCGCTGATGGAGTCCGACTTCGAGTTCGAATACCAGATGGCCCTGCGTCTGCTGCACAAGCTGCTCTCGCACATGCCGCTGGACCAGTCTGAGAACCGGGAGAAGCTGGAGAAGCTGCAGGCCCAGCTCCAGTGGAACGGCTTCACGGGGTTCCAGCAGCTGCTGCTCAAGGGCTTCACCTCGGCGGCCACACTCGACCTCACGCTGCAGCTCTTCCGGCAGCTCACACCTGTGTCCCGCATTCCCGTGGTGGACACCTCACAGGCCATAGGTATGAGGATCACAGTCCACAGTTCATGTAATAATCTTGAACAGTGTTTTCTAACCCAGTCATCGGGGATCCACAGATAGTCCACATTTTTGCTCCCTCTCAGCTCCGTCGGACAGCCCACATTTTTGCTAATTTTGTAGTTGGGAAGCAGCAAAAACATGGAGTGCTAGATCAGAAACACTGATCTAGAAGGATAAACATTGACGTTAATTACTATATTTCTGCCTTTTACCAGTGCAGTGGGTTGACGATGGCATGTCATTATTGATACAGTTTGATCAAGAACACTGTATTTAATTAATTAAAACCATGATTTAGAGAAAGAATGCATGCTGTTTGAGTTTGGTCATTGCTTACACTGTTGCAACAAACAGTTACCCAGCATGGTAACACTTTACTAGACAGACCACAAATAATATAGTATTGTGCTATTACTTATTAATTAACCACAAACTAAGCCTTAGTTACATACTGATCTCATGTTAATTCATCATTATTGAATCATGATGCATGTTTTCAAGCAGTTACTATATTTATAACTATATGTCTTAATTATGTAAACCTTTGTGAACTACTGAAGAAACAAGTCATGAATAATGCAAGTTAAATACTGATCTCATGTTTATTCATCATCAATGAATCATGATGCATCTTTCATCCCAAGCAGTTACTGTATTTGTTAATATACCTATTAGTCTTGTAAATCTTTGTGAACAACTGAAGAAACAAGTCATGAGTAAAATACTGATCTCGTTTGTTCATCATTAATGAATTGTGACGCATCTTTCATCTCAAGTAGCAACTATATTTGTCCATGATTTGTTTATGATTTGTGCTTCAGTAGTTAACTGAGTTATTAATAAATATTTGTGCTCAACATGTACATTAGTACATTTGCTAACAATATGTATGAGGCTGTATGTGGAGCAAATGGTGATTCAACATTTACACATTAGCACATGAGCTGGTAGTAATTATGAGGCAATATATGGAGTGGATGTGATTCAGTGTTACGCCTTGACCCATGTGTTAGTCACCATTCACACATTTGCCCCTGGGCTCACCCTCATCTTTCCTTGGCAGGTTTCCCCTTGAATGTTCTCTGTCTGCTCCCTCACCTTGTCCAGCAGTTCGACAGCCCCACTCTGTTCTGCAAAGATGTCGCTGAGAGAATAGCTCAGGTCTGTTATTTAGCCTTTGTAGGTGTTTACACTAAGACCAAGCCCCTGCCTGCAGGACACTAAGCTGTTCTGGTACATGCAAGTCCAAAAACGACAGAGTTATGCATTTGATTGTATGATGTTTTAGGTTTGCCTGGAAGAAAACAACACCAAGCTTGCGAACCTGGCCCATGTGATGACCTTGTACAAAACACACTCGTACACCAGGGACAGCTTCTCCTGGGTCAGCGTGGTCTGCCGTTACTTGCATGAAGCCTTCTGTGATATTACCCTCAACATGGTTACCTACATGGCTGAGGTACGTGGCACATTTGTATCACTTTTAACCCACTACACATTGATGTATGGTATCTGACATGTTTCTCCTGCTGGACAGCTGTTGGAAAAGGGACTTCCCAGCATGCAGCAGTCCTTACTACAGATTATCTACAGTCTGTTGAGTCACATGGACCTTGGCAGAGTCCAGGTTAAGCCTTTCAACATGGAGGTGCTCAGGACTATTGAGAAGTTTGTTCAGGTGGGTCACTGAGCGGCCTGGTCCTCCTGTTCAGATTTTTTTTTAGGTAGCTCAGTAGGATGTAAATCATTTGAAACCCACAGCTTTATATTGCATTCGCTACCAATACTTTCCCACAAGTTGTGGGTGCCTTTCTGTCATATGGAGAGAGCACAGGGTTCACGGCAAAACATCGCATCTGGAAAATTTCCACTGCTAAATTTCAACCCTTCATCGAAAAATTAAAGCTATTCTAAGAAAATGAGATGCATGATGCAGAACTCTTGATGTCGCCCTGGGACTGCCCGGAAAAAGTTTGCCGCGAGGAGACATTATGCACCACGGTGAATATGTTTGTGAAGAATATGTTTAATCTATGGCTTGACCCCTTCGTCTGTCTGAGTTGGGTATGCCACCTGCAGCATTCCCCTGAATCACATAACTGAACAGGAGAAGCCCATTGTTCTTCCCATAACCGCAAGAAATGTGGGCCTTATTTAACACCAACATGGGAAGAAAGTGGAAATATTTTGGTGACGGGTGCCTGTTGTATTTCCTGGTTACTGTTTCTTAAACAGACAGAGAAAGAATGCCGTTTCCCAGCAGATAAACAGTTCTTTAGGTTTTTTTTTTTTAAAAAGGAGATTATGACCTTGTCCACGAGCAATAAATTCAGAGCCACACCCAGAGCAGCTTCATAAACAGTCCGCTGCCTTTGCTCCAGTTTCCACTGCAGAGTTTAGCGGCTCTATCTGGCAGTGTGTTTCCTCTGCACTCTTTCTGCTTGGTACTCTTCCTGGAAGACGTTTTCTCCACACAGCATCTTACCATTTGCGGTACATTCTGTCTAAAGGTGACCGTCCTTCACGGACGTCGGTACTCCATAGACCTTCAGCGACTGCGTGTGTTTTCGAGGCTCCAGTGGGCTGTTCTTTCCTTTTCCAGACACCACACTGGAAGGAGGCGTTGAACATTCTGAAGCTGGTGGTGTCTCGCTCGGCCAGCCTAGTTTTGCCATCCTATACTCACGGAGACCTTTCCCACGTGGATGTCGGCCGAGTGTGGGATGGCTCATCCAAGGCCCTGCCGGGGAAGACGCTGGACTTCCACTTCGACATCTCGGAGGTTTGACATCCCCCATACCCATCCTCCGCCCTGTCTTTGCATCTGTTATCGTTAAAAACTTATGTAGTTGTTCGAAACAGGACAGCGTGTTCCATATGGAAAGTAATATTCGGTCAAAAATGAGGTTTAAAAAACCCGAACACAATGTACTTTTTTCCTCTTCTTTTTCACTCACGGACGCATGGTCCCTGTGTGCTATACCTTTTAGTTAATTTAGTTCTCAAAATGGAAACGTTTCCTATCCAAATCTGATAGCATCTGCTTAGTAGCTGAAAATTTAAGACGGACCAATTGAGAGGCAGCCGTGCAAAGATGAGAAGAGGGCGAGATGAAGGAGACTGGGTGCGGCATGGCGGCAAGCGTGTGGGAACCAAACACTGAGCTATTTGTGTGCTTTATGAATTACAGGAAATGATGTCAGTACAGCAGCCGCTTTGTATCTGGAATCAGTTGGAATTTTAGACGCAGCCTGCATGGGAAATAGCCCAAACATCACGGCTAGTTAAGAAATGTGAAACAGATCCTCATGTCTCACTGACAAATACCTCAGCGGTATTTTTAGGCTGTACAGTGAGGGCAGCAGCTCGCTTTTCCCAGTGACCAGGGGGAGTCAACATTAACTGCTCACAGATGGATTCGATCAGCGTTTGGGAAATCTATGATCTGGAGGTGTCTCCCTGTCAGGGAATCTGAGAGCTGGAAAAGAATCAGAGAACTGTGCTTACTGCTCTGGCGGGTGCCTAGAAAATTAATGCCGCTTCCGAGACAAGTGCAGTAGATTGAGGAAATGGAGATGTGAGCTAGCTCAGGGAGTAGGAAGGAGGCGATGAGAGGAGGCACATCTTCTCCCAGGCTGGCCTCCTTTGTACGCGACTCACTGCCCTGATCCGTGTGCACAGACGCCAGTGATCGGCAGGCGCTACGATGACCTGCAAGGCTCCCCAGGACGAGACGGCAAGAGCAGGCCCGTCACAGTGACCCGCAGCACCTCCTCCACCTCATCGGGGTCCAACTCCAACAGCGTGCTGGTGCCGGTCAGCTGGAAACGGCCACAGCTGTCTCAGGTGAGGGTCTTGCTTATAGCCTCTGAAATGGTTAAGGAGAAGATGAGCAGGCATGGGGCGATCAGCAAAGCTTTGAGGTGAATGACATTCCCTGCACTGCTACGGAACCCTCTCTTTTGTTGTTTGCGTTCTGCTGAGAATATATTGATTTATGTCATTATAAATTATAAATTTGTTCCTGGTAGGATCACAAGCCATGGATGGTTTTTCTGGCGTGGTTCTCTCTACTAAACCTGCACACATGCTGTAAAATAAGTTTACCTACTATTAATTAAGACCCGGGAGTGAATTTGGATATGGGGACGTTTCCTGAAACCTCCTTAACATTAATACATGGACTACAATCTTCGTTAGGTTTCTTCCTTGTGCTCTGAATGCGCAGCAAATTGGCCTCAGTAAAGTGCAGATTCATAATGAAAGATAAGGAATTTTGTTAATTATGTATTTATTTACTAATTGAGAAGGAAGGGGAGGGGGGATCTGCTGATATTGTAGTGGACGCAATTCCACCCCTGGTTATTTCCACAGAAGAGGACACGGGAGAAGCTGGTTAACGTGCTGTCCTTGTGCGGGCAGGAAGTGGGTCTGGCTAAGCACCCGTCGGTAAGGGAGTCATTCACCGCTAATAAAGCCGACTGAAACCAATAACAATGATCAATGTTAGAAAACTACATAGTGCAGAGTAACCCCACCCCCTGGGTACTGGAGGCAGGGCTAGTGGTGCCAGCATCACGGTTAAGACTCTGGACCAGGGGTTTCCAACTCCGGTCCTGGAGAGCTACTATTCAGTCGGTTTTCTATCATACTTGGCTTCTGATGAGCCGCACCTGTTCCTGGTATTTACCTGAGAGCAGGTATGGCTCATCAGAAGCGGGTAGGATAGAAAACCTACTGGATGGTATCTCTGCAGGACCGGAGTTGGAGACCCCTGCTCTGGACTCTGTTAAACTGAAGGTTTTTGGTTCATGTCCTTGTTAAGGCCTTACTGTACCCTTCAGCAAGCTTTGAATAGCTTTAGTATAAATATACAGATGTATAAATAGGTACATTTATAATTTTGTACAAGAGCAACAATTAAGCGATTTGATGGAATGGATTTTGCAATGCTTTAATTATAATTCTGTGATGATGGCACCTGATAGCAGTCATACTGTGATATCTCCACCCCCACCTCACCTCTGACCCCAGGTGATCTTCTCGTCCTGTGGGGAGCTGGACCTCCCTGATCACCAGCCCAGCCTGGTGTCCTCCGAGGACGGAGGGCGTGAACCGGACAACATGGACGACACCACTTCCGAGCAGCAGTTCCGTGTCTTCAGGGACTTTGACTTCCTAGACGTGGAGCTGGAGGATGGAGAGGTGAGACTTTACACTCGCGCTGATGCGATGTGGAGGCTGCTTATTGGCTGAGCCAGAACTGAGTCAGAGTCTGGGCTGAAAAAACTGTAATGTTTGTGTATTTTTTCAAGTAATTTGCCTGTCTTACTATGTAGAAAGGTAATTCGTTTTTAAAGTTTAAAGCCGCGATAATCTATGACCAATATAGAAATATAGTTTGTTCCTTGACAGAGATGTTTGCTCTGAGGTTTTTAAACTGTTTTAATTGAATAGCAAAATTGCCACTTTAGATTTGTGGTCCTCGCATGCTTACCCCATTTTGACTATATTTTAAACATATCTCTAATTTAAATTGTGCATGCGCTACTTATTAAATACATCCTTTATCCATCCATCCTAATCCGCTGTTGTAATTTGGTTTCTTTTTGTTTTTTGGTCTGTGCCACCTAGGAGCTCCAGGTAAGATCAGCCATGCTGCAGTTTTGACAGCTTGTGCAGTAACAGAGTGTAGTACTTCCTGGTTTAGACTGTGTCATCATGGTAACTGTAGTGTAGAGGGTGATCTTTGTGCATGCTCATGTCAGTGTTTTGGGGCAGTGAATGAGATTCTACATCCACATAATACAAACTGAGGAGTAGAAGCAGGATTAAAAACTAATGATCACAGCCAAGCTGCATGACTACATGGGTCATATTTAACCAGTACATTCAGACTGTCTGTTTGTAAACATCTGTTTGACAGTGTGACTCAGGTGAGGTCATAGGAGCTCATTAAGTATGTGATATTTACCAATTATATCAGAAGCTGTGCCAAATTCATATCCATGTCATATTTAGCAATCTGCCAGCCAACAACTCATAACAAGTTCTGTCATTAGGAACTGGACACCTAATTTTTGATATCTAATGCATTGATTAATTACCTAATTTACTGCAATAAGCAGACATGCTAAATAAATAAACTTACAGATGACGTTATTAAAACGTTAGTGGTTAAATTAGCCGTTGAGGTCTGAAGTACCCACTGGAGTTGCCAACAGAGCCAGTTTGCAAACTGCTGATGGTGTCGCCAGGTCACGTGACAATTTGTGTGTGGATGTAAGGAAGCGTGTGGCTATTATCGCATGCCCAGTAGCACCTTTATCCTGTGCTAATCAAGTCACTAATAACTCCCACTAGTATGTTACCTGGAAATGACTGGAAATCCGGCTATGTGCTTCGGATTTCCTCCCGGGTGCTCTTCCACCCCTCTGAAACCGAACATCCAGTGGGTCCAGTGATGAGAAGCAGAGGTGGAGCAGGGCAGCAGCATGATCTAATTTGGTACATGGGAACAGCGCAGAGCACTTAAAATGCCATTTTCTCTTCTGCCTGTTAACGATCAAAAACGGGCACCCAGACGGATACGGCATGGATGTCTTTCTTAATGTTTATTACGGTAGCTCATCATTTTCATCTTTGCCTATATGCAACGTTTTACCCACTTAAGAGTTGGGTTAAAAAAATCCAGGTCTTTTCAGCATAAAATGTCGCTTTAATTCGCTGGTCAGAGATCATGCTCATCTGTGTCCTCTGTCACCTTTCAATTAACCGTGAGCTCCATTCTGCATGCCATTCCAAAGCGGGGGAGCGTACCTCCCTCTTGTCCGCGTGGAATACTTTAAGCCTGTCGCCACGGAAACTCCCTTGTTTAAGCTGGAGCCGGGGCGGAATGTGAAAGCATGTGGTCAAGTCTGAGGTCGCTGAAAAGCTAAATCGAACCCAAAGTCATTTGGCAGTAGCAAAGGAGCTCTCACTGGACTCCAGGGAATGGATAAAGTAAATATTTCATTATTTCAGCTAGTTCTTAATGTGCTCGTATACTTATATGTTTTATTATTTATAACCACCAAGCACTTTTTTTAAGTAACCTTTGGAGTTTGTGACCTGTCCTCGCATATGGCCCATGTAGCGGTAGGCGTTCCTCATCCACATGTTCTCCTGTTTACATTCTTACTAAGGCGCTCATGGTGTGAGGCGAGTCGACAGCTCTGGCTCTGTGGGCGTGCAGTGCTGAGGGCTCCATTGTCTTGCAGGGCGAGAGTGTGGACAATTTTAACTGGGGAGCACGACGACACTCCATGGACAGCCTGGACCAGGGCGACTCGCTGCCGCCGCTGGAGGAACGCCAGCACTTGGGCAGCATGCCCAGCCTGGGCCAGCCCGCCCCCGAAGACTCTGACGAGTCATCGGAGGCGGAGTCGCTAACGGCTAGCCAGATCCTCTCTCACTCGCAAATTGTAAGTCTCACTCCATCCCCTACGTATCTTCACTTCTGTGAATTGTGCCGGTGAATTTAATGTAGCAGCAATTAGATCAGTGCGGATGAGGAAACTTTTTGCGTTTATGAACAGTGCAGCTGCAGAATGGCTGAGGGTTTAGGGGGTTTCCTGCTCACCTCGTAACTCCCATCTTCAATCTATCCCAGTTTTGGGGAATGAGTCTCCTCACACTACATCCTGCTAACACCAGGCTTAGCTCCACCCTGCTCTCCAGAGAGTCACTCTGGTCTAACCTCTCAGCTGCCACTGGCAAGCTGGCCCGCTCTCGCTCCAGAAAGTAATTCAGCTTTGTCCTCTGCCATCATATTCAATGCAGCTTATGTCTACTTTAAGCAGTTGATTTACTGGGGACCAGCTGACACCTTGCGGAACTTCTGCTTAGTGCTTATTGCGGAGGTTTTTGTGTATTTGTTTTGAAGCGACAGTCTGCAAGGACTCTTGCTGTATTCCGACAGATCATGAACCTCTCCCCCGCTGAAGAGACCAATCACACGGACTCTCTGTCCACCTCCTTTGACACAACGTCAGCCGAGCCTCTCTCTCTGAACACTCGGACTCCCAGTCTGGAAATCTCTCCACCGGAAGACCTGAACCAGCCGGTGAATAAGGGGTTTGGGGTGACGGACCACTGGGGACAGCCTCACCCCTATTCTTACCGCACCTCCATTCTCGAGTTGTCGACCAAAGTTGCCAAATAAGAATGTTGGATGCTGTTCTCTTATGCACTATTCTGATTTGTCCCAGCCTATTCCATCTTTGGCAGCTTTACCAAAAATTAACTCTGCAACATAAGGGAACTGGGTGTTTATCTTATTATTCTTTGTGACAGCATGCTTTCCTGAGCTTAAGTCTAACAGACAATCTTTCATTAGTCGTAAAGGCATTTAGAGTTGCTGCTTTATCCTTTTGTGGTGTATAACCCTGTTTTCGGGCGCATGCATGCTTGGAGCTTTTTTGTTCGGGTTGTGCTCTCCATGTGGCAATGTGTACAGCTGCTTTTACGAGCTGCAGAATGCTATTGGCTCATTCGTAGCATGTGACAGACCTAGAAAGGAGAGGTACACATTGCCTCCGGCTCAGCTATGGGTGCCAGAATGTTTGTGCGTCATCTCCAAACATTTCTGAATTGGCATCATTGGCACTCAAGAATGTGTAAAAACGCTAAGGAATAAAAACATCTTCTGGATTGTCTCTGCCTTTGGAAAAGGTCAGTTTATTAATGATAATATGCTAGTTAATGCTCATAAATATGTCTGTGTATTATGGGTTGTGTGCTTTATTTAATATGGGGGTATGGGCTCTGGTGTCATATGCTAGCCTTTGGCCGTAGACTGTGAAGTGCTGTGCGGCCTGGCACTGATGTGGACCCCGTCGGGATTTTACGCCACAGACTGATGTGTCCGGGGATGATGACGACACCAATGCCCACGAGGATGGCCTCTCGTTCTCCATCAGTGACCTCGTACCTGGCTTCCATGGTGGCACCAGCATCGTGTTGGATATGGGACGTGGGGAGGATAGAGGGGAGCAGGACATGGCCCCAGGCCTTCTAACCAGGTATGGAACCTTAAGCATCTGTGTTCATCACCCAGAGATAGCACTACCAATCCAAGCATCCAACAGGCAGGGACTGCTACTTTTCCTCAACAGTGGACATAGTGTAATAAGATTTCACTGGACCTGACTCTCTTTGTTTGGCAGTGTTAGCACTAATTGCTAATACATCATTAATAAGCATGGACGCTATCAATGTTGTCAGTTGTATCGTTTTCACCTCCATGGGCTACAGACATGGTTTATCCCACCGCTAAGCCATGGCACTTCTGTGCATCTTGCCGCAGCCTGGCCGAGGAGGACAAAGACGAGCTGCTGGAGTCGCGCTCCTCTCCGCTGCCGTCTCCGTTCTTCTCCGCCATCCTGGCTGCATTCCAGCCGGCCGCGTGCGATGACGCAGAGGAGGCCTGGCGCTGCCACATAAACCAGCTGGCGTTCGACACGGACGGCTCCTGCGCCGCCTACACCTTCCACATCTTCTCTTCACTTTTCCAGGTAATGCCCCCCCCCCTGCCCTCCCCATGGAACAGATGCTAATTTAGTCAGAAAGTCAGATTTTTTTTTTTAAATCATTTTTCAAATACTGTAAGTTTCTGCAAAACATTTCACAGTTGATGCAGTGGTGTCAGCAGAAAATTTTGATTGGGGTGGCCATCAGGGGCCAGTTATATTTTTTTTATTCACACCACGCAGTGTCTATTCTACGGTTCTGCTTCGAAAATAAAAGAATGCATGTTTTGTTTTTATTATTTTGAAGTGGGATGGCAAGAGGGTGGCCATGTTGTTATTATATTTACTTGGGGAGGTCAAGGCCCCCAGGCACTCCTTAGATCCACTCCTGAGTCGATGGTCTGGAAGATAAGGATTTTACAGTGCAATAACATGGCAAATGATGCAGTATGATTTTACATTTACATTTCCACAGGACACTGCTCATTACTACGACGTATATAGACTTCAGAAACTTCAGAAACTGCGGTATAACAAAAACTGTGTGCAGTCCCTTGCAGTGCAAAAATAATAGAACATTATAAGCAATAAAATAATTACAAATAATTTGCTTATGTACAAAATATATAATATGTATTATATATAACATATAATATATAACTTTCTTGCACATTGTAAGTTTTTTAGAAACATTGCACAGATTTAAATTGGTAAGGTATTGCCCAGGTTTGTGACAGAGAGCACAGGATATGTGCTGTTTTTCAGTCTGCTTGTTTTGCTTTTATTGACCTGTACCGCCTTTCTGGGGGTAACAGCTGGAACAGGTGATGTGCCGGGTGGGATGTGTCCTTCACTTTCCACAGAGCATCTGTAAAACGAGATCAGCAGCTCCTTGGTTAGGCCGTTGTTTTTCAGGACCCTCGGGAAGTGGAGTCTCTGCTGTGCCTTCTTGATCAGTGCAGTGATGTTGGTCTTCCAGGTTAGGTCTTCATTCAGGTGCAGATCCTCTCCACACAGTCCCCATTGATGTATATGGGCTGAGGGTCAGATCTATTTCCTCTTAAGTCCACAATTATCTCTTTTGTTTTTGTGGTGTTAAGGACCAGGTTGTTATTTCTGCACCACGATGGCAGTTTTTCCACCTCGTTCCTGTATTCAGACTCATCTCCCCCTGTGATGAGCCCGACCACTGTGGTGCCGTCCGCGAACTTCATGATAGAATTGCTTGGGT
>JAODJX010000039.1:14870975-14904789 GCA_026776945.1 Isichthys henryi | reverse complement strand
TGACTCTCTGTGGGGGTCGCTGAGGAAGTCCTTAATCCAGAGGCAGGTGGAGTATGAGAAGCCAAGGTTGTTTAATTATGTTACCAGACTATTTGGGGTGATCGTGTTAAATGCCAAGCTAAAGTTGATGAAGAGAAGCCTGGCATAACTGTCCTTCTGTTCCAGGTGGGTCAGGGGTATGTGGAGGACTGAGGCTATTGCATCCTCCGTTAATCTGCATTTCCTGTATGCAAACTGATGAGTGTCGAATGTAGGTGGAAATCCTTAAATGATGCACTTTCTGACCAGTTTCTCAAAACACTTCATTACAATTGGAGTGAGAGCCACTGGCCGGAAGTCGTTTAGGCTGCTGATTGTGGTCTCACAGGTATAACAGTTGAGGCCTTCAGTCAAGGTGGGACAATGGTCTGTGTTAAAGAATGTTGAATATTTTAGTGAAAACCCCCGTGAGCTGGTCTGCACAGCACTCTTCCTGTGACGTCGTCAGGTTCTGCCGCTTTCCTGGGGTTTACTGCTCGTAGCATGCGCCTCATGTCATGCTCCGCCACCCTGAAGATGTGCCTGCTGTTCACCGCTGGATGTGACGTAGTTGGATCTGGTGTTTTTTTGTTCGAAGCGGCCGAAGAAGCAGTTCAGCTTCTCCATCAACGGAGCATCACCATCCACAGCAGACAGATTACAGAGCTGAATGGTTTTAACATAATAAGTATTTAATTTTTGTTTCATTGCTCGCATTCCTTGCTGGAATCCCATATGAGCATAAATTGAAATTCAAATCAGGAAATTAAAATGGGGTTAGGGTTAGAGTTAGGGTTAGCGTTAGGGTTAGAGTTAGGGTTAGCGCTACTCCAACTAAATTCCGAACACACCTGACCTTAATATTTAGCTACTCCCTTTGATTTGATTTTCTCAAGAGTGTAAACTTACGATCCGTAGCCTAAAGTCTTACACAGGAGAGAAGATTATTGCCTGAGGCCTCTAACGTCGTGGGCAGAAGGTTATTGGATACAACGGTAATTAAATTGATGTTTCACGGAAATCACGGATATTCTGTCCTTAATGTTTCTCATCCGCTTTTTCCTTTAATTACGCCTAGAACATTTTTTTGGTTGTTGAATGGCAGTATTTTTCAGTCAGGATGTACTAGAACACAGATATTACAGGCAGAAACTATATATAGAGATATCACTTTTTATTTACTATGAGGAAATATGTATTCGTAGTGACCGACCCATATAGGTTGGTTTTTGCTACCATTATCCATACTATCAAACAAAGTATTCCGATTAACTGAGAAGTTGATTAGTTTGGAGGATTATACAATTCTGCAGGCCGGAGCTACGCGTAGGTCAGCAGCTTTGTGCTCGTGGATCAGGCTTCAAAACAGTTTGAGGAAAGTCTCAAAAGTACGTCACTCAGTTAAGGCGTGTCACATGATGCACAAATGTGCTTTTAAGCATTCATAAACTGGTTGTACAATTGAAAATATGTTGTCACAAAAATACGCACTTGCAAATTATGAGGAATCTGTACAAATGGATAATTTCTTCAGGGATGTTCATGTATTTGTACAAGTCATTCTGCAGTTTTCAAATGCAAATTTACAAGACACTGGCCGAAAGATATTTGTGTGGATAGTAAAACACATATGTCACATGTCTGTTACACAGGACACACATGCATTTGTCAGTAATACTGAGGCTAATCTCTCTCCATAAATCAAACCAGTGTGGAAGTCATGAACAAACGACGACTACCTTTATCTACATTTCACTCTGCCTATACAGCGACAAAATGCTTGTTCTTGTTTCAGAACATTCAGAAGAAATTCTGCTCGCTAACCTGTGATGCTGCTGGTTACCTTGGCGACAACCTACGGGGTATTGGAGCCAAGTTCGTGAGGTCATCCCAAATGCTGACATGTTCTGAATGCCCCACACTCTTTGTAGATGCAGACACCGTGAGTAGCAATGGGTGTCTGTCTATCTCACATACATACACACATACACACGCAGACCCTCACCAACCTAATGCCTGCTTATCTTTCCCAGATCATCTCTTATGGGTTACTGGAGAAGCTGAAGTTCAGCGTCCTGGAGCTTCAGGAGTACCTGGACACTTACAATAACAGAAAAGAGGCTGCAGTATCTGTAAGCAACTAAATACCTTTTCTGTTCTTTTGACTTCCGTGAGTACACAGGTGACACTCACTGGATCTCTGTGTTCTATGGTGAGCACTGGGTGTAGCACCTTAACCATCGTGTTTATCAGCTCTTCCTCATCCTTCTTGGACAAAGTGTCATATGAGGAGAGGTCAGCTGAGCTGAATCTGTTTAGCCTTGTGCAAAGGAGACTAAGGGCGGGACATGATCCAGGTAAATAAGATTCTAACAGGTCTGGATGCTGTTCAGCCAAACAGCTACTTCAATGTTAGTTAAATACTAGAACTCGTGGCCATAGGTGGAAATTCGCGGGAGAACATTTTAAAATGAATTTGAGAAAGCACTTCTTTACACCGTGTTTGAGTGTGGAATACCTGTTTGTGTAGCACAAGCTAAAACCATGGGGTATTTTAAATCAGAGCTAGATAAGATTTTAATAGTTTTGAGCTATTAGTTAAGTTCTCCCCAAACAAGCTTGATGGGCCGAATGGCCTCCTCTCGTTTGTAAATTTCTTATGTTCTTATATTCTTAGTGGTTACGAAACTGCAAGGCCAGCTTCCCCAAAGCCTCAGGGAACAGAGTTATTACCTGCCAACCACGGGATTCAGAAGAAAAGGTAGGAATCCTTAATGAGACTGTCCTGTGTTGATCATGTTAACCCATGTAAACAAATCAGAATATCAGATGGACTGCTGTTGCATATTAATGAGATTAACTGATTAACCACTTTGTTTAGGAAGTGCTTGCTTAATGTGGATTTAATTGATTGTGTAAAAATAATTATGTTTGTTCAGTGTTTCGCGTTTATGTTAGTAGTGGCATCAAAACCATTTACCATTAGAGGCTCCAGTTACCTCAGGTTACTTCTGGTTCCATTTCAATTGATCTTTTACATGTTTCTCTATGAACCACACTCTCTGATAGCTCTGTGAGTTTAATACTTTCATTTTCCTCCCACTCTTGATCTTGGCTTGTTTGGACACTCCCTGGTCGCCACATATCATACTGATTCTGCCCTGCTTTGCCATGCAACCTCTGAACTCTGTTGGGAAGAACAGCAGAATCCCAGAGCAAAGCAAAAAAAAATAAAAAATCTAAGGGGAAAACCAATTGCAAAACTGATTGCCTGCCACTGAAAGTGTTGAGGAATGGTCTAAAAACACTTACGTCATTTATATATGCTAACGCATGTTAAAGAGTTGTCCCAGCAGAGTACTCACCCACTTTTCCTTCTGCCGAACTGCTTCTATGCCTGGCCTGTCAAAAAAATCAAATAAGGCCTCCAGGATCCCTGTAAGCTTTTCAAACTGCATTTCTCTCTCCTCCTCCTTGCATGTGAGACTTAAGACATCTGCTAACCGCTAACGACACTTTCTTTGGCAGAAGAATGCATGCTCTTCATTGATTTTTCTGTATGTACTTCTGTTTCTCTTGTCCTGTGACATGCTTGCTCTGTAGCAAATGGAGTCTCTGGCTGTAAGTTAAAATAACAACTATTTTTTTTCATTAATACAAAGGCAAAATACATAATTCATTTCTGAAGTATCATAATTATGTCAGCTACTCAACATCACTGTGTAAACACTATTTAAGTATCAGCGGCGCTATTTAAGGGCTATATGGTAGTTGAGTTTAGCCGGATCACTGCACCTGTATGCATTAGAGACTTTCAATTCTGAGATGTGATGGTCTGTATAAATACATGGTACTGTCCTGTTGCAGTAGATCTGCAGTTAATCTGAACATGTGCGCATGTTTGTGTGTGTCTCCTCTTCAGCAACTGGAGTTATGTCAAAGGCTGTACAAGCTCCACTTCCAGGTGCTGCTGCTATTTCAGTCCTACTGTAAGCTGATTGGTCAGGTCTATGCCATCAGCTCTGCTCCAGAGGTAAAACAATCCTGACACAGGATTCCTCCAAAGAAAAGCAGATTTTGGTCATATTTTCCATAGTTACTTAGTTAATACTTAGTTAAGAATGTTAAGCTCCCAAAGTCATTTTCATTGGATGTACAGTGGATCTAAAAAATTTGTTTTGTACAAAGACTCAGTGCCATCACTGTCATCCATTAGTAGTTGTTATGTTGCTTCAGTAATTACTTCTGACTTGCTCCCTTAATCACCCCTCGTAGCTGCTGAACATGTCCCAGGAGCTGAGTGACTTAAAGAGCAATTTAAGAGCTGCAGCTGCATCAGTAGTTGCCAAAGAGAGCCCCTCACTGGACCCCATTTTCAGCTCCTCTGAGGCAGCTGTGCAGGCCGTCCTGGAAAGCCTGAAAAACAATCAGCTCGCAGCCACCATCCAATACATCCGTCACTGCAGGTGAACATCTCACAGCGGAGTTGCAATGTTCTGTGATTGGGGGGATTCGTATAGTTCTCTCATCTGATTGGTGCTTATTCTTCTACAGGAGGACTTGGCCCAATGACATCTTTGGCAGCAATTCTGAAGACGAGGTCCAGACCCTGCTGAATATCTATTTCCGCCACCAAACACTGGGCCAGACTGGCACCTTCGCCTTGGTGGGCTCTGACCAAGACATGTCACACATCTGCATCAAGTTGATGGAGCTCAATAGCGAGATAAGGGACATGATCCATCAGGCCCAGGGCTACAGAGTGGTCGGTACCTACCTCCCAGATTCCAATGTGGCAGGCACTAGCCTCTAATAGGAGAGAGGGCACATTTAGCTCAGCCCTTCCTCCTATCTTAGGCAGTCATTGCACCTGCATTGGCCTGGAGAAGTTCTGGGGTAGGTTCTCCTGACCTTGCTTGGTTGGCAGGAGCTCCTGGATGCCCAGTGTGCAGCAATACTGTGGAAGTGAAAGGAATACAAGACTCTTTTGCATAAAAGACTGAATCTTTACTTTTGCACTAATAAGTATGTATGAAGTCACAAAGTCACATGGTGGCTGTGGCAGCTGCTGGGATCAGTGACTACCACCCCTAACAAAGACATTATACCAAAGTTATATTAACTTATTCTTCTGCATATGTTTGCCATTTTTAATATTTAGGGAAAATGTGCAATGCTTCACGTGAGTGAAAAAAACTTACTATACCATTCAAAGAATGTTTTTTTTTTCTTCTAATTATTGTGCTTCTGGCTACTTGAAATTCTAAGGAACTGAGAAAGTGGCACATTGTTTCATTTGTTACTGCTTGGCGAAGGTGGAGAGCATGTTTATACGTGCACCAGACTGTAACCAGATTATCATCCATCGCACACTGTAGCACGTTCATTTATGAACATACATGCTGAACTACTTTGACACTACAGCAAAGATGCTGTCATTGGATATTTCTGTTGGTCCCTTATCAGTTGCTACATTCATCTTCCATATGCATTTTGCTGGTGTTTTTTCTCTATAGTTCTTAGCTTCTACAGTTATTTATATTAAAACAACATGCATTTAACTTAGTAGTTTTATAGGATATAAAGAAACAATGTTCTATCTATTAAAACTGCCAAGCATGCATATTTTATGTTTTATGAAATGTATTAGAAATATTTATAAACAAAAGAAATTATTTTAACTGAAAGATACATTTGTATATACTACAGAGAGAGCTTTGTTGGTAAAATATTTTTTAATTTGCGATGAAATAAACTGCGTGATAACGTGAAAAAGGAGAAAGGAACACAAAGTTTCCATAAGAATTTTCACAGTTGGTTTCTCAACTTGTAAATACTTTTGCTTTTGTGAAGTAATTTTGGTTGATGTTCTGTAAACTTATGTAACAAAATAAAAATCCAAAATGCTGAACAATAACGTTAATAATTAATGTACTTCTCTTGAAGGTGTAACAAAGTTTGGGAACATCAGTAGGGATGCAGAGCAAAAAGAGCTTAATCATAAATGCTTTAAAACTGTAAAATTATAATATGATTGTCTATAAATATCAATATGTAACAGGGGAGTCAATTTTACATTTAAATTATTTAACTTTCAGGTTCTTCTGGTCCATTTCTACTTTGTTTCTTTAATTTAAACAAAAATTAGTAAGTTAACACTTGAAGATACAGGGTCAGTCAGTCCAACTGTATAAGCTACATCTTCTGAGGAGTCGCTAACCTACTGAAACTGGGAGATGAAGCTTGCCCAGGGCAGTACTGTGAAGATAATTACATAATCTCACCCATCTTCCATTCGCAAGTTACAACGGCAAATTATACATACGTAAGAAACATTTTCTAAAATATGTAACTCCTACACCTTACATCAGTAGTCATCAACTGGCTGACTCTGGTTCGCGTGATCTATAAATGACCATTTGTGGCGATTACGGGCCATAATATAAGAGATATCCCAGTCTTCCACAGGGAACTCACACAACTGCATAATGAATGAATGAATGAATGAATGAACGAACGAACACTCCTTTTGATCACGGATGTGAACTGCATTATCCAAATTAAACCTGTTCAAGCACAGGGAGAACACTAAATTTGTCTCTATACATTTAAATGTATCTTTAAATATTTTAATTATGTAAAATTTATAATAAACCATAAATTCCCAAGTGTAATGATGTGAGTTTATGATCAGAACAATTTAAGTCTAAATATATAAGCGTTATGAACCTACGTGCTTAGAGATAAAAATGTTTCCAAACATAAACATGCATGCATATAAAGGAAGGTATATTCCACACCCTTCCACTGTTTCAAGGTGCATGAAATATGAATTTTGCCTTCTTTTTCCATCGTCATTCTTTCTGTTAGACGTCTTTACTGCCGCAACAATCATTCGGTAAGTTGCCGCACTCCTAACGGAGATAGAGTTGAACGGGTTTCAGAAGTTTAGTACGAATAACAGGGAGGTATAATTGTTTCTTAACATATAATGTATTTGAGTAATATGGATAAAGTTTTAGATTAAAGGAAAGAAAACGTTTTCTGTGTGCCGCTAGCCCTACTCGTACTTCCTAACATTCACTCGTAGTTCTACTTCGATCCCGCCCACCGTGACTAAACCTATTTCTGATTGGCTGAAACCTGCCGTACATGTTACACACGTGATAACTACTGGCGCGAGCCACGAACTTGGAGTAGACAGTCAGATTTGTCTGAAGTTTAGTCGGATTGCAGTTTTTTTGCACATTTCAAATATATTTATAGGGATAGGACACTTCTATAAGGACTCGGTTTGTGTGATACCGTGTAAAAGGTAATTGTGAGTTTTTTTTATGCTAAAAAGTGATGTCATTGCTCTTTGTCGGAGGTCGGGGACTACCTTTGCACTTACTGTTGCGATCGTAACTTGTTTATTGCATAATACTTAGCTTGTCCTTGATTATTCGCTAGTTTTTTATTGGTTTAGTGTCGTTAATTATTTCACTGTCACAGAATGGTAGTGGAACGAGATTCCTATCCATCTTGTTAGCTGTTTTTCTGCACTTTTTAATCGCACTTACTAGCTACCCAGGCTGAACACATAGCAGGTACCCGAGCATCCATCTCAATTCGTACGTCCAGAAACCGTGACCACATAAAACGTTATTTAATGTCATATATTGTCCTCACTGAGTTTGTTTTATTCCAGATTAATCGCTAAAATACGCCATGCTGCTGTCTATGATGAATATATGTGTAAGATGTTAGAAGTATTAAATCACCACGCTAGAGAAGGTGAGCTTTGCTTTTGTGTTTATATAATCACTCGAGTGAAACCTAAATTTGGACACTTACTTATGCAGTTAATATTGAACAAATAAATGAGGTTATCATTATGTCAGTATTTCTACCAATATTTCTAAGCATAATAATGTCCTGATTGTTATGCTGATGTCTTCTGTGTGAAGAATTGGGGGCACTTTGTCCAGACTGGTTTGAGGTGCTGACTGTGAAAGCCTCCACCAGAGTTGGAGATGGGGACTCTGGTCAAAAATCTAGAAATCCCAGGTCCCCAAATGAAAAGGAGGCACCAGTGGAGAAACCAGCTGCGTGTAGCCAGATGTTCTCTACACCCAAGATCTTTAGGGGTCAAGGGCGAATGTCACCCAAACCCATAACCCAAGATGAGGCCCTACACTCCAGTGAAAAGGGTGAGTTTAGATGCGCTGTTAATGGGTCTGTTTACCGGCATGCTATGTTGTTCTGTACATCTACATGAAACTCACACACATTTTCCTAATTATTGTATAGGTGCGGATAGAGGGTCAGAAAATCTATATTGGGTAGATACCAGTCCTTGTTTATTTGGATCTGCAAATACCAGGTATTTATACTTGTCTGTAACTGCATGGATGTAAAGGGGTTTTCATTTGGCTGGCAAACTAATTCATGGGTAACATTTTAATGCTGTCATATATAGTGGTGTAACAGTTCTGAACTCAACTTGTTGTTCTCTGTTATGTTACTAATTTTGCAAAACTCATTTTTCATTTTGCAATTAACACTATAACACAGGTAAATCATAAAATAATTCTGTTTAAAGTTATGACAAACTGTAAATTTTACACACCAAATCTATTTTATTGTCTTCCAACTGTGTGTGTCACATGACTTTTTTTTGGGCCTATCATGTTCAAGTGATCACACCTGCGGTAAAAGTTGTTTTTTTTTTTTTTGCTATGCTAGTTAAATTAGGTCAAGGTGGATAATAACCATAAGATTACAGAGCGCCTGGGTGTATTCAGTTAAGTGTTGATAATCCAGTTGAGTGTAGTATTTTATTTATTTCATTTACATAGTTATGTATTGTTATAGGGGGCGGCATGGTGGCGCAGTGTTTAGCACTGTCGCCTCACACCTCTGGGACCCGGGTTCGAGTCTCCGCCTGGGTTACATGTGTGTGGAGTTTGCATGTTCTCCCCATGTCGCTGTGGGGTTTCCTCCAGGTACTCCGGTTTCCCCCCACAATCCAAAAACATGCTGAGGCTAATTGGAGTTACTAAAAAATTGCCCGTAGGCATGCATGAGTGAGCGTATGGTGTGTGAGTGTGCCCTGCGATGGGCTGGCCCCCCATCCAGGGTTGTTCCCTGTCTCGCGCCCATTGCTTCCGGGATAGGTTCCGAACCCCCCGCGACCCAGTAGGATAAGCGGTTTGGAAAATGGATGGATGGATGTATAAGAATATTGTTTTTCAGGAGTGATGTCAGAAACGAACATAGAAGTCAACCATCAAAAGGTTTTCTTGGTAAGACTGCAAATTGATGGCCATTTTGGAAATATTTTGTTTCACAGTGCGTTCATTTCAATTCCTTTTAATTCAGTTAAGGACCTTTGCATCATCATTTTTCTTTTGAGATGTAATCTTTACTATTACTATTACAGCTATAGCCTATTGAAAAGTTCTAAATGTGTTGGGCTTACAAGGCTCTGAACTTACAAAAAGAATCACTGAATCTACTCCCTAATCTTTTATCTGCTTCTTCCATGAAAATAGCATGAATTGTAGCCTAAAGTATGTATGGTGGGGGAATGGAAATGAGATTATTGTGTAGGTTGTGAATTTTATTATTTTATTTTTCGCTCAAAGCCTCTTAACTCCTATACCCCATTTGAATAACAACACACTTTTTGTCTGAAAGCAGGTATTGCTTTCAGTTGTTTCTTCCCAGTCATGTTGTAACCCTTTCCCCACATGTAGAAAAAATGCCAATGTCAAAGGGGATGAAAAAATATATACTTGCAAACATTTCTGAGCTCAGGAAGTTATGTGTAATTCACATTACATTAGTACATTCACATTACATTAGTAAATGGTGAAGCAAAAACGTTTTTGGCAATTTACTGAATTTAAAAGGGAAATGACCCTTCCGTAGTTTATCATTATTATTATTTGCTGAAACTGCTGGAAGTTCATCAAAAGTTTCTCTCTCTTTTTTTTTATAACCCCCCCACTCCCAGAAGAGTTCTTGGACACACCGGGGAGCTCAATGGTATGTTCAAAATATTAATTATATATATTTTTTATGCATTTTATCAAAATTAACGTGCTGTTACTGTCACTTCTTGTCTTATTTTCAGCCTAAATCGGTCAAACGCATTTCTGAAAGCTTGGGAGCACAGATTGATCCTGATCTATCCTGGACCAGTTCCCTCAACACACCAGTCATGTCTCCCACAGTCATTCTGAGTAAGGAAATCATAATGCCTACAGCGCCTACCTTTTAAATGCTATTTTGATAGGCTTGTGTCTTCAGTAATTCAGTCTTTTTTTTTTTTTAAGCTAAACCCGACAGTAGTGCATGTCCCGTAACCTGCACTGGAGACAAGCGAGAGTTTGTAAGTAAATCCAAGTGCTGCATCATTTTTTTATTTAAACTGAGCAGTGTTGTTTTTGTTAGGTGTTGCTATTGTAGGAAAAGGCTGATTACTTGATTCGGTTTCTGCTCTTTTACAGTTTGTACGGAAGCTCTTCCCTTCTCTTTCTGAAGCTTCTGGAATCCCTAACTCACTGGACAAAACCAAACAATTGCTGCTGTCTGGTGAGTTGCTGCAGTTTACTTTCATTTATACCCTTATAATAGTTATAGCATTATGCACATTATGTGAATGACACATCCATTCATTATGCTTTTATGCCTGTTTATTCAGTACGGAGTCTTGGTGGGTCTTGAGTCTTTCCCAGAGCACACAGTCACACACTAGGCAATTTTGAGGCACCAATTCACCTAAACAGTATATTTTTTGACCAAGGGAGGAAACCAAATTGGGGATAGCATGTGACCTTTGCAAATCCAAAGTCAGTTTACACCCTGGAGGTGTGAACCCACTGTGTTCAGTACTGAGCCAGCATGTTACCATAAATAACATGTATGTTATGTCTAAATTTCATTGTGTTCGTCATTTCAGATGCTATCTGCATTTTCGGTCATTTAAATAAAGTGTCATGACAGTATTTCAACATTTTATCAACAGAAGGTGTTGCCTGTTTGGATAAGAAGGACTGCGTTGAAGCATTCCCACCAGGTGTTACTGTCAAGCAGAAATTGCCAGACGCCATTCAGGACAGGGAGGTCCGCAGCACAGTAGCCCGTGTCCTGGATGGAAATGAGGACGTTATCTCATTTTTTTTCAGTAACAGTTGCAACAGTTCATTGAGGAAAGTGAAACCTGGGGAGGGAGTGAAGAGGAAAGAGGGTAATTCAGTACGGAAAGGATTAGCAACTAGTGTCTTGAATGTGACCTACACAGACACCACGCTGGAGCTTCACATGCAGCCTATCAAAAAACCAGGAGATGAATCCCAGCTGATGGTGGATTGTTCTGTTCCATGGACTCCAATGACTTTGCCTGATTCAATTTTGCAGCCTTTGCCAAAAGAGGACACTAATGTTCACACAAACATATCAGTAAAACAGTTTGTTGGTAGGATTTTACCTAAAGGACCCCCAGCATGTAGTGAGAGTGATGCAATGGAGAGTGCTTCTCCAGTACAGTGTGATTCTGTTTTTCCTCAAGGGAAAAATATTGTAAAAAGTCAAGGAAATAACAGAGAACTGTGTCCGAGTCCTTCTAAAACAGAGACTAGGGGAGTAGAGAGGGGGGGAATGGGACATTTGAGCACAGATGAGCTCCTACCCAGTGTTCAGCTGCCTAACGTTAATATGAGCTGTAACCCAGCTGGAGATTTCACAGGAGATGTGGCAATAGAGAAACCATCTCAACGCAACGTAGAGGGACAGAAAGAAGTGTCAGTCTCACAGGCAGCTGAGTCTCTGGCTGAGGACTCATTGAAAAGTTGTTCTCCTGCGATGCCTATTCAGAAACCTTCCAGGAAGTTTGTGTATTCTCTGCTAACTCCTAGCCCATCCAGTCATACAGTCCAAAGCTCAAAAACCACTGAGCAGTCTGATTGTAAATTGCCTACACTTTCAGGTAAGACTCTCTAAATTTGCTTTTGTATTGCTATTTAGATCAGTAACTTCATTGGTCATTTCTAACAGTAGCTGGAGTTCTTATTTTTTTATTTTCTCTTTTTCAGAAAGTTCAGCAGTTCAGAGGCAATATCATTGTGTTGTATCATGTAGTGATGGAGAAGAATGTGCTGGTGCCAGGGACATGTTAGATTTAAAAGATTGTGTGTTGGAAAAACATGACAGTACAGCAGCAGAAAATGCTGTGCTTAAAGATTCATGCCTGGAGAATGATCACCAAGCATGCGCTGCTTTTACAGAGGAGCTTAAGAGGGATGTCCACCCTGACAAAGACTGCAGCAGTGAGACGGCTCTCCAAACAGATGCCCAGAATGGCTGCATGGACACATCTTCCTTTGCCACTCAGGGACAGATGGATAGATATCTACCGGAAACATCAAATGAACCAGAGCCAAGCGGAACAATTGAGTTGACAGCTGACCAGCTGAATGCCTCTGCTAAGAGTGGCCTTTCTCAGTTTCGCACAGTCCCCAATGAACCAGTATTGGCCACAAAACAGATTATAATGGACTATAATGACTATAGTGACTGCGTGTCTAACGCAGTAAATGAACTGAGTAGTCAAAGGCAAGACAGCAGCTACCATACCACTCTGTCTGATGTTTCCCATGTTCCTGGGTTATTAGATGATATTATCAGCCCTGGAAAAGGAAGACTGGAGGTTGGTTTCAGAACTGCTAGCGAGAAGACCATTGCTTTGCCATTTGAAGCAGTACAGAGAGCAAAAGCTTTACTCGACGAAGCAGCAGATGCCAACCTCACAGGAAAAGCCACTGCCCAGAAAAAAATGTCAGTAAATTCAATGGCTCACAGCACGATGCGAGTCAAAGAATCTGACATCGAAAGCAACTGCCAGAGCTTGCAGGATATCACTAAGTATCCTGGGAATGTTAAAGTAGAAGTGAGGCAGCTGTATAGATCTGATGCTCAGAGAGCCATTAATGTCCACACTACTTCCAGTATGCAGTCTTCAATACCCAAAATTACAGGTTTCAAAACTGCCTCTAACAGTGCAATCCACGTGTCCTCTACAAATCTCAAGAAAGCTAAGGAGTTGCTTGATGAGACAGATTATGGGAAACATCCAGAGAAATGTCCAACCCCCACTGGTGCAAAAAATGGACAAGGAATGACAGAAGAGGAAGGCTGCAAACCTAAACCCTCTGCAGCACCAGTGGCTGCAATCTTGTCTCCTGTTCATTCCTCTGCACAGGGTTCCTTGGAAGCTCACTGTTTTCTGACTGCCTCGCAGAAGGCAGATGTTAGCGAGCTCTGCAGCCTTCTGGAAGAGGCAGACAGTCAATTTGAGTTCACACAGTTTAAGCAAATACATACGGACTCTAGCAGGACAGGTGTGGCTCCCCCTGGCAGTCCCAGTGATGAAGAAGTAGATCCTGATTTTTTGAGAGGAATAGATTTCAATGATAGTTTCACCACCCTTGGACAAGTGACAAGACGGCAATCGGTTATAACTGAAGTAACAATGCTGGACGAACCCACAGAAAATTCTGACCTAAAGCACAATGGGCAAAAAATCAGTGGTACAGATGAAACTGAGGCAATTTCAATCAGTGGTTTAAATAACATAATTGACAAAGGCACAGAGAAATCTTTGCACCTTAAGGATATAGATAGATTATTGGTCCCAGGTGTCATAGCCAACTCCAGAAACTGTGGTGGTTTTTGCTCAGCTCGGGGTGTGAAAATTACTGTTTCAATGGAACGTCTGAAAAAGGCTTCAGGTGTATTTGATGGTCTAGATGTTTTCTGTACTTCAGCCTTAAATCCTGGTGAGAATTTGGGTTTATCAGCAGAGAAGCCACGTGCGTTACAAACTGACAGCATTGTGAAAAGTGCAAAGCAAGACACTCTACAAAAGGTGTCTTACTGCTCTTATGAACAGCATGAGCCATGCAAAGAAAAAATGAAGGAGTTATCTAAAAAAGACTTGACCTCATCCCTGGTGGAGACAGGTAAATATATTGGGATTGACTTTAATGAAATGAGAGAAACTAGAAATATTACTGGCATCACTCCACATTTTGTGGGATTCAAAACAGCTGGAGGAAATGCTGTGAGTGTGTCTGAGAGAGCTCTTAGCAAAGCAACAGCAATATTTGCCGACTTAGAAGAAGTAAAGGCAAGTACAGATGAAGTAGGACATCAACTGTCCATTGAAAATCCAGAATGGAAAAATATTCCGATAAAAATCCAAGACTCACACTGCGGTGACTTCATTCTTAACGTTACTGACAAACTGCAAGTTGGATTAAATGAGCTGGAAGGGAAAATGAGCAGCAGTTCGAAAGATGCGATAAACATCGGTCATGGTCTGGGGTATGTTTCCAAAAAAACAAATGTGGAAATAAACAACATTTCTGATAATTTAGCTGCTGTAGATGCCTGTCGGACCAGCATAAAAGCACAATCTAATTGTGAAAACATTGCAAAAAGCAACCTTCTAGATATTGAAGAGTTAAAGTATGTTGAAGATATACATTTTCCAAAGGTACATCTGAATGTCGATACTAAATTTAAATACCCTTTTCTAAAAACTCCAGAATATGAAAATTCTGTAGCAGGTTGTAGGCTGGTTTTGTCTTGTGATCTTCGGGGAAAAGGTAGAGGTTTTACGACAGCAAGTGGTAAAATGGTCTCTATTTCAGATACAGCGCTTCAGCAAGCAAAAGCTATATTCAAAGATTGTATTGATTCTCCAGGTTATGAAACAACAGGCGCTGTCCAATGTGAAACAAGTCCTAGAAAAATTAATACATTCAAAAGAAGAAAGGAGTCTCTGAGTGCGCCTATGTCACCCCAAAGCCCAGAGGAAAAAGCTTATCTCAAGGACAAGAACAGCTCAATGGTCAATGAAGCAGGTATAGAAATGCAGAGAGTAAGTGTAATATCATATCCTGCTCCAGACACAAGCCACTGTGGGTTTAGCACTGCAAGTGGGAAAAGGGTGTGTGTCTCTGAAACTGCTCTGCTGAAAGCCAAGACCTTCCTTGAATCTGATGAAGAATTTCTTAATCCCAAAGAGCATGTTGCAACACAACATAAGGGAGTTTCAAGCCCAAACATTCCACTTAAACGTAGCTGTGGTTTCAGTACAGCTAGTGGTAAAAGTGTGTCAGTTTCTACAAAATCCCTTCAGGAGGCAAAAGTTTTGTTTTCTGAGACGGAAAGTGTTTCATTGTGGGAATCTGGAGCAGAAGCCATAGAGGAGAGCAAGAGAAAGGAATTTGGTATTTATCCATCTGATTCAGGGAAAAGTAATTGTGGGTTCAACACTGCTAGTGGAAAGAAGGTGTCTGTGTCTGAAGAAAGCCTTGTGAGAGCGCAGACTCTTCTTGACCAGTGTGAAGAAAAAATGGGGCAAGAGAAATGTGGTGAAACGGACGGTTTCATAGCAAGTTTGTCAGCAAAGCACAACACAGAGGGCAATATACAAGCGTCTCTTTCAAGAAAAACAATAGGTGACAGAATTTTTAGCACCTGTCAAGAAACCAGCCTATGTTCAGAAAATCAGGCAAAGAAAAATGTTAATGTTGGAACCTCCTACAGTGATTCAAGAACACAGCAGTCTAGTTTAACAAACTGTGATGACAGTTTAGTGGTAGTAAGTGCAAAGAAGAATGGAGTAACAGTAAATGAAAAAAGCCCTGGTTGTGCTCATTATTCAGACGATGTGCCTTGTGACAGAACGATTACTTCAGTCTCCCCAGTATCATATGATTGTTCAGCAGCTGTGCCAGAGAAGCATGATGAAATTGAACAAAGCAAAGACATTCCCCTTGAAGTGCTTAGTGCAGAACAAACAGGAACACCAAAAATGCATCAGAATTGCTTGCCCTCTTCAGGAACAACTGTAGACGATTTCTCCCCACTTAACCTGCAGTCCCTGGGCCTTGGATATTGCACAGAAACTCAGCAGCAGTACTTTGAGCAGGAGGCTATGACTTGCACAAAGGCACTTCTTCAGGATGAGGCTGAGAATAATATTTCTCAGAAGGTTTCTAAAGAATCGTCTTGTGGACCAAGAACTGCTTCCAAGTTTAATGACAGGCATCACTCTGAGGAACAGAAACTGAGAAATGGAAAAAGGCTTCGAGTAATGGACTCTGCTTTGAAAGGTGAACTTTAGCTTTATATAAAATACATTATCTCCCTTCAGTATAATCACATTTCATCCAGTTAAAGTGGTAAAACCTGGTACCTGTTTGAATTTTAAGGACCATTTATAATAACAAAAATTATACCTGAAATCGGCACCCTGTGTAATAATGCATTACTGGTTTGTTTGTTTGTTTTTTTTTTTTTTTAAATCAGCAGGTCAACCCCCTCTGAAAAGGCAGCTTTTGGAAGAATTTGACAGAACTTCAATTGATGGAACATGCTCTTTTCTGGTTCCCCTAAAAAGCAGCCCAGATGGTGATGAGACATTAATTATATCAATGAGCAATTAGCTACATAAGGTTCCTATGTTAATCTTCCCTTTCTTTGTTCCAGGTACACTAAAAGACCGAAGAACCTTCAGGTACAGCATGCCCCTCCAGCCTAATGTGACCCGACCCTTTGGGTAAGCCCTCAAATTAAACTGAAGGGAGAATATATTTGATACTCTGAATTTTAATAACACTCAATTTATATTCCTCAGTGATAATATTTTGCTGGAACAAAGGCCGAAGAAGAACTCGTCCGTCCTGAACAGCAGTAGTGGGAATCTCAGGGATGCTGCTTTTGTGCCTCCTTTTCGGAAGCCAGCCGAGACAAAAGATGCTGTGTCTCAGGGTCCAAGTAGGCACCCAAGTGTCTTCATACCCCCTTTCAAAAAGGGAAACCTCAGGATGAATAGCAGTCTGCAAGAGAGCGTAACTCAGGTCCAGAATGGTAGGAAATCTCCTGCAGAACCAAGCAAATATATTCCTCCTGCCAAGCGGAGATCAGAGCCAATACCCCTAACAAAAACCAGTTCAGAAAGTGTTTGTGGCCGCAAGTCTAATCCCAACAATGACACTGTTGCAAAATGTGAAGAAACAAGCAGATTGGAACAAGGGATCCCAAGTGCATGTCCCGCCTCACCATATGGAAACACTGCTCAAGTTTCTGGTAATCTTTTTAATTTTACCTTATAGTATAGTCATGAGGGAACAGAGCACACAATAAAAGCAAAATTGGTTTAAAAGTGAATTACAGTATGTATTGGATTAGTCTGACTTAGGAATCATGGTTGTCTGTAGATGCAGGGTTGCAGGATCTTGAGAGCCTGCGACATACCCGAGACCTTCAGGACATGAGAATCATGAAGAAGAAGAGGCAGACCATTAGACCCCAGCCGGGAAGTCTCCTCCTGGCAAAGACGTCCGGGAAGATGAGGTTGTCCTTAAGAAGTGCATTTGGAGGCGGCTGTCCAGTCAGGCATACCCAGGAGGAGGTACAGTAGGCCGCGCCATGCTGGCTGGAATCACCCCCCTTTCTGCATTACCCTAAATAATGGCAGTGCGGGTGTCTTATCTCTTAAGTAAGATATTAATTTCCCAAACTACCTATGAGCAGTTTTTTAAAAAATACTGCACATAATATAATAATTCTTTTATCCTTAACTGTGATTTATGTATGTTCTTTTACAGTATATGCGTGATGATTAATTTTTTTTTAAACCCGTCCTTGTGGTTTTTTTTTGTTCTTTCTTTCAGCTATATAAGTATGGTGTCTCCCAGGGAGTTCCCCAGATCAGCAGTGAAAACGCAGAGTCGTTCCGTTTCCGCTGTGCGGACTACTTCAGCCAGGAAATGCTGATTGAAGAGGGGGGTGTTCAGCTGGCTGATGGCGGTTGGCTCATACCAGATAATAGGGGCACTGTGGGGAAAGAGGAGTTTTACAGGTGTGAAATTCAGCAGTTGAAGACTGGGTAGTGCCTGAGTAATGCACTGTAATGGTGTGGAATTCTGATATTTAAAGTCATTAAATGCATGGAATGAATTAATTGTTTAACTGTTAATTGCCTTTCTTTGAATGCATGTGTGTCACCTTAGGGCCCTGTGTGACACCCCTGGTGTGGACCCCAAACTAATAAGTGAAAGCTGGGTATACAATCACTATAGGTGGGTGGTTTGGAAACTGGCTTGTATGGAAAGGTCCTTCCCCAGAGTGATAGGCAGCCTGGGCCTCACCCCACAGCAGGTCCTGCTGCAGCTGAAGTACAGGTACTTTACTGTATACATCTGTGTGTGTTTAATATACAGTGCAATGCAACATCATCTGATCATATATGCAATTGGAGGGTAACAGTAAAAAAAAATGAGAATAATTTCTTCTGTTTTGCAAAAAGTTACTGATACCTAGTTGGATGGCTAGATAAACACCGCCATCCATCCCACCACCAGCTCACTTAGCTCACTTAGCTAAATAATTAGCGATATGCTAATGACTGAGTCAGTAAATGCATGGGTATATCGGATGGTTGCTGCAGATACTGTGGTAACTTTACGAGTGGTTCAAAATCAAAGTTTTACATCATTTTACACCTCAGCCACTTTTCAGGCTGTCACAATGCCTTGACATTTTAAAATATTTCATATATAAATATATCTAAAAACTATTTCTCTCAAAGTGTTACATTTGTTTGTATTCAGTACTGATAATCTGAGACCATTTAGAACGTTAGTCTATTTTTTTGTTTAAAGCAACTGTAGACATGCACTTTTCATCATTAAACAACGTTCTTTGACTACCTAACACTTCTGCACAGTACTGTACAGTATGTTTAAATTTTTTAATACAACTGATTGCTGATTCGGGCATAGAGCATGTTCTTATTTTTAAAAATCTGTTTTGCATTTTCTTCAGGTATGACCTTGAGATTGATCAGAGTCGGCGGTCAGCATTGAGAAAGATTATGGAGAAGGATGACACTCCTGCAAAGACCATTGTGCTCTGCATCTGTGGCATTGTTTCAACCGGTTCAGACCGGACCGAGAGAAAGACGACCCAGGGTGCAGACGCCAAGGCAGATTCGACCACGGGGCACATTTGGGTCACAGACGGGTGGTACTGCATCAAGGTAGTGCTGGACACCCCACTAACAGCAATGGTGCAGAAAGGTCGTCTCACAGTAGGTGTGAAAGTCGTGACCCATGGAGCTGAATTGGTTGGATCCCAAGATGCTTGTACCCCTTTGGAGGCACCATCAAACCTCATGCTTAAGGTAAGCATTCACTGAAAGAATACAACATTGTACCATACTGTACATTTCTCATTAAACCGTATTGCATTCATGTTCCTGCAGGTGTCCTTTAGGTCATCTACAAGCATGTGTTAAGGTGTTTCTAAATTGCCTGTGGTGTGATTGTGTGTTTCATTCATGTCTGTGTATAAGTCAAAGCCCTCTGATGGACTTGTCATACCGTTTGTCCCCCCTGGCTCCTGCTTAATGGACGGGCATCCCCTGCTGGATAAGCAGTTATAGAAAGTAGATGGATAGATGTAGCCATCTTTGCTTAAAAGAACAAAAACTCAGGACTTTGCCCGGGGTTTAAGGTAGGAAAGTGCTGGTTCGTAATGCAGTACTTTAATCACTATACCCCCTGTTAAATGTCATGGTTTCAGATTTCAGCCAACAGCACCAGAGTAGCAAGATGGGACACCAAGCTAGGCTACCACCATGACCCTCGACCACTGAAGCTTTGTCTGTCTTCTCTGTATAGCAATGGAGGCCCAGTGGGCTGTGTTGAAATAATTGTTCTTAGAAGTTACCCAACCCAGGTGCGTTACGGCCGATTTAAGATTGCAGTCACTTATTTTGAGAGATGCATCTAAAGAATGTTCATGTTTTCACCCAGTGGATGGAAAAGAAAGCGGACGGAGCCTATGTGTTCCGCAGTGGACGTGCGGAAGAAAGAGAAGTTCAGAGACACAGTGCTAGCAAGCAGAAAACCATGGAGACTCTCTTCGCAAAGATTCAGGCCCAGTTTGAGAAGGACCAGGCAGGCAAGTACCTCAATTTTTTTTCCTGAAAAACAAGAACTGAACTACTGAATTTCATTGAAGGCGATTATGCCAACACTAAAAGTAATCAGCATTCATATTACAGTGAGGAACGGATGCAAATGCAAAGGGAAGAGGTTGAGTCGCCAGGAAATCGAAGCTCTGCAGGATGGAGAGGATTTACACGAAGTTGTAGACGATGATCCTACTGGTGTAGAGGTGAAGGAAGCTTGCCGTCCTGTCATTTTCCCTGGGGCTTTTCTGTTTATTTTACTGGAAAGGGAAATGTTCACCTTAGCATTTCTGTGCATCAGGCTTTGCTGAGTGAGAAGCAGCTGGAGATCCTGAGCAGTTACAGGCGGGGCCTGGAGCAGAAGAAGCGGGACGAGTTGCAGGAGCGCTTCCGCCAGGCCCTGGAGGAGACCCAGAAGGGACAGGGGAGCTTCAGTGACAGGGAGGTCACGCCAGTATGGAGGCTGCGTGTGTCCGACTGCAGGGAGACAGCAGATGGCAGTGGTGAGCATGCATGTTACTACCTCCTGCCATGGTCCTGTTTTTGATTACAGAATGTGGAGCAGTAATATTGTCTGTGTCATAATGCATCCATAAGGGCAAGTGCGCTAATAAGAGAGTACTGGGTAATAAGTTACCAACTACGTTTACAAATGCCAAAACTGCAGAAGTTAATTATAGGCATCAAAATGTCTTTCCAAGTCATTAAAATTATTTTAAACATGGCATTGTGTTCACCAAACATGCAGCCAGTGTGTTCATATTCATTGAAAGTTGTCAGAGAAATGTCAGCTGCTCTGTAATTGAACTGTAAGTAGTTTTATGTGTATATTAGCACTGTGGAGGTGTACAGCAGTGTAATTGGGCCAACAGAAAATTCAGCTGCACGACTCTGATCCCTGCCGTCACCGTGACAACCTACCCCGCAAGCGGCCGCCACATAACCGTTAGCGACTTTTTGCAGGGTGCTTGTTGAATATCTGGCGGCCGTCCTCAGAGCTGCAGACCTTACTGAAGGAGGGGAGTAGGTACAAGGTGTACCAGCTAGCCACGTCGGAGGGCAGGAAGTTCAGTAGCAGCACAAATCTGCAGCTAACTGCCACCAAGAGAACACGCTTCCAGCACGTTCAGGTACCGCGCGAAGTGGCATCCATGTTCTTCCTACTATATTAATTTCTTGCAGCCAAATGGAACCGAGAAAAAAAATAAAACGTGTATGAGCAAGATTTTGTGTTGCTGGCAGAAGATAATTCTTTTATCTTGTGAATTTTATGTTGTGTAAAATCTTTCATTCTAGCAGTTGTCACCCCAGTTTGTCAAACATACGCTGCTTCTAAACTGTAGATGTATCTAATCTTGCAGGCATCCCCAGAAAGGCTAACTGAACTCTTCCAGCCCAGAGCATCTGTTAGCTTTGGGACACTCATGACCCCTGGGTTCCGCCCTCTGTACGGGGAGGTGGATGTAGTTGGCTACGTCATCTCCATCGCCGACAAACACGGTAAGTCTCACGGCCGCTTGCAGTCGTTCTGTGGATAGTGGGTGGAGACTGTGAAACGACTGACCCAAGATGCACTTGAATGTTAGTGCTGTTTGCTTACACCACACTGGTAAAGGTTAGCATTTTCATGGAGCTCCCCCCCACAGAGCAGCTTTAGCCCCCAGTTTATTCCGCCACAGTGTGCTAAGAAACGCTACTGGAGATCCTCCCTTCCCACTGGCACCGGGCACTACAAAGCCTCTTGCTGACGTGCCAGCCCTCTCCCACAGCCAAAAGACATGCCAGGACAGACTGGCACTGCATTAGCTGCACATACACCACTCATCAATTTATCTCTATTTCTATATTTATTCTCTGCACTGTATTCTGTTTGTGTGCCATCACCTGTTTTTAGTGTGTATATACTTGTGTGTTTTGTGCTTTAAGTGTATATGTTATGTACAGTGGGCTCCCTTTTCTAAGATTTACATTACGCGAGGTAATGGAAAATTCCAGAAAAAAAACAATATTAGAACGGCACGCAATTTAAAACTGAGTAGCATGTTGAGACGTCACACCGTCTCACTTGGTACATGAATCATCCCTTTATGCTACCTGCCTGTTAGTCGCTTAGTTGCCGTCTTGGATCGACTGTCATGGGGTAGTACAGCTCGTCATGGACTTGTGTCCACGATCGGTTTTGACTGACTGGTTGTAAGTCGATTTGGGCATGAGTTGGCCCTTTATTTTATATGCAAAAATTCTCATATGCATAGTATACTGTATAATAAATTATATCAACTTTAAGTCATAGCTTGTTTTTTTTTAACCTTTTTATCACCATTTTCTTGGTTGATTGCTGCCGGCAGTTGGGGTGGTAACGTACATTCACGCTGGGCAGCACTCGCACTGTCAAGTGTGGTGCAGTTGTGGCCACGTATTGGTTATATTGTTAGTTGTTCTATTATTATTAGTTATTGCTGCCTGATTTTATCATAGGTATGTATATGTAGGGAAAAATATACTGGGTTTAGTATTATCCATGTTTACAGGCATCTGCTGGGGGGTCTTGGAACACGTCCTATATGGATGGGCGAGATTACGGTACTCGCTGGTTAATGTATGAAGGATTTCCCTGGCATCAGTGAGGTATACTCTACCAGTCAGTAGTTTTTACACACGCTGACATTTTCTACATTTGCATGCTACTCACTTAACATTTACTAAAAATATACTCAGTCTTCTTTGCTACCAAATATATTTACAGTATGTTTACCATGTGAGTACCTTTATTAGCAAGAAAATGTCTTATTTTTGATTCATCAAAGTAACCATCCCTTGCAGTTATAACAGCTGATAAACTTCGAGGCATTCAAGAGACATTAAATACTGCTCTGTTTCATGGGTTGAGAGGGATAGCTAGTGCATTTAAAGTTAAATGACAGCCTATAATCTGACTTTGCGATCACCACACAGCCAGGTAACAGGATGTCAGACATATACTGTTACATACTCTTTTCATGTCATGAATTAAACTTGTTTTATTTGATTTATATTTTCATTTATAGATGTTCACTTAACTTTCCAATGCTTAACAAGAACAAAACATCTACAGTTTATGAAAGAAATGGATACGTGGTAAAACCCTGAGGTATACACAAACTTTTGACTGGTAGTGTATCTTCTCATTTTGAATCTGATATTAAATGAGGGGTTGTGGGTGTGGTCATCTGTGTGTGGGGTCGTGCGGGGGGGGGATGACCACCGGACTGAGCCGAGACGGATCCCCTGTGTGTAGGTATCTCCCCTGTGATTTACCTGGCTGACGAGCAGCTGCACCTTGTAGCTGTCCGGGTCTCCTGCAGCCTGCTGCAACTGGCCCTGGAAGAAGTGGTGCAATCCCAGGCTCTGCTGGCCCTGAGCAACCTGCAGCCACGCTGCCAGGCCCCCGTGCCCGTCCTCTACGCTGGCGATCTGGCCCTTGTCTCAGCTAAACCTAAAGAGCCACAACTGCAGGAGGCCAGTGAGCGTTTGAGGAATGCTGTCCAGGTACAGACCAAACAGACGTCCCACACACACTATTGAAGAGAGTTCCTGTGTAGCCAGCGTGCATGCCGGGTGTCATGCATGCTAATGAATGAATCATGAAAGTGAAATATATAATTAAATTAACCATCCCTCCCTGTCTCACTGAAGATAATGGATTAAATAGCTGTGGTACTTCTCAGACCAGGAGGGGTCCGCTCCTGCGCCGTACTTTTGTGACACCCTAAGGGGTCCCGTTTTCTTGTGTTCCCTGTAAGCTAAGCCAAGTCGGGAATATTTATCATTTTTTACTTCTTTTATGACAGGGCAGTGAGCAATTCTTTAAGCTTGCAGAGGAGAAACTCTTCAGCCTGATCCATTCAAATGGATCATATTTGCCACCCCCTAATGGTCGGATTCTTGCTCCCAAAACACCGACCTGGAACACACGACGACAAGGCATGAATAGTGTAAGGATTCCTAAGCAGTTTCTGATAACAGGTTCCCCTTTAAATTCATCCTCTCCATTTTGACTGGTAGTTTTATTGCCTTAAATGAAGCCACTCCATGTGACGTGTTTCTTTTCCAAGTGTTCAGTGCGTTTTGTTATGCGTGTCTTACAGGAGACTGGGCCGACGCCTCAGAAATCAGCACAGACGGTTGGGTCTGTCACACCCGTGAACAGGAAGGTCCCCCCAGAGGACAGCTCCTTAGTGGACAGGGACCCCAAGAGCTTAAAGAGGAAGCGTGGATTAGACTACTTATCCCACATTCCTTCTCCTCCACCCCTCCAGCTGCTGAAGACCAGCATGTCGCCCGCTGTGAGCAAGACCTTCCACCCGCCACGACGGTCAGAGACGCCCACTCCGGTGAGCAGGCAGCAGCAGACACCAGCCCCCTGCCTCATAGCTAAGCCAGTGGAGGGTGAGTGGGTAAGCGATGAAGAGCTGGCTATGATCAATACACAGGCCCTGCTTGACGGGTCGGGCCTGCAGAATCAGGAGTGATCAGGCCAGAATATGAGGAAGCATTATATCCAATGGGCACGTTCCTTTGCCATGCGAGTCAAGGGCCGAACCCCTGTCTCTTTTGGGCCATGCTGATGTTTCCATAAATATGTATATGATATGTATTGTAATATTGGACATCAGCACTTAAGAAAAGGTTGTATTTGTTTGGTTGTTGTTGCGGTTTTATTTGTGACTTGCAGAGGTTTGTATTTATTTGGTGGTTTCTTTAATAACTATACTGTAAATTACATTGTGTATATTTCTTTAATACCATGGATAAGAGAGAATACCTTGCTCTGAATGACCTGTCACCATTTTGGTTGTTACTTAGTTGTTGCTTATTATGTAATTATTTGAATAAATTGTGTAAGTGGTTAATGAAACGTGTTTGTGTCTTGGTGTTAATCACATGTTTATCTCCAAAGACGGAAATAGACACGGTCTGCCTAAAAGCGTAAACAAGGACGCCTGGGTCTGTGTAACAGCGGGGGGTGTAGGTGCCCGACGAGTGCCGGCTGCACGATCGGTCTCACGCTTTATGGCAGACAACCCGTTTCCGGACCCGCACACAACAGACGGTTTATAGCGAGACTTTACGGCTATATATAATGCCAATATAGCGCCACTGTAAGTTAACCTTCTAGTCAATCACATATATTTGGTCTATTAACCTTCTAGTTAATCATATATATTTTAACTTACAGTGCTGTTACCTTTTTGTTACCTCATTGGGGTCTCTCTCCCCTCTGTTACATCACACGTAGTATCCGCAACGCCATCAGCATTGTGGATGACCCCACACACCCCTCACACACACTCTTCTCCCTCCTCCTGTCTGGCAAAAGGTTCCATAGCATCCACTGCCAGAATGGGGAATAGTTTCTTCCCTCAGGCCATCAGACTCCTCATCCAGAACCTAACACAATCCCCTCCCCCACACACACATCTGTATATACTATTTATTATTTGCCTTTCAACTATTTACTCTTTTCCACCACAGCATTTTTGCACATAATAAACCTCGCTGCTACCATACAGTAACTCAAATACTGTTTCCAGACTGTTACCACTGTTAATTTGCACTGTATGTTGTCGTGTCTTGTCAATTGTACTGTTATGTTGTCCTTTCTGCACTTATGATGCTGCTCTGTGTTGCACCATGGTCCTGGAGGAATGTTATCTCATTTCACTATATACTGTGTGTATGGTTGAAATTACAATAAAAACCTACTTGACTTGACTTTTAAGCCATAATTTGCTGCCACCTGGGTGACTTTCGTAAGTCTTTGTCCAACTTTGGAGAATATTTTAGATTCTCGTGATACTCTCGGAGGGCTACATAAAACACGGACATCCTCGCTGACTTCGAACGCAGCAACTGGACACGACCGAAAACACGTATCCGACTTCGCATTAAAGTCTCGTAGGACTATGGCTTTTATGACCTGGGACCGATCGGCCAGCAACATGGCGGACGCGCATGCTCGGAACCGATCGCGCGTCGGGCACCTACGGGGGCGGTTCTACGCCTTTGACAGCGGCAGCGTTATCCGGCCACACCCGGGAACAGATAGAAGGGCCGCATGTTTACTTCCGGTACGAGGGTCGGGTGACATGCCGCTCGGTGGTGATAGTATGCGTCTAAGTAATGTGCATCTCCCAGAATAATCCAGGGTAAGAGTGTCTGTGTGTACAGCAGCCTTCATTTTAATGTGACTTAAAGTGGTGAAGACGCTTAGACTATTCAACGGAGCTTCTTTCCAGAAAGAAAATCATAGCGTAAGCAAACTGTTGAGGTGTTTAATGTGTTCTTTAAATTAAGTCCGGTTTGCTGTTAATTTAATTAAACTTGAGAATGTTGGAGGAATAACGTCTTTCGCGTAGTATATATCACTGCAGTAGCAAAGGTTAAGCGTGTAGGCGCTGCTATCCGGAGCTGTATTGGCGGCTTGCTTTGCGGTGGCTGATCGCTTCCAGATCATGCATTTTAGTCGCATGCGTAAGTCACATTGCAGCTATCATCGTTTTAATTTGGTTAAATTAATACGCTAAAGTTTGGCCCGCTTGTTTCAAAATTAACCTCCACGTATTAGATCTATTCATGCGTTTGTCGAAAATATAATAAACATCAAGATTCTTGCCAAAGGCTAATTACACCGTAACAACGTAATAAAACTGAAAGTAAAACCCAAACTGACAATACTACAAAACAAAGAGTAACTTTAGATAATATATTTGGTCATAAATAAAACTAAGATTTTAGATATCCAGTCTCTTTGTCACTTTACACTTACACAGTTTAAGTAACGCATTGACATTGGCAGTTTGGTGTGACTGCACAGCAATAGCGTATCTGAAAGTCAACATGGATGTGATTTATTGCATCAGAAGGAAACGTATGCCATTCTTTAGGAAACAATTTTGAGGCGTATTTGGACAGAAAAGCTGAACGTTTTACAAACTTTTATGCTTCTGAAGTAAAATACGAATTTATATTCATATTTAAGAAGCAATTAGGCAAATACTTGTGAGCAACTAAACCCTGGCACACTTTCATTTGGCAAAACAATGCAGTGTAAATCAGGACTGCCAACTCTCACGCATCTGGCATGACGTGCTTTTAGACTCTCACGCTCGCAAGAAATCTTATGGCAAATATGTATTATTCCATTATAAACCTACGATTAGCTACATCAAAAGTGTTTGGGGTAGTTCGCAAACCATACAGACTATTTACCAGATAATAAAACTGTTACATACATGTAAATGCTTGTGTATGTGAGTGCAGACTCAAATTGAAAATCACTCTCCAGCCAGCTGACCAAAGTTGGCAACCCTGGTGTAAATATCTCACATGCTTAAAAATGCTTTTGAATTTTTTAGCTGTCCTGCTTTCAGTTATATATAACATTATATATTATACTTTCATTGACTTTGCCTGTCTCTTTCAGATGCTTAATCTTTGTTCTAGTACATCTGTGACTGATGCTGAAGACAGAGGTGTACGAGAAGCTCTGGCAAGCAAAGTTCAGACATGTGTTCAGGAGACTGACGCCGTTTGTGTCAAGAATGAAGAGGAGACTGTTGTGAGGCTGGATGAACCACCAGAGGCTGCTGTCACAGAAAGGCCCCCCATTGCTGAGGACAGGAATCCACAAGAGTCTGAAGAACGAAGCGACGGATCGCAGGGTCAGTCCAGTGATACGATAAATGACAGTTCACTGATTAAATGCACATCTGAAAGGCCAGCTTGCTCCTCACCCAAAGTGGAAGATGGACTTTCAAAAACAGATCAGTGTCAGGGTGAAGGAGCAAGAAGCCTGGGAAGTGTGAGCCCAGGCAGGAAGGCTGGAGGGCTGGTCGATGGGGAATGGGTCATCCGGAGCACAGCCTTCATCGGGCCGATGTGCCGGCCTGAACCGGCTGAGTCCAAGGGGAACCTGGATGACAAACTGACTGAGTTTTACAAGGAGCTGGAACAGATGGAACCCGCAGAAACTCCTGACAACAGCACAGACAAAGATAAGAGCCGCATTGAAGCAAAGAAATCCATAAACTCGACTCCTTCAGGAGAAGGGTTTCATTTCAGCAGAGGTCACAGACCTTATCATCGGCCTCATATATACCGGGACCCCCCCAATGAGGAATGGCATTCCTGGAAACGTAGGCGCGACTCCCATTATGGCCCAGATCACAGCAGCTGGGATCCCTATTATCAGAACCAGTGGCAGCATCCCCCGACGTTTGGGGGTCCTCCCTGCCCCCCATATCCACGGTTCAGTGAGCCTAAGTTATATGGGCCTCCCAAGTTCCCACCACCGCCAAATCCCTTATACCATCCAGCTTTCAGGCCGCATATGAGTACTTTCTATGACTGCCCTCCTATAGCAGAATGGGAGCAGCCTTTCCCACCGGGGTCTGACTTCGCAGGTTTTGATGGCTTTGGTGATCACTACACTTCCCAGGGCTATGGTGAAAGCTTTTTTCCCCCATATGATTTGGAAAACAATCAAGCCAATGGTTGTCCCAGCCACGGAAGCCGACCCTGGTTTCCGTCATATGAACAGGATGGTTCCGACTGGAGAACTTGTCCCGATATAGAATTTGGGCCCCGGCAACATCATCTCAATGAAGAGTTTTGTGAGCCGTCAGACTCAAAGAAAGGTTTCCTTGATTCCTCGTTGGTTTTGATCCTGATGAGAGGATTACCAGGGTCCGGAAAGTCAACTTTAGCCCAGTGAGTTCTCAGATAATCTGCTTTAATTGGCATAGTTGTACATCCACAAAACAGTGAATGATTATTCATGAAATAAATATTTCGCCAGTTGGAATAAATCATGTGTAGAAAAATTTATGAATCGTTGTGGAAAGTGTGTAGAATTTATTGTATATATTTTTATATTAAACTGTACAGTGTTTGGGAATGGAATTTACGTTCTTGTTAACTGCTTTTTTGTTAATTCCAAAGTAAATTAATTACACCCATTACTTAAGCAATGGTTGCAACTGTAGAATACATAACCTTTTTATACATATATAGGGTTTGCAGTCCTATTGAGGAATTTCCAAAAGGAAAATTCTGCTGACTGTGTGTGTGTGTGTGTGTGTGTGTGTGTTCGTTCGTTCAGAGACCTCCTTTCATCTGGTCCAAACGGGCTGGTCCTCAGCACTGATGATTACTTCTCCCAGGAGACAGGTTATGCTTATGACCCAGGTCTGTTGGGAGACGCTCATAGCTGGAATCAAAACCGGGGTAAGATTACACTCATTGCTTCCGGTCTCTTTCCAGGCAGCCCCTGGAAAATATTTGGCTTATTTCTTCAGTGTCAGCTGCTGGAAAGTAGCAAACATTTATTGTTACATTTTTCTGATATGTTCTAGATAACAAATTGCATGTATTGACGTATCTGCATTATGATTTTCTGTATATTATGTTCGTTCCTTCTGTAAATCAGAAGTTCTGCTTTGAATGGATGCATGTTGATAGCTTAGGAAAGAATCATTTTCTGTTTTTTGTTTCTTGTTTTTCAGCCAGGGAGGCTATGGAGGAAAGCCGTTCTCCAGTAATTATTGACAATACAAACATGCAGGCTTGGGAAATGAAGCCATATGCAGAAATGGTGAGAAGTTTCCACTTTAAGACCATCAATGTCCTTTAGATCTAAAAGGAGTCTTTAAGTTTGTCAGGTTATGTATATTGAAAAATGTTATTGGCGCTTGTTATTTACTAAAATTTGACTTTGAATTTCCTCTGGCATGTCACAGGCTGTAGAAAGGGGATATCGCGTGGATTTCTGTGAGCCCAACACCAGCTGGAAGTTGGACCCCACAGAGTTGGAAAAGTAAAGACTCCATTTTAAGCCAGTGTTTTAAACTTTAAACCTATACAGTTCTAGGAGTGTAGTCAGTATTTCAGAATCAGGTGACAGATAGTGTAGAATTTTAATAAATTCTTAATATTATGCCATAAACACACTTTCTGTGCCAGTGTCTTACTCCAGTGTAAATTATTTTTAACCATTCATTAAAATTTCCACTAATGCCGTGAACAGATGTTGATTTAAGCGATATTCTTCCGTTATCTTGCTTTTCTTTTCCCAGGAGAAACAAGCATGGTGTCGGCCGGCAGAAAATTTCAGAAATGCTGGAGCGTTTTGAGTTGCCAATGTCCCTGGACATTGTGCTGAACTCGCAGCAACCCCTCCACAAAAGCAGAGGGCGCTCTTCAACGCAGCCCAGGCAGAGGTTGCACGACGCTGGAGATAATGTCCCTGATTGAGGGAAAACTACTACTTTCTGGTTTAATTATTATTTGTTGATTACACCAGCAATTTTGGTGCTGGCTGTTTGTGGTTTGCAAAACTGCAGCTGAGATGAGCTGATAAACTGTGATTAAGTGTCTTTAGGGTTATGTTTTATACTTATAACTATGCAGGGATTGTACTGATTTTTCTACCTTGCAAGTCCTGGAATGTCCACCAGGGGGCTCAGAGAGGCGTGGATACTAGGGTCCCAGCCCTTTATAGGGGCCCCAAATTTTGCCAGACCTCCACTCAGCAAAATGTACTGTGGGAGGATCTGTATTTTTTCGGACTGAAAGTGCCAATTCTAGCAGGGGGCCTGTCCATTTTGCTGGGGTAGGGGCCGAATTTCTAGCTAAGCCCCCGAAGTCCACTGCAGGTACTGAAATCAGTTCTATGGTACATACCGCACAGGGACTTGGAGGAATCGGCACCTGCAGTGTTATTTTTGTCAGTGCTCGTTTACTTGCCTAAGATGCCTGAGTTTTATTCACACGGTACCCTGATGCCACTTTGCCTGGACAGGATTTTGTTGTCTGCTAAACTGTAAACTAGGAAAAAACAGGCTATATTACTTATTTTTCTGTCAAGGTTAGTATCAACATTTAAAAAAACCACGAGACTGGGCGATGTAATACGCCCAGTGCTCTGTGAGGCACACTGGAAATTTAGAGGTTATGTCTTGAAAACAAAATTAGTATTTGGAGTTTGTCTTATTACCAGCAGTGCAGTTCCTCACTAGCACACTAGTGTGACATCATGAGTTCAACCTGCCCTGTTGGCGTTATGATTAAGCAGATATTTATAGATATTCATAAATTCACAGAGGGTCTCCTCCATATCTCAAGTTTATCTCGGTGTAGTGGAGCTCTTCTCTTCAGCTGACAAGGATACATAAATCTTACTGTTTTGTTAGCTTGTAGACAAGTCGTGTAATTGCATGTACATTTGTCTTCGATTGGGAATGTGTAGATGTGCAGAGATTGTTAAAACCCAATGAACTACTAATAGTATTTAAAAAAAACAAAAAAACAAGCAGAATTAGATTGTATAGAGTCATTGTACAGTTTGAATTCAGCTACTACATGGCAATATTTTATTCAGGTATTTTGCATAAAATTTTGTATATAGATATTTTGTATATGTGGATTTTAATGTAATTTAAATAGTAAATGTAAGTAAATTGCAGTGTAAATCTGTAAATCCATTAAATAACAAAGTAGTTTTAATGATTGAGAGTTTTGATTTTCAGTATGCATCATTATTTTTTAGTGTGTTTGTTTAGATAGTCTCAGTGATTAGCGCTGATGCCTCGGGTCTTGGGTTCGTTCCCCGGGTCGGGCGTAGGAGGTCCTGGGTTCGGTCTCTGGTTCGCTCCCTGGGTCGGGTGTAGCACCTTTCTGTGTGGAGTTCGCGTGGGTTTCCTTCCACAGTCCAAAAGTGTGCAGGATAGGTTGATTGCTGACTCTGTGCATGTGCTTGTGTGTGTATGCCCTGCGGTGTGTTGGTTCCTGCCCATGCGCATTATTCCTGGGATGGCTCCAGTGCCCCCCATGACCCCAGTTGGGATTAAGTGGTTACGGTGATGGATGGATAGCCAGAAATTGTCTGTAGTATCTTGTTCATCTGTAATTACAATGTGTCTAATGATGAGTTGACAACTATACATTTATAATACTTTTATTCTCTATTTGGACAAGTGTGAGTACAGGTACATATCACTTCTTTGGTTGTCACATGTCCCTTCTTGCTCTCCAGCAAGACAGAGTGACATTTTGGGTGAGAGAGCAGGATCGGCCATCTGTCCTGGGTTTGTGGTTAAAGGCCAACTGGGTCATGATTACTATTCCAGTCACTGGATTTTTTTTACAGATCTGTCTGTCCTTTATTTAGGACAGCCTGGCAACTTAGGTACGTATATACAGTGCCATCCGTGATGTTTGAGACCAAGACATATTTTTCGTTGATTTATCCCTCTGCTTCATAGTTTAAAATTTCAAATCAAACAATTCAGACATGATTAAATTGCACATTCCAGACTTTAAAGTTATTTGCATACATTTTAATTTTACCATGTAGAAATTACAACACATTTTATACACAGTCCCCCTCATATCAGGGCACTAGATTGTTTGGGATGTCACAGTTGTTTGTGATTACTGAGGTTGCTTCATTAGTGCAGGGATAAGATATCTATGCTTGTTTCTATCATTTGGAGTCTGTAGTTGTTATTCTTAAACTTGAGGAGAAGAGCTGTGTCAATGAAAGTCAAAGAAGCTATTATGAAGCTGAAACAACAAGAATAAAACCATTAGGATTACAGAATGAACTCTGGAATATCATTAAGGAGAAAGAAACCACCGGTGAGCTCAGTAATCGCAAGGGGAATGATAGGTCAAGGAAGGCCTCCACTGCTGATGACAGAAGCATGCTCACTAAACCACCGAACACCTGTCCAGCAGACCAGAAACAGTCTGCAGGAGCCAGGAGTGTCTTTGTCAGAGATTCCTATCCTCAGAAGACTTCATGAACAGAAATACAGAGGCTTCACTGCAAGATGCAAACCACTAGTCAGCCACTAAAACGGAATGGCCAGATTACAGTTTGGGGAAAAAAGTACTTCGAAGAGCCTGCAGAATTCAGGAAAAAGGTCGTCTGAACAGAGACCAAGATTAACCAGTATCAGAGTAATGGCAAGAGGAAATTGTGGAGACAAAATGGAACTTGCCAAGATCCAAAGCATACCAGCTCTTCTGTTAAACACAGTGGCGGGGGTGTTATGGTTTATTCATGTATGGCTACCACAGATACTGGCATTGATGATTGATGATGTAACTGCTGGCAGCAGTCCCACAATGAATTCTGAGGTGTATAGAAACATCTTACCTGCTTAAGTTCCTGTAAATCCCTCCAAATCCATCCACTTCATCCCGCGACAGGATAATGATCGCAAACATACTGCTAAAGCAAACACAAGAGTTTTTCAAAGCAAAAAAAAATGGAAAATTCTCCAGTGGTGCCAAGTCACTTAATTTAAATCTAACTGAGCGTGCCTTCCATATAGTGAAGAGGGAATTTAAAGGGGCAAGTCCCCAAAACAAGCAGAAGCTGAAGGTGGCTGCAGTAGAGGCTTAGCAGACCATCGGCAGAGAAGATACTCAGCAGCTAGTGATGTCTGTAAATCGCAGGCTTCGAGCAGTCATTGCATGCAAGGAATATGCAACAAAGTACAAAAAGTGTTGTAAGTTCTGCATCCTGAAACCGAAATGTCTGCAAATAACTTTCAAGTCGTAGACTTGTGTGTGTGTGTGTGAGCGGGTATACCTATCCTTATAGGGACACAATGTCCCCATAACGTGATAAATATCCTTTTTTTTTCCCTTATGGGGACCGGTTTCCTGGTCCCCATAAGGGAAAACTCTATTTTATAAAAATCAGTGACTGCT
>JAODJX010000039.1:14839388-14856482 GCA_026776945.1 Isichthys henryi | reverse complement strand
GCTGGCCCCCCATCCTGGGTTGTTCCCTGCCTCGTGCCCATTGCTTCCGGGATAGGCTCCGGACCTCCCGCGACCCAATAAGGATAAGCGGTTTGGAAAATGGATGGATGGATGGATATTCCTGTCCTTTCATACTCATGTTGAGCATATTGTCTGATCCTGTCTATAACTGCTGCTGTAACACTGAAATTTTCATTTGTGGAATTAATAAGGTTAATCTTATCTTACCTTATCTTATCTTACCTTATCTTATCTTGCTGTGTCTTGTCTTGTCTTCCCTTGCCTTGCACTTATGCCTAGCTGACCCCTTGACAGCCATATGTTTGTAATGTGCTATACTGTATGTCACTTTGTAAATATATATGTGTTGCCCATCACCTCTGCTTGCAGCAACAGCCACGAGCAGAAAGTACAGACATACATGGTGGAGCTGATGAGTTCCATCATCTGTGAGGGGGACACCGTGTCCCAGGAGCTGCTGGACACTGTGCTGGTCAACCTGGTGCCGGGGCACAAGGTGAGCATTGACTGCATCCCCCCACACCACCGCTCCCAAGTTCATATAACGCATGTAACTCTGCACCATGAACCTTCTGGCTGCCTAACGTGTTCCTGCAGAACCTCCACAAGCAGCCCTATGAGCTGGCTAAAGCCTTGCTGAAGAGGACTGCCCAGGCCATCGAGCCCTGCATCACCAACGTAAAGCGACCTTCTCATAAATCTGACTCTCTAGGCTGTTGCTGATGACACCAAATCCATCAAGTCTACACAGGCTATGGTGCATCCTATCTGATGTCAGTGTTAAGCGCAGGTAGCAGTTTGGCATGGACAGGAGTATGATAACCACTACAGTGGGGTGCCGCTTTAGCACAAGTTCAATGACTCTGCATTCTTGGGCCTAAATTGGCATCCACTGCTACCTCCCAGTTGCAGTGTTTTTCACTTGCTCTCAGCCGCGTAGCGTTTCCCGGGAAGGGAGTAATTCCTGCCTGAAGTCATATTCCCAGCTGTACTCATTAAAACTTTGGAAAGTTTGGCGTGATGTGTAGCAAGTTTTCTGGTGATAATGCAGCCTTCCTCTGTAATTTAAGTTTTTTTTTTTTTTGGGTTGCTAGATTAGCAGCAATCTGTGCCGTGTATTTTAGACTGTCCTGCTTTGGCAGTGTGAGCTGTTGCATTCTCATGCACAGCTTCGCATGGCTTGTCAGCACCAGACGTTTTCCAGCACTCGCAGAATATAGAGATGAATTGAGAGGACAATAATTTGGCATTTCATAAAATCTACAAGAGTATACAAAAAACACAAAAACCACAGACCAATGTGTTACAGCAGTCACTAATTAGTTACAGCTGGTTTTCAAATATGTAGTTTAAAAATTGTTGGTTCATCTAAACTAATTGAGATGCACTGGACTTTCTTCCTGTCACAAGTGACTCTGCTTTCAAAGTGAATTTGGGCTCAGTTCCCCCCCATTGTTGCTGATTTCTGGCTTTTGCACTGTTCAGTTCTTTACCCGGGTGCTGATGCTGGGCGAGAAGTCCGTGAGCCACCTCTCAGAGCACGTCCTCGATCTCATCCCTGAGCTCTACAGCATCGACAGTCGCCTTATTTTCCCTGTGTTCCCCCAGCTCGAGTTCAAACTAAAGGTGCAACCCTCCCTCCCCACCTCAGTCCCATTATCCATACATGCACAAAGGGTGTGTTGAGGCTAGGCATTATTTATTTTCAGAGGTAAATAAACATAAAATAAATGACACTTGTTTTTATATATATATACATACGTATTTTTAATTTGGATGCTAGCATGTGTGAATGGTCTCTACAGCATTGTTATGCATTTCTTTGTATAATGTATAGTTTACCATATAATCACTGCTTATATTCCTCATATTTCGAATTATGGAACACTGCAAAGAACATGTCTTACATTCCTGACATTTCCTTTGCTTATCTGGTGCTTAGAAGGCTTAGGTGTTTGTTGTAGCACTGTCACTTAACCTCAGTTACCAGTCAGGCATGAGTGGATTTTGTGATCTAACCCTAACCCTGATCCCACGCCAAGTAGCTTGTGTGCGTTTCTTATTTCATCCTTGCAGAATTAATGGTGGCATGTATCTGGATGTTATTTGGTTCCCCCAAATAACACAAATCGGAGCCAAGATGGTGCTTTCCAGAGACAGCTGAAGTCACACAATGAAAGTCTTTCATTGTGCATGTTGTAAACCCGCAGTATAGCCCAGCTTTTACAGCTGCCTGCCCTCAGTGAGGCTTTGTGCTGCTTTCTGCTCCTCCAGAGCTGCGACAGCGACCAGCGCCTTCAGGTCGTCAAGCTTCTCACCAAAATGTTCGGAGCAAAAGAATCCGAACTGGCGACACAGAACAAGTCCCTTTGGCAATTATTTCTTGGAAGGTACAGCTTTATTATTATTTATTAACCTTCATTAACCTTTTTATTAACCTTCTATTAACCTGATTTTTTATCCATACAGCTTTGTATCTCAGCCAGCTAACCCTTAAATGATTAGAAGGCATGATACCATTTAGAATTATCCGGCATTCAAATGGTTCACTGATGCTTATAAAGATGAAGAATAATTGTATACAAAGAAAAGAGAGTAAGAATTAAGCTGTACAGTGTTGTCTATAATGTACTCATTGTAAACTGTGCTTGGTAATGATTTCTACAGTGGTCCATTAATTTTGATGTCTCTGTTAGGTTCAATGACATCCATGTTTCTGTTCGACTGGAGTGTGTGAAATTTGCCAGCCCCTGCCTCATCAACCATCCAGACCTTGCCAACGATCTCACAGGTACCTGCTCTGGAGCAAAGTTACTAATAGGCGAGCTGCTGAGGCTACAGGAAGCACTGCAGATCGCTGGTACTTCGCCAAGCTTCTCTGTGTAGGGGGTAGTTATGATTTTTCACTCTGCAACAGTGAGAGGTCTATGATTTTTATGCACAGTTTACAGAGCATGTAATGCACATTTATACTGGTGAATGCTCACTGTTTCTAAGTGCATCTTTCCTGAAATTTGAAGGCCAGCTACTTCACCACTATATTCATGATTCCAGTACTGTTGCGTTGCCACCTTCCAGACCACCTAAGGGGTCGGTCACATGACCCCGAAGAGGCCATCCGGGACAATGTCATCGTGTCGATTGTGACCGCTGCCAAGAAGGACCTGGCCCTTGTCAACGACCACCTGCTGAGTTTTGTGCGTGAAAGGACCCTGGACAAGAAGGTTAGTCTTTAAAACTTTTATCCATCCAGTTTTCAAAATGAATCGCATGAGTCATTTTGCACCCAGACTGGCTGCTGCTCTTTTTTGGGTGAAATGAACAGCATTTTAATGATATGATTTAATATGATTTTCATATTATATCTGTTTGCTTTAACAAGCTGATGCCAGCAGCACCTTCGGTGGGAGAAGACATTGTATTTTAATGAACCCATTACAGTGCAGGGTCTCGGTGAACCCTAGAGGCACAGGGCATGAAACAGGGTGCAACATAACAGGACATATACTATACTATACTATACTATACTATACTATACTATACTATACTATACTATACTATGTTATGCTACACTACCTGACATTACACTACACTACACCACACAATATTTATGAATTACCAATTTAACTGAACTGCATGCTTAGGTGGGGCAACATGTGCAAACACAGGGAAAGCATACAATCTGCATACATACACATGTATACACACACACACACACACACACACACGTACACACATGAATACACACAGACATACACAGGTTTGTCATTATATCTTTGTGGGGACTCTCCATTCATTTATATGGGGAAAACAATAATTTCAACATGACGACCTTAACCCCTACCCAGCCCTAAGCTTAACCACAAGTAACCAAACAAGACTTTTGGCATTTAAAATTTTTTGATTGCATTCACAGATTGTTGGAGGAACCAGAATGGTCCCCACGATGTCAAAATAACAGGTTTTTATTACATTCTGGGAAACATTTGGTATAGACATAACACACACACACACACACACACATACACATAGCCATGCCGCCACACACTTGCACAGCTTAATAGGGTTAAATTTAGTTCAGGTGCCTGTGGATGGGAGCTGCATGCAAACCTCTCTCGACTGATGTGTTCTTACTTCAGCTCATTTCCACGGCAGCCAGAATGAGAGAAATACTGCCATTTTTACACCATCGCATGAGTCATTTTGCACCCAGACTGTCTGCTGCTTCTTTTTGGGTGAAATGAACAGCAATTTAGTGGTGATATGGATGATTTTCATATTATATCTGTTTTCTTTAACAAGCTGATGTCAGCGGTACCTTCGGTGGGAGAAGACATTGTATTTTAATGAACCCATCACAAAGCCATTGGGCCTGTAATTCCCTTCCTGCACTCCATCTCTCCCTGTAATCTAATCCCAAGGACATTCCTGTTGCTAAGGAACAGGAGGGACAAATGAATATATTGGGCCATAACTCATACTGACTGCACTGTTTAAAAAGCATTTTCAAATAGAAAGAGCGGTGGTCAGTGATGTCCAATTAGACCCTCCCACCGTGTACCCAGAGCCCTGTACCTTTAGCCAGCTATTTCTGTGACAAATTATCGATCTCTGCTGGCTTTTCCTTCAAACTGGGGTGGCGCCCCGTCTGACCCCCTGAGCTTCTCAGTCTACGTTTTTGCTAATTAGACATGCAGGAAATGAAAGTCATTTCACCGAGTAGCGAATCCATGACCCAGTCTGGCTGTCCTGATACCTTCCAAGCGCTTTTCCTTCTCAGTGGAGGGTGCGTAAGCAGGCGATGATGGGCCTGGCGCAGATCTACAGGAAGTACACACTGCAAGGGGAAGCGGGGAGAGAAGCCGTCAAGCGGATCTCCTGGATCAGGAATAAGCTGCTGCACATCTATTACCAGAAGAGCATGGAGGACAGGTGGGGGTATGCTGCGTCAAGCTGTGAGCTTGAGGACTGGGCTTTTCAGCTTCTTAGTGTAAGGATCAAGAGATGCTGCTTAGTTGTTCTCCAGCCAGGGCCGGTCCCAGAACCTCTTCAGTACTCATTAATATGACAAATAACGTGGATTGTTGAGAACAGCCTATCCCTGAAGTGCCGTGTCTCCCCTCTGTCACTGATGGCTCTTTTTTAATGTTATTTTGGCCTCAGGATATTATTGGTAACACTTTCTATGAATGCTGTGTCTATAAGACACTATGAGCATATTCATAACACATTTGAATGCATTCATAATGCATTATAAACATGACTGTAAATATTTCTAAAAATGCATAACACATTATAGCCATATTGTTAATCAATATGAATGCTTTGTTAAACTCTCATCTATAATGCACTATACAGCTCTGGAAGAAATTAGGAGACCACTTGATATATTATTTATTTATTATTATTTTTTAAAATTAAAATCCCGGTTTAATCCTAGTTCTGCTTTCACAAGGCTACACTAAGCAGCAAGTTGCTTCCTGGCACAAACTTTCTAAGACAGCAGTACACAAGACCAAGGTGAAGCAGGAGACGCTGAGAATGATCAGAAACCAGCCAAGTACAGGGCGGAAGTAACTTTCTAATGGTAGAGATCGCTGGTAACTTGTCCGACAGTTTCTCATGAATCAGAAGATGACATCAAGTGACCTTCAAAGGAAATGGGAAACATTATGTGCAGATGTGAAGTTCACTGTCAGGACAGTTTGTATCAGGCTTCTAGAAGCAGGACTGAAGTCCCATAAAGGAAGGAAGAAGCCCTTCATTAATGAGAAACAGGGAAGAACCAGGCTGCAGTTTGAAAAAAAAAAATATTATTTACAGATGCACACCCATAAATTGAGAAATTAGTAAAAAATTGCTGTGGTCTCTTCATTTTTTTCCCAGAGCTTCATAATGCCATACAAAGCATCCTTAATTCTTATACTGACCTTTTATAATGCATTATGAAGGTATCCATTGTGCATTACAGATGGGAGCTTCATCGGAGTTTATGAGTATTATAATCTACACTATAATGCCATATGACTGTTAATAGAATATGCTGTAATGCTTTATTAATTCTTATACCGACCATTATAACGCGTTATGAAGGTATCTACAGTGTATCGAAGTTGAGAGCTTCATTGGACCTTATGAAGTATTATAATCAACATTATAATACCTTGTGACTGTCAATAGAAAATGCTTTAATTGTTATACCAACCATCATAATGTACTATGAAGGTATCTATAATACATTTTAGATGACAGCTTTATGCAGAGTGTTACTATATTATTGCTCCTGGGTATCTGTAAACGGTATGAGGATAGACTGCTGTGGCAGAAACTGGTATTGTGCAGAAATATTTTTTAATTATATGGCCTACTACCTTATTTTCAGTCTGGAAACATTCCAAGACAACAACATGGAACAAGATCTAAAAATTAAATAAAATGCTTGAGGCTGGCAAACCAAAAGTCAGAATTCCACACTTTAAGATTAAGATGGTAATCCTTTAAAACAGGGTTTTTCAGAAAGATTAGTGGCGAGAGACACTCCGATGAAGGAAAGAGGGGATTAGGGAAGAGGGAAGAGTAAGTGATGAGAGAATAAAGGTCAAACACAGGCTGCTTAACTGATCCATCATCCACTGCACGGTTTAGGAAATGGGATTAGCGTCCGTTCTATAATGTGCACCAGTCATCTGCACCAGCACAGCAATTTCATACATATTAAGATGGTAAAATGGGAGAGAAACAGACTGTGATAGATGCTCAGAATGCCGGAATTGGAGCAAATTGCCCAGCACTGAGTCCCCCTACCATCACCACTGCCGTAGGATGCTTGTCGAGCAGATCTTTGCCCAGTACATGGTGCCACACAGTCTGGAAACAACAGAGAAGATGAAGTGCCTCTACTACCTGTATGCAGCGCTGGACGTCAATGCCGTCAAGTGAGTGGTGTGACTGCCTTGGAATATTATAACCATGGATGCTGCTATAGTTGATAATATCTTATCTGCAAAATGTAGAAAATATGCCAGCTGGTTGGGTGGTTGTCAGAAATCCCCGTGTAGCTGTGGAAATGAAATTCTCCCTGGTCTCTGTTATACTGACCTCCAGGGCTCTAAATGAGATGTGGAAATGTCAGAGTGCCCTGCGTCATCATGTTAAAGACCTGCTGGACCTGCTCAATAAGCCCAAAGTGAGTCCCTACGTTACATTATATGTTGACATTTTGAACAAAGCAGAGGAATCCATTAAGTGGCCCTTATTACATGAATTCAGTTCCCAGGGTGCTGGCTGGCAGTGACTGATGCTGTTTATCGGGCTGATACTTCCTTTTGTTTGTAAGAGCATGTGACCTGTAACTCTCATTCTGGAAGGGAGTGGATCTCAAGAGTGTAGAGTATGCCTGCACAGGGGGGGTGGGGGGGGGTTATGTATCCCCCCCGAATAATCAAAACCAGGAAACACAAATACTCCAAAAATAATGACAAAATCCCCCCCAGTGTTCCACCCAAAGTTGCAAGTATCAATCAGAAGTAGAATGACCTGATACTTGTAATGATTTAGATGTTTAAAGTTTAACCATTTGTTCTTTCTTTTGCAGTCAGAAACATGTAGCAAAGCTGTTCTTTTCAAAGTCACGGTCATCGCGAGTAGGTGCTTTTCGTAAACTCCCGTTTTCTCACGTTTTCTTTTAAAACAATGATGAATAAAGACTGGATTTATGTAAACGCGCCCACTGCTGTGCTCTAGGGAACCTGCCGGCCCTGGGCAGGGCCAAGGACTTTGTGAAGAAGTTGGCCCAGCTCCTAGAGGAGGACGACAAGATCCGGAAACAGCTGGAGACCGTGGTCAGCCCATGCTGCTCCTGCCGGCAGGCTGAGGGCTGTGTGGTGAGCTTTACAGAAAACACACTGCTCTTATTTATAAGCAGACGGGTGAGTCAGATCCCTGCTGATAGGACTGTTGTTCAGTCTCAGCCGCAGAACCCACATTTTATTTTGTGACCTTGTGGTCAGAAGTTTAGTTCCCTTTTAAAATGAGAAGACTGCACTCCCACTCGAAGTTAGCCACATCGTAGGATATGCGAAAAAAGCATTGGCCAACTGAATTAAGTGCTACCATAGCATACAGACATACTGCTGTATTTTTGTCCTGTCCTGTTGTATTTGTAGAAAGACATCACAAAGGCCCTGGAACATCTTGGACAGCACAGCAGCCCTTTTGCGGAGATGGTGACATCCCTGTTGGAGAGAATCGCACCAGTTCACATCGACGCAGAGTCCATCAGGTGCCTGACTGAAGTGGTCACCCCCCACTGTTAATACTGGGGGCACCATTCCAGTTCTCATACCTGCCTCCTCTCTGGGCCTCCATGCAGCGTCCTGATCAAACAGGTGAACCGCTCGATAGACGGAACAGCGAATGATGAAGATGAGGGCGTGTCCGCAGAACAAGCTGTCAGGGACGGTTTGCAGCTACTGAAGGTAACTGGGTGGGATCAACACTTTTGGGTCAACTAGGTAGCACTGAGGGTAATGGGGCATGGGGCAAACGAGGTAAGCAGTGTAGGGGTAGGCGAGTGTATGCAGTAATATGGTAGCAGCATGGAGCAATGCAGTTACACAGTAGGATAACAGAGTACTGATGTCGTCTTGTTAATAGTCGCTAATACCGTGTATATACTGAATAAATTTGTTCAGTTTTTATTAAGCCAAAGGAACATGTCAGTGCAGTCCTGCAGTTAAGTCTTTTGGGAAATATGAGGATTAACGTTTTAGGCTTCTATCTCCCACTCTCGCCAGTGTCGGGAAGCAATAAGAAAGGCAAATAAGATGTTGGGTTACATCTCAAGGTGTGTGGAGTTTAAGTGAAGGGAGGTGCTGCTACGATTATACAATTCCTTGGTAAGACCCCACCTAGAATATTGTGTGGAGGTTTGGTCACCATACCTTAAGAAGGACATTACTGCCTTGGAAAGGGTGCAGCGTAGGGCTACGAGAATGATTCCTGGTCTTAGAGGAATGTCTTATGAGGAGAGGTCAGCTGAGCTGAATCTGTTTAGCCTCGAGCAAAGGAGACTAAGGGGGGACATGATCCAGGAATGTAAGATTCTAACAGGTCTGGATGCTGTACAGCCAAATGGCTACTTCAATATTAGTTTAAATATTAGAATTTGTGGCCATAGGTGGAAATTAGCGGAAGAACATTTTAAAATGAATTTGAGGAAGCACTTCTTTACACAGTGTGTAGTTAGAGTATGGAATAGACTTCCTGTTAGTGTAGCACAAGCTAAAACCCTGGGTTCCTTTAAATCAGAGCTTAGATTTTAACAACCATAAGCTATAAGTCGAATTCTCCCTAAACGAACCTGATAGGCAAAATGGCCTCCTCTCGTTTGTAAATTTCTTATGTTCTTATGATCAGGTCTGAAAATATACCTTTGGGGGGTGTCAGTCTAGAGTTTACTTCACTAATATTTTTGGCCAGCAGCTGCTGCAGGTGAGGATGTAGAGATGTACTACATCAACAGTCATGTTTTTCTTGCTTCTTGTATTGATGCACTTGTAATGGGCATTTTTTGGGAAGTCTCACATTTGGATGGACACATCCTGTTGATTTTTATGGTAATTCTCCTAAAGTCTGTATCAGGTCTGTAGTGATCCCTGCAAGGATGAAGGAAGTGACTGGAAAGGTGATGACATATCAGGAAATGATCCTGTTATTCATGCTTGAACATGGCTCCTCCCACCTCCCCACCCCAGGTTCTGTCCTTCACGCACTCCATGTCCTTCCACTCGGCTGAGACCTTCGAGTCTCTGCTGGACTGCATGAAGATGGATGACGAGAAGGTGGCTGAGGCATCCCTGCAGATTTTCAGGAACACGGGTGGTGGGATAGAGGAGAGCTTCCCACACCTCATGCAGTGAGGCCCTCTTGTCTCTGTGTCATTTTTCGTGGGATGGCCACCAACAGTCACATGACCACCTGCTTTAGGACAGCTCTTGGTGGGCCGGTATAGGTCCGGTATAGGTCTTGAAGGAGCTGCATTTTGTTACAGAACCAGCAAAGTTTTATTTTACAAATCACAAGCAAATAGGAACAACCAGGACAACGTTGCAGGCAATTTCCTAATGCCTGTAACACTCAAGAAATATGTCAGGATTCATCATGTTTTACTGGCCATGCGCAACAAGGACACTGAAATACTTCAGCTTCACCGAGTATAAAGAATAACCTGCACTATGCAAATGAATAATAAACAACACATGTGCAATAGTGCAGTGAAAATAGGTAGCAGAAGCTACTCCAGCTACAGTCTCTTTAGAATTAGGATGCTATCATTTTAATTGCATCGTTTTAACTCTGCAGACATTTTACCCGTGGTAGATTCAATAAATGCCCCCTTTTGTTGATCTCTGGTTGTGCAAGGGAGGTGTCTCAAGTCATTGCCACCTCTTGCGCCCTCTAGGGCCCTCCTGCCATTACTGCAGCAGAAAGCAAAGAATGGGCTGCCTCGACAGGCCAAGCTCGCCGTTCACTGCATCCACACCATCTTCTCCAACAGAGATGCACAGTTTGCAGAGATATTTGAGGTAAAACATATAATGGTTCTCTTTTATCTCAGTCACTGTTTTCCTTTCCATCTTAATGCCTTACTGGGGGCATCTTACAAATGGCTTGCATTTCTTCTAATACAGATTATTGTGAATACTTCTTGAAACAATTCAAGATCCAGTACTATGTGAATATTTGGACAGGAAGTCCATCACCGTGTAATCAAAATAACATCACTTGAAATAGGTTGTGGTGGTTTGGTTGTTTTTGAAATGCACTGGACTTAGTTACCTTCAGAAGGTAACTGGTCATACGGTACATTTTGGGGATGAATCAGCCATTTTGCACAGACTTTCTGATCTCAGGCCATCGTTATATGAGGCATTGGTGAGGCTTTGCTCAGAGGCTCCTTGATATGTTTCTTCCATCTTCATCAGATCCCCAAGATTTAGACGAAGGTTTCAGAATCCTTGTTCTGGCAACTGTTAGTTAGTTAGACTTAATTTTCCCCATCAGGGAAATTGTTTTCCACAGCTCTGTATCGCATGCTTGTTTCTGTTTAATCACTTAGCACTGAAATGGCTTGTTGGAGTAGAAGCACTTTTCACATCACATTCGGCTTAATTCATAGTTGAGCACTTGCTATCATTTTGTCAAACCAAATTAAAATCCTTAATTTCTTAGGAAGAAAAAAAGGCCACATTGTTAATTAATTCAATGGATTTTTATTTAAATGATTAATAGAAAATTGTTCCAGATGCCTCCATGCTTTAAAATATTTTCTTTTCTTTAATGGAATTATTTGTGAGCCAATAATTGAATTGGCGCAGAAGTTAATAAAAGTGAATCAGGTTCCCGCTTGATTTAACAAGAGCTTAGAACTTTTGAAGACACTCATCCATTCATCTTCGAATTGCTCACCATGAAAAACTATACACACACACACACACACACACACACACACAGTTGAAACCATATTCAATCCTCCAGCCTGGGAGGTATAACGTATCATTGCTGCCCTCTGTGCTCTCCAGGTTGAGGCTGCCACTAGGGAAATTCACAAGACAGTTCAGAAACATGTTCATTTAAATTGTATCAAGCATTCAACAAGCAGTTCTATCATGGTTCATTAATTAAGAACACAACAGAAACAAAAGTATTGTACATAATATGCTGAATATGTATAACATGTTCTGCAGTGGACTGTGACCAAGGTGGCTTGTGCTCTGCGATAGTTTCCTGTGATAGACTCCAGACCTAATATGGTTTGACAGATTTCAGTCAGGTGCATAGAGTTGTCGTTCCAGTGCCAGTTGAAGGCCATGTGGTGCCCTAGTGGTGTGCTAAATGGGCTCCCCTCAGTACATGGCACCCTAGGCCACCTCCTATGCTCTATATCAGGGTATAGATCTAATGTTGCTTCTACTGCCTGCAGCCTCTGCACCAGGCCCTGGATGCTGGCAGCCCCGAGAAGCTCATCACACCCCTCATCACCCTCAGCCACCTAGCCATGCTGGCCCCCGGGCAGTTCAGCAGCTCACTGACGTCCCTGGTGTCCAACTTTGTCATCAAGGACCTGCTCATGAACGACCGGGTGTGTTTATGTATTGATTCATCCGTGTTTGTGTGGAGTCTCCCTCATACACTCTTCAAAATCAAGTATTGGTCAATAAGGAACCACCCACTGGCCCAACGACGGAATCGAACTGGGCAGCTGAAGTCACTGAATATGTGTTTGATCTTGCCATGCGCTTCTGAAAAGTTTCTTACACATCATTTTAAGCCAAATCATTTCCATCTATTTAAGACTACACTGGTCTCCATCAGATTCGAAATGAGCCTGTGGGTATTTTAAAATATTAGAGTAGCCAAATTCTGAGAATTTTCCCATTAATTCCCATAGAGAGTTTCCAACTTGGAGTATTTCTAAAATTCCCGATCTTAACTTCCCATGAAATGGAAAGTTTCCAGAAATTTTCCACCCCTTTGCAACCTATAAATTCTGTTGACTGTGATCTTTGAATATTCCTGTCACTCAGATTCCCGGGAAGAAGGCAGCCAAGCTGTGGGCCCCCCATGATGAACTTTCTCCCGAAACCCTGGCGAAGGTGAGGCCAAGCCCCTCCCCCATACCGTTCCTGGTGCGCCGGTTGGCCCACCATGTGCAATTATGTTTTTTTTTTTCTTTTTGCCAGATTCAGGGCATCAAACTGATGGTGAGGTGGCTGCTGGGAATGAAAAACAGTCAGAGTGAGTGGGCTAACTCTATCGTGAAGGTGCTGACGGCCATCCTGAAGGGCCACGGGGACCTGACCGGTGGGGGCAGGCTGAGGTAAGGCCGTGGGCAGCCAGCTATACATTTAAACATAAAATACAACAAAGCTAACCGAGGGCAGGTTTTAGATGCTTCTGCAAGCCTGCATTATGTCCTCTGTATGTGTGCAAACTAAAATCTCAGGGACCTTTGTCTGGGCTGTGGGATGCAATTAGAGCCTCGCTCTGTTTCCAGCTTATTTGTTTCTACTTGTATACGACATGTTTTTTAAATGAATGCATGAGTCATGAGCCATTATCAAAAAAAATCTAAATAAATAATAGTACATCTGAAGTCATAAATTAATCCTAATTGAAAAAAATGTTGTTGTAGGAAATGATTAGATTAGAGGAATAATGTGGCTGGGTAGGTGACTGAAATGTTCGAGGTTACCGAGCAGGGGGGTACCGCATCACTGAGGGGGGGTCACAGCCGTAGCCTTGCCCCCAGGAAGGTGGACATGTCGAGGCTGTGTCTGGCCGCGGGCTGCGCCGTGTTAAGGCTGGCACAGGAACCCTGCTACCGGGAGAGCATCACGCAGGAGCTATACCGGCTCTGTGCGCTCCTCATCAATGTAAGGCCACGCCCCCTTCCCAGCAGCCCCTGTGCCTGTGTCATTCAGATGTTCAGAGTAACCTCAAGTGACCACAGTATTATAATATCATAGCCTGTGTAGTGTTTGCTGTCAACATTTTTTTCTATTCGGCCTGCATGTCTGTATTTGTTATTTGGTTTGTAATGGGGCAGGTGGATGGAATGGCGGCTCTATTAGGTTACAGGAGCAGAGAAGGCTTTAATGAAACAGATAAGAGAGGAACGGTAATGAAAGACTGCCATCTGATCATTGGCACAAACGAAACATACAGGAATGGAACCAAAGGTTAGATCTTGAGAGTTTCTAGGGTCTAGGAGAAAAAAAAAAACAGAAGCCAATTATCATTAATGGGTAAAGTGAACATTTTGGCTCATCACCTGCCTCAAATCTCACAGTAATACTGCAGCAACAGTGCAACAACAACAACAACAATAATAATAATAATATTATAAGAGCACCAATGTGTAAGATGTTTATTTACTAATTAATGTGACTGTGATTTAGCGGGTTAATAGCGACCTGGTCTTCCTCAGGACGAATGCATCCAGGTACGCCAGGCCTTCACCCAGAAGCTGCACAGCGCCCTCTGGAGGCTGCGGCTCCCCCTACAGTACATGGCCATATATGCCCTGTGCGCCAAGGACCCCGTGAGAGAGCACCAGGCTCATGCCCGCCAGTGCTTCCTCAGGAACATCCACATCCGCAGGCAGTACCTGAGGCAGCACGCCCCGCTCAGCGGTGAGGCAGCCCAGGGGGTGACCACACCGCCCCCGGCTCCCACTTATCTCCCCCTTCCCCCTGCTCAGAGGAAAAGAGATCTACTCTTATTTCCTCTGAGCTGTTTCCTTTACTTAAACAAAGCATTTATTGTTTCTTAAATTAATATCAGTGTCTTTCAGTTCCTCCAGGCCAGTGGTCTCCAGCTGGCAGACTCTGGTCCAAAATACAATTCAGTCCAGCCAGCAAATTTCATCTGCATTTTATCCAGATGCAGTGACCCTGAGCTTTGTGTCGCTAATGGAATTTGGCCCACAGGGAAAAAGAGTTGGGGACCTCAGCTCTAGATTTTCCCTAATCTTTCACTTCCAAATCATGTCTGTCCCTCTTGTGTGTAGCCAGACGCTGTCCTATGCTGTCGGACTGGCCTGCCACATCTTGGGTTTTTGCGCTGCCATTTTTTGACATAACAGCCCGTTATACAGTTAATGGCTATTGGTGAGGACCTGCACTGAGCTTCCCTGGTTCCCTCCCTGTGCCCTGCAGGGAAGCTGCACTCCCTCCTGCCAGAGTACGTGGTACCGTACACCATTTACCTGCTTGCTCACGACCCAGGCTACGTCACAGCACAGGACACTAAGCAGCTGAAAGGAATCTGGGAGTAAGTATGACTGCTCTTTGCCCTTCCAGTGCTTTTAGTCACTATTTCTGTATAATAACCCATCAATCAAAAAAAAAATGGAAGCTTCGTGGAATCTACAAAGAGTTCTGGAAAGATCACCGAAGGATTTAGCTCTAATAGTTCTAAGTGAGCTCTCCTGTTGTGTGGCAATTATATATTCTGGCATTAACTGTCATGAATAATGAAAAGGACAGCTGAACTTAGTGCCAGTGTCAAATCAGTTCATAGCAGAGCAAGATGCTTTAAGCTCAGAGCATTGGCAGGGCCAGATCAAAGCACAGCCCATTGTAGGCTATAGCCAAGGGCTCTAGCAAACATCAGGATAATGGAATAGATCAACTCATCAAATCTGGCCAAAGGATCCACCGATCCACATCATCCCCTCCCGGTAATGGGTTATTGACTTTGTGTCATTTTTTATATGTTTGAATTCGTTTCTCTTTTGCTTCAAAAAATAACTCAAGTGGCCTGCCCATGTCAGGGAAGGGCCACCAGAGAAGTTAATCTGCCCCTGAGCACTGGCAATGAACATGGTGAAGCTTTTATGGATGTTGTGGTTGTAGCTTTTATTGTTTATGTGCATGATACGTAGCTACCAGGAGAGCACGGTTGGGTCACAGTTCATCTTTCGTTTTATGGTCAGATGTGGCCTTGAAACAGCTGGTCGTTCCAGGATGACGGGATTGAAACAGCCCCTACTTGGTCTGTCATTATCTGCAGGTGCTTGCGGTTTCTTTTTGACATGCTAATGGTGAAAAACGAGAGCAACAGTCTCACGTTCATCCGGAAGTTGGTGGAGAACATTAAATGGGCAAAATGTGGCCAGACACTAGACAACCCCAAGACAAAAGAGGTAAGTGAACATCGAACACCCATAAAGGTTTAAAACCTTTAAATCAGTCTCTCCATATAGAGTGCTGTTTTAGGTGGTGTAAAATATACCATAAAACTCCCATTAGTAAACTGGGTGTTTATTACTGACAGTCTTATACTGGAGAAGCATATTTGATGTAAATCTGAAACTAGTGAAACATACTGGAAGTAAAACAGGAAAACTTTAATAAGCTGTATATTTTAAGGCATTAAAAACATCTAATTGATCCATCTTCTACAAGTTTTTTTTTAAAAAGAATGATTACCCAGCTTTCTGTGAAAACATTGTTGCTGAACACTTTAAGTTGTCTGCTATCCTACATAACTAGTAGCTGTTTCAAATTATCTGTAGATAAAATAATTTCCAGGTATAGAATTATCCTGCAGCATACAGAAATTGTAAAAGGTCGAAAAAATACTGTAACTGTATTATGGAGGGTGAATTAGTATTTTATCAATCTTCCAACCAGACCTGGAACCTGTCTCAGTCATCATATGGGATACCCCACAGGGGATGTCAGTCCATCACAGGCCACAGGCACTCCTACTCTGCAGAGGATAATACTCAATGTTTGCTCTTCCTTGTTTATGTTATGTTTCTCGTTTATCTGCTTAGAAACTGCACACCGTGTGTAACATAGCCTTGAGCATCATCTCGAAGAGCAACACCTACAGCCAGGAGTTGGCCAAAGGTCCCGCCCTGCCTGCCAGAAATTTCCACCATCCTGACACGGTGCGGTGTGCCTTCTTCTCAGAGCTTTGTGTGATACACCATTATAAAAATAATACAGAGTGTCAATTATCATCAGAATCTAATATGCTGACATTAGAACAGTGGACATCAATGGCAATTTATATTGTCAAGGGACTCCCCCCCTGCCCTAGACCCTTTACTGTAAAACATAAGTGACACGCATGCATACCATTGGCATATGAGAGCTTGGCCTAACTGCATGCAGCACCAAGAGTAAAGGCTAATTCTAGAATCCCACACAGGAGGTGCGAGGCTTCCACTGACTCACTGTGCTGTTCTAAACTCTCAGATGCTGTTTTTTGGTAATCAATTAAGGCAGTTAAACACTGAGTTCGTCCCTAATATCTTGCAGAATATCAGCAGCATGAACAGTCACCCCCCTCCGGGAATGAAGTCCTTTATCAATCTGGGAAAGGTAACCTTCCAAAAACCACAGGATATTTCATTGGCATTATTCCCTGGTTGCCAGCACCTTCAGCCCTCCCCCTCCCCCACAGACTCCCTCTCTTTCACCATGGCCCAGTTGTCCATGCCCCCCCCCCCCCCCCCCCCCCGGCCCCCGCCACTGGGGGGGGCTGAAAAAAAAACCA
>JAODJX010000039.1:14809551-14836072 GCA_026776945.1 Isichthys henryi | reverse complement strand
TAAAATTTCTTCCAGTGATCCAAAGAGCCCGGAAACACAATGCCATCCATGAGTTTAATTGAAAACCAAAAAATCTATTTTTTGTGACACTTAATAGAATTTGCATAATAATTTGGAACAGGGTGTAATGTGTATATTCATATTAAGTTCTTCCTTATTTAAAAGCTTCTTCGTCATCTTCTACCTCTTCTGGAAGCATGCTGGCACTGCTTGGACTGGTGAACATATTTCTAGGAAGTAATTAGACCTTCTTGCAAGTGGAGCGGCTATAAATCGTTGCGTGGCAAAGGAGAAAATCACAGCTTCTAAAACTATTGCTGAATGTTGTGATGTACTGTAAATGTCCTGGTGTCGCGGGTTCGAGAGAGTGGACCCCCCAGCTAGCTCGACGAACACTTGATCAGTGCATGGAGGCTAGAGTGAAGGGCAGCCTGTCTGCCTCCAGCAGAGCGGCATTCGAGGTCACAATTGATTTAATGCAAGGGGAGTGCCCCGAGTCAGCCCAGCAGCCAGCCAAGTAAAACATGCAAATGTCACATAAGCTAGCTTGTGAGTTTGTAAAGCCTGATCTAGACAATTCTGTACCAGAGTGTAGATCTCACTCTCCTTTTGACCTTGCTACTCAAATTTTGACTCTGTGTAAGACTCTTACTATCCTATCTAGCTCTCCTTTTGACTCTGAGTTGGACTCTGACTCTACTTTTGACTCTAGGTCAGACTCTGACTATCCTATTTCAAATCTGATTCTCCTTTTGAGTCTTTGCTTTTGCCTCCAAATCTGACTCTCACTATCAGATGCAGGGGTCTCTTCAAGACAGCAGCGGATGAAGAAAACAATTTTGGGTATGGAAGGAGCATGGATGATGACAATGAGGAAGCGGGGTGTAGCATAGCCAAAGTGAGTACCCTCACTATGACACATGACCCCCTTCAGGCCACTGGCTCCGCCCCCTGCTTGCCCCTAATGACAGGTCATGTGCTGCTGTACGGGAGACTTGTCTCAGAACCAGGAATCTGCTCTGTCCGCCAGATCCAGAAACACCTAGCAGGGGGGAGCGAAGATGAACATGAGCATCACTGAAAAGAAGAATGAACTGACAAGAATCCCCGTCTGTGTTCCCAGAGCCCTCCTCCATAGCAGTGTTAATGGAGGCTGGGCTCAAAGGAGCCCTGCATTTGCAGTTTGCCGTCTCCATGATCCAAGCTGTCACATTCATATCATAACTGGTCAATGCGTCGCTTTCTAAAGAAACATAGTTATAGCTAATGAGGTGAGCGTAAATGCTCTTTTCCATGTCTACCTGTTTTTTAAGTGCCCCGGGTTTTGACCTGCTTCTGAGGATTAGCAAGCAAAAATTATCAAGTGGCATATTCTCTGTTTACATTTTTCTAAGCCTTAAATTTGTCATTTGTTTGCCTTTGAATTAATTTTCTGCTTTTTAAATGAAATGAAATGAAAGACTGTTTATAAACAAATGATAAAATTCTGCTATAAACCAAGTATTTACACCGTGGCATCATTTCTATGCATGTGTTCATTATATAAACAATAAAACTGGCAGTTCTTCCATGTACCTCAGTGACAACTGTACCTTCTGATTTACCCATATCAGGTCTGGCATGTCTAGGGTTGATTTGGAAAGATGAACAGAACACGGTGCTTCTGTTACAGTGTTTGAGACACAAACAGACTGATGAGGGATGTAAATGCGCGCTGGTTACTCATTTTTGGATGCCCAAGGCTGCAGAGTCTGGAACAGGAAACAAGCCAAAAGCCATGGAACCCAATTAGGTAATGGCCATAGCACAGATCCCTACTGACGGCACTAAGACCTCTGGGAACGGAGGCGCTGCAGTCATTTCCACTCTGCTTTCCAAACTAAGCACATATTTCAAAACCCTCTACTTTCAGTAGCAGGAATAAAAGGCATGTTTTGTGTATTGCATATATTAGCATCACACAATGCAGTATGTTAGGCAGGCAGATGGGACCTTTGCCTCTGCTTATGCAGCAAAGTGAAGGTGCTCATGAATGTGTGAGTGTACGTGATGTATCCTGTAAGGTTTCCTTAAAACGCGACTTTCATTTACCATCAGCGGCCTTGAGTCTTTCCCCTTCCTGCCAGAATGTTCTGGATTTTCAGTTTCTCCTATGAGCTGCTTCTTCAAAATTCAACCAATACTATAGTCAGCTTTATAGTTTTTTGTTATTTGAGAAATGTGGAAGATGGTAATATGACATGATAGGATTTTTTTATTAACGTAAAATACAGATATGTATTTTAAATACATGAATTTACATTAAAGCGTTTCATATTTATCACTCCTATTTTAATGCCAATAAGAAATTCGTATAAACTTTACAATTGTTGGCTGTTTTTATTTGATTAACAAGACTGTTCGGTGTTTTTTTCTATTTTTAATAATAAAAAAAAAATTATTCTTACCGTAGCTGGCACCTAGAGCTCACAATGTGAAGGCTGCACGGCATCACTCGCTCTCCTCTCTCGCGCCCAGTCCTTGGCGTCCGCTGTGTGACGGTCATGTGACCATAACCTGTCCAATGACAGCCGTCCGTGTCGGACTCTGAAACGCGATGCGTCGCATAGCGAAGAGACAGTTTCGTCTCCCTTCTTCGCTCGCCGCGTCTGCTGGATGTGGAGTTTGTCGGTTCTTCATTGATTGACTGGTAGTAGTGGGGTTTGTCTACAGCCAATGTCGGTCGTGGGGCGAGAGGAGCTCTCAGAGAGTTGCCCCGAAGAGGTGCGGTCGTGCTCTCGGCCAGTGTAGGTGTTCTTGGTTACCGTAACTCGACTAGCTGCGAGCCACAGATGCCCGTCCTGCTTCGGAGTGCGCTGAACGCGCGACTCCCTCGTTCCTCCGTAAAGGAAAGTTAATTTTTTGCGCTTCCACTTATCAGGAAAACGACAGCAAAAACGTTAACCTGTTATTCATCAGACCTAGTGGCAATACAATGGAAGGTGGGTACTCCACGCAAATACAGTTTGTTGAAAATAAATGCATTTCCCATCGCTGTTACTTAACGTTAGTGTTTGTGAACAGCAACAAAGTCTGGTAGGATCTCATATAGTTTTGCATTTCCAGCCGGTGACTGTAATGAATAAAAACGCCGAGCAACGCCTTCCTTGGGTTATACTCACGCATAAATATTACAGATGTTTAGATAGTATTTCACAAAAGCTGAATCTGACGGCTTAACCTAATTGTGTGGAGTTTAAGGAAATAAATTTTCAAAACAAGCTCATTATGCTTGGAAATCTTTCTAACATGAGCCGTATTACAGATGCAGCGTGGACGTGCCAAAAATCCTGAATTTTATCCCTGTCTAAATGAGCGTGTTTTGTGGAGAATATAAATGGGAAATATTTGTTGAAATATTTATGAATATAGATCTACACCATTTAGACAGCGTCCCCCCATGCGTTTAAAAACAAATTATGTGTTTTTGGAGTTTCAGTGATATATTCATCATTCTTAAGAACTGTGGTTATTGAAAAAGAAAGATGTTTGACCTTGAACCTAAGAGCTGGAACTTAGTTTGCTGCTGGGCGTCTCATTCTGTCCCGTTTCATCAATACAAAATCAAGCTGTGCTGAATAGGGAAATAACTAAATGCAAGCTCTGTTTTTCAGGCAGGTACATCTTTGCTCTCTATATCCTTGCTTCTCCATGCATTGTTTTGTGACAGGTGACTGTAAGTTTATGATGCATATTGGAAACTTACGGCGATCATTGGGAAATTCTTTTGTTGCGCACTGTTTTATGTTTGCTTGGGGGGTCTGAACAGGGGTGTGAGATATTATACCGGAAAAAAAAAGCTTTCATTTGCTTTTGGAAGAGATGAGTGAGTCATGCTGTCAGGAGATCCGGAGCTGACACATCTCTTCTGGAGTAAAAAGGTCCCTGTTGACAGTGACTCTTACGTGGGTGCCTTGGTATCGCTCTTGACCCAGTTAGTGTTCAGATATCATAGTAAGCTGTGGATTCTGTGGGTGTTGCTTGTCATATCTCTTTAGACCAGGAGCGAAGATTTGGGTGTCTGTTCTTGAAATGTATCCATGTGCCTGCATTGCTTTTTAAAATAAGGGGCTAAAAGAGGGTTAACCATTTGTTGTTTCCTTACCTCATTTGGGGAGGAAATTGACATATTTTGAGCTTCTAGATTTGAGTAGATGAGCTGGCTGTGTTTGGTTGATGCTTGTGGAGGTGGTTGGTGGCCTTTGTGTGGTTTGGTTTTTTTTGCAGGTGTGGGAGGAGCTGTACAGACACACGAGAAGTTCAGACTACTCCAAGCCAACACTGGCTGTTTCTCTCTGTCATTGATCACTGCCATTCAACCAGCCTAAATGGGTTTTTGTGCTTCTCAAGCTGCTTGCATTAACGTTGTTTGCATTTGCTGTAACCCGTGGAGGGTCTGTAACATGAGCAGCCTCTGTACGCTGGGCCCCAACATCCATTTCTGTTAACTGACTCCTTGGATAAAAAGCATTCCTGAGCCTTTACTGTCAGCACCCCATACCAAGCTGTACTGGGTGGAATAGACTCCGTTTATCTTTATCTCAAGGGAAAACAAGCATTCGGTATTTGCAGGATCACTAGTAGCTGAAACTGGGGCTCCACTGTAGTGTGCTTTGCATAGGTGTTTGGCAGAAAGTATCAAGATGTGGTCAAGTTGATTAGTGACTAGTGTGCAACCCAGATGCCATTGATACCTACTGTATCATCTGGACTGGTTATGTCTTTAAGAGTCTAATGCTAACCTTATACCAACCTTATTCACTGTTCCAGACAAATTCCCAATGTCAGAATAAATCATAAGAGTTTTTCTGTAGTTGCAGCGCACTCCCATCATCTGAATCGTTTGGTGAAAAGTAGTCAGAATAGTGGTCCTAAGTCAGTCGTCATCTCATTAACACGTCCCGATAAAATCAACCGTGTTTAATATTATCGTAGGTCTTTAGTCCAGGTTCATGCAAATAGTAACATGGACATTGTCAACAATCAAGCGGTGAGCTCCAGTTCCTTTTACAGGACGGTCAGGCCTCTCTGTCCCCGTTCACTTAGCCGGGGTCGTGTCCACATTCTCCAGTGTCTTTTTTTCTTTTTGCCTCTTTTATCATTGCAAACTGTTGCACACACAAGAGCAGCTGTGACCTAAAGCTGATTATGTTTCTGTTCCATTATTCAGTCATTTTTCTTTTCTTGTAAATTTCCACCTGGAGCATGATGGGAAATAATCTCAAAAGGAATCTAGTTGCAGTCTTTCAAATAGTGACCCTGCAAGCTCCCCAGTCCTTGTGAAATGATAGTGGAAAAAAACTCTTACTAATGACACATTGTCTTTATATCTGAGGGGGTGTCAGACTTCAGTCTTTTCATAGTCTTCTAGTCTATGGTTAGCGTAAGGTATATGGCCCACAGGCACTGCTTGCTGCTGCTTCACCCTGTAGACCTTCCCTGCTCCCATGATTTTACCTCTATGTGCAGGTGGTGGTAGGAGTTTTACAACATGGCATTCATGTAGTAAACAAGCTACTCCTTGTAAATGAGAAATCACATATTAGTGTTTTACTGCTTACTGTATGCATTTTTGGTAGTTGCTGTTTGGACAGTGATGGTTGCTATGTAGATATAAGGCCGTCAGTTGCCAGATTTGTTCTAAGCAGCAGCTGCTTGGTTTTATCTGGATGAATAGATTTTGTAGACAATGTTACCTGTTTTTTTCCCCAATATTGGTCAAATATAATCCTTTATAACCCCAATATGATACATGATAACTCATTATAGGGGATTTCGCACAATTTTTCAGATCATGATATTTGTGTAGATTAAGTCTAGGTGATGCCAAGATTGACAAAGCCGAATGGCTTCATTAATTTACCCTTTTGTTTTTAACAGCAAATAAGCTGTTTATTTACTGGAAGTCCAGGCCCTGTCAGACTGGCCCATCTGTAAAGCCCATAGCCTGAGAATGAAATCCCACATTTCTATGAAAATGCATATGTGCAATATATAAAGATTATTTGTTTTCTAAATGACCTTTTTTTTTAAAAATAATAATTGTACTCTAAATTGCTTGTGTCATGACATGCTGCATTGTGGATTGCTGCTTGCGGGGGAGGGTGCGTGTTTTTCTGTCCGTTACAGAAATAAGAACCCATAATTTCTGCCAACGCAAGCTCTTACACTCCTTATTAAATCTTGCAATCTCAACACTGTTCTAGTCAGCTGAATGGTAGGCTGGGATTCTTTATCAAGGGGTAATAGGAATTCTTTCTAAAAATAAGTAGTCTGCAGGGATGAATAAGACTACCACTTTGTTTGAGATGCATCTTCAGATGTCTTTGTGTGCCTCCTGAATAATTTTACTGGCCGTTCTCCTGTGGACAGGTTTCATTTCTGTCGTGCAGCAATCACTGCACCAATCTTATGTAATTCCCTTTGACCGTTGGTTTTTTGCATTCTGTTGAACAGAGAGTAGCCTCAGACAGGATTCTGAGCAGAAGCCAACAGGGAGGACGTTGCATAATCCCCACCTCCCCCCTCCCAGTGGCATTGCCACCACTGCCTGAAGCTGAATCTGTAATTGCATTCGAAAAACCAGGGTCCTCCTCATCCGTCAAGGCATACGTTTGACAGAACATAGCTGCACAGGGTTCAGCATGCTTGTTCATGTCTCTCTGTATACATTGGGGGGGGGGGGGGGTGATAAGGTAAGCGTTTCTCGCATTCACAGCATTCCTCGTGAATGGCTGGACCCTCCAGAGGTTTGCAGTACTGAATTTTGATGCTTGTTAATACGCCATTGGAGGATGGACACCCGTGTCAGTGAATTCCGACAGTATGTGCTTCAGCCTGGGAAGGACTGTTCTGTGTTTGCAGTCTAAACAGGAGACAGACAGAGGTCAGCCAGCTGCCAGCAAAGGACAGAATTGTATGGTAAATCAAAGGTGAAGGTATGGTAATGTTCCATAGATGGGTCGGCTTAGCATTTGACTGAAATACCACAATTTGTTTTTCCTTTGCACGTTTTCTTTCATTTACTCTAAAGCCCAGGCAACCCCATAGATCTCTCTGGATGTGCGAAAAAAACATGTTTGGAGACTAAAACACACCTTAGAATTGTGAGTCTTCAGCAAGCTATTCCTTTGTTTAAAGCCTGCTGGTTTTATTGTTCAACATGTTCAGAGGAACTCAGTGTTTCATCAAACCTGAATCCCCATTCAAGGATTCACCTTGCTTGCTTATTGTCTGTTTTGGGGAAGGTTAATTTTTTCAATTATGCATTCCTTCAAAAATAGTTCAATATAAAAACAGCATGACTTAACACTTTGTTCTTGGGAAGACTGTTATGTCTGCATGAGCTCTGTCTCCTGCATTGTCATCTTCCTGAACGTTTTTGGTGTCAACCACAAGGCCCCTGAGAGTGTGAGGTCTGCATCTGCCATAAACTCTCATTTAATTAGACTTTCCTTTAATTTAGGGAGGCCCCATTGTACACTGGGTACAGTGCTGTGCCTTTGCTCCAAATCTTAAAGAGGAGGACGCATCGCGAAATATCTAAAGGAAGCTTGACGCGTCATGTTGCCACTGCCTGCTGGCAGGTGCCCCCGGCTCTGCTCTTTCTGTACTGAGGCCAGCGTCTGGCTGGGTTATCCGCATCTACCCCTTGTCTTGCTTGTCCTGGAGATGGCTGTGCAAAGCTGCTGCCACCGGTCTCCCCCCACCATGCGCCACATGCTCGTTGAGGGCTGCACACATTGTGTCTGTTTTGACCCTGACCAATGGGCAGACAGCTTGTGCCAGCTTTGGGTGGGTAGGAAAAACGAAAATGCTTTGGCTTTCAGTCTGGCAGCATGTGTAGCTTATGCTAACATCTCCTATGGCAACCATTTTGGCAGACTTGTAGGTCTGAAACTAGCCCTGTCTGTCTGCAGCTATTTTTCATCATGTAAATGTAGGGCAATCCAGCCTGATCCCACATTTGCAGCACTGTTTCCTTCCCCTCTGGTCCATTAAAGAGCCTTCTGCATTGCTACTTGTGTGTTTAGGGTGTATATATTTAATGCCATGCTTTTTCTGGTAGAAACAGCTCATGAAAATGGACAGATACGCCTTTGTAAATCCATTTATACTACTTGCATCGACACCTGGGTGAAAAAGGTCTTAGTTCTTCGAGCATTTGCTTGGCTTATAGTGGATGTTAAGAAGACAAAGTGGCCATTTTGGGTTGTCAGCCTATCACTCTTTAGAGCTCGGATAGTTAGTAGCATCCCTTTCTGTGATAACCAATGTATATTACTGTGCAACAAAAGCCATGTGTTAGAATTCAGTTCCCTCTAATGGAGGAGCCACATTGACATTGATAATATGGTCAGGGTATTTGGTGAATCCGTGGAAGTGTCTTGGTTTCACAAAAACAAGCACAACTTAAATCTAACAGGCACAATCATTATGTAATCTCAAACTCTAAAAATTGTATAATAGGGAGAACGCAAATATGAAGTCTCAAACTTATTTTATGCATTTTGTTGATTAATTTGACTTGTTAATATTAATGATATTGCACCTACTTTTAACTGAAAGGAACTTGCACATCTATTGTCTTGTTTAGATACCCATGTTTTTACATGACTCGCTATTCCCACAAATTTAATTAGTATAAATATTAATGGTGGTTTGCTGTTTTCTCTGCCATGTAAGTTATTAATATGAAACCAAACTGAATGCCCTCACTAGACTGTATTGTTTGTCAGATTACATTGGTTATTATCTCGGATCAATGTGCTTTTCATTAAAACAGATGGTCAGGTGGTGCAGCCAAATGCACTCCATTGTAGTGTCAGGCCGGAAGGACTTTGCGTTTGGCAAACAAACAGCATGCAGCCTTGGGAGAAGTCAGGGATTCCGGACAGCCACACCCTCAGACTTGGATCGTTAAGCACAGCCTGACAGGCAGGAAAGCAAAACCACGCCCAGGTTAGAAGGGATGTCTTTCCTGCCAGTGATGGCTGGTCTGCAAGACCAGTGCATTTAAGTTTGCAAATGATCTGGAAACAGCCATTAGACATTTTCAGAGATGCCATGGTAATAAGTGTGACCAGGTGAGCATTAGATGGCTTTCCTTCATAGGGTTTTGTTTACGTTCTGATTATTCCCTGAGGGGTAGTCAGTTGATGACTATCCAATGTCCAAACCTAGGTTGCCTTATATCTGATTCTTAGCCACCCAGAACCCCACTTGCCTAGCTTAGAGGTAGGTACATTGCTGTGAATTATGTTTTAGTTTTCCTTCTAAAAGCTGCTAACAAGGGGCGCTGAAGGCAAGAGTCCCCCTTTGGTCCATGAATTCAAGTGGTTTGTTGATGAGAGAAGAACTCAAAGGGTGTCACTGGGCACACCATTGAACGCATTTTCGCCGGCTTTAATCATATTGACGTGACTGCAGTGGACAGTGGTGAATCATTCATACGGATGTCTGAATGCTCACAAGTACCACGAAATGCCAAATCCCAGGAGGCCATTTAAAAATGTTTTAACGTTCTTGTCCTGGTGAAAGACCAGTATATGCCAAACTGTGTAAATGCTGTAGATCAGTGTTTCCCAACCTGGTTCTAGGGGACCCGCAGACAGTCCACATTTTTGCTCCCTTCCAGCTTCCTGCCAGACAGTCCACGTTTTTGCTTCCTTCATATTGGGAAATAGTGCTACAGATCATGCATATGTCACTTTGAATGAAAGTGTCCTTGGGGCAATCTGATAAAATTAAAACAAACTTGTGTGATGTTTCACAGCACTGAGACGCCATAAAACGGGTTTGTGACAGCGGCTCGGCGGGGTGCAGCCATGGAGGCGGCCGCCAGCCAGCTGGAGAGGGACCACGTCCACAGCGTCTACGAAAAGGTTGCGCCCTACTTCAACGACAGCCGTTACAAAGCCTGGCCCAAGGTCCGACAGTTCCTCCTGGAACAGGAACCTGGAAGCATTATAGCAGACGTGGGTGTGTGACCCCCCCCCTCCCAAGAACATTTGTCGTTTTACATGAAGAGAGCTGAAAGATAAATATTTGCATAGCACCGTAACCCACCCTAACGGTACGGGGGTGTCTCCTGCTCTGTGCCGTTTTTTCCCACCATTGGTTAAGGAAACAGATTGTTCTCGCCTTAAGCAGTTCGCTAGACTGCCAGTCGAACATGTTCAGTTATACTCATTTGAATAACAAATTTGCTTTTACAGTGAATGTAACCCTGTTAGTCCTTTTGTACAAGTTGTGACGTGTTTGCTGTCTTGATTCCCCGCTTCTCCGTGTTCAAACCATGGCAGCTAACATAGAGTTCTGAAGTCTCTTCACTAATTCATTGACACATCATCTTATTCACGTTAATCTCCGATAATCCAAAAAAAAAATGTTCTGGCAATCTTATACAACGTGTTAAAAGGGCAGTTGTTCCAGATGGGCTTTTGTGCCATCTATTCATCTAGGTTCTGCTGGGAGTCGCCTAGTTTTGGAGATATCCACCGTAGAAACAAACGTCCCATATTTGAGCAAAGCCATTTTCTATGGCTGATATCTTGTAAACTAAGCAACTCCCAGCAGAATGACATAGATGGATAGATAGCACTAAACCCCTCTACAACATATATATTTCAGTTTTGGGATGAACTGCCCCTTAAATGCATTAGAATATTCATCACTTCTGTATCCTGGAAGGATACTCCGGCTTAAATTAATTTCCCATGCTCTCATTAGTAATTGGTGGGAGGAATTATTGTATATAATCTGTAATTGATCAGTTTAACCCAGCAATAGTTGCTTAGTTCCCATTGGGCTGTATACGGCAATGAATGAGTGTACAGATAATCCACCCTGCAATGGCATTTCTCCCATCCCCAATATGCTCCCTTGCTTTCCTAATTTGACTTAAACTCTACAATGTATCAGTGCAACATCTGTTTAAAGAATCACATGGTTGATTTCATTATTCCAGGTTGTGGCAATGGAAGATACCTGCACATCAATGAGGACATATTCAAGCTCGGCTGTGATGTGTGTCGCCCCCTGGTGGAAGCGGCACGCTGCAAGGGCCACGAGGTCCAGGTGTGCGATGGCTTGCGGCTGCCATTCAGAGAGGGTTGCTTCGATGCCATTCTCTCCATCTCAGGTACCATCCTCTCTGCCATTCGGGTGGGGGCTGGGGCGGGGGGCGGCGGCTCAGCGGGCAAAGGCTCAGTGCCTGTGATAAGAAGACCGCCGGTCTCAGCTCAGCCTTCACAAAATATTCACATGTCCTTGGGCCATTGAGAAAGATCTTTAACCCCTAGCTCCCTGGGTCTTGCTGTGACCCCCAATCCTGCTTTCCCCAGTATGGAGAGCAGAATGGGCCAGAGCAAAAAGAGAATTTCCTCCAGGGATTAGTGAAGTATCACTATAGTAACTATCCAGGGTAGGGAACAGGAACACAAAGAACTAGCCACACAGATTCTTCAGTCATTCTACTCATCAGCTTCTGTTCAAGGTCACTTATTCTTTGTTCATTAGTGCTCCCGTATCTGCAGTTTATCCCTGTTTGAAAAGAATTGCAAGATGCGTAACAGTGTTTTTTTTTCTTCATTGTTCCTTCATCCTTTGAGGGGTATAAAAAGCATGATTTATATTGCTCTGTCATACCTTGATACATGGTATTTTTTCATTGAATTAGGCTAAAACGTGAGAATCCCTTTTTATTTAAGTATGGTATTGTACAGCACTGTATAATAATGTGCAATGTAATTTTGTACTTATTACTGTATTTAATGTTGGTAATATCTTGATGTGTATAATGTATCATTTACCACATGTAAATACATGAAAATCATGTTATTTATGGGGCCAGCAGATGGTTTGCTATTATTGGCAGTGTCGGCTAACCGCAGTCGCAGATAAGGGGGGATTACTGTATTCACCACCTGATGAGCCTTCCTTAGTGCCTAGGATTAGCATACAATAATTCACAGGCTTTACACCTCTGATAAAATGTGACCTGTGGTAATTAACACAGTACAAATTGACTCCTGATCCTCAAAACCGCCACTATCTTATTTGTACACGAGGAATGAGCAAGAGGATTGATTTTTTATTTATTTATTTTTTTTGGTCTGCTTGAGGAGAAGTTGTGGTTATTATGGTTTGTACAAAGGTTTACTCAGAAGGCAATGTATCAGCCGTACACAGTGCTGTTGCTTAAACATGATGTAATAGGATAGATACAGATTCACGGGGTGAGATTATCCAAGGCTGCATTGTTGGACATTTTAGCTGCAGGGATTATTCATAATGCAGACTCAGTCCAATGCATGTGTTGGCACCCTTTATTTAGACACTGTGTGATCAGGAGGCAGAGCTTATCCTAGCTCATTATTGTGCTGTTTAAACAGTCTCATATGCCTGGAGTGACAAAACGGGACAACTTACCAGGTCAAAGGCAGTAATACAGAGGGCAACAGTTTGGTCACCTGGCAACAATAGCTAATTCCCAGAACAGCCATGTTTCTGTTTGAGGACTATTGCACTGATCTGATTCATGGTACGGCAGAAGAAATCTGCACCTTGTGTGCTTTTTCCACATTTCGTTGTCTGAAATGGGACATAACTTATATTTACTTGTGTGTAACATAAACAATTCTAGTTTTGGCTTACAGGTGGTGTTGTAATTAAGCAAATCAGCTTTTGGCGATGCCCCTATAATTCCTGCTACACGTTCAGGTACTTAGATGCTTTACATGACTTACTTCAGTCCTGGTCCAGCTGCATGGATATCAGATTGCATTTTAAATGACTTAGTATTAAATGTTTGTAATAAACATTATTGCAAATGTTTGCTGCATTGAGTTCACATTGCAGAATATTTGTGTTCATTGATTTCTGTGGAGCTCAGATGTTCAGCCCTGTTTTTGGGCCAGTAGGTCATTACATATTGATAATTGCAGGCTTTTATGAAAAGCAATTTTTGTTTTTCTCAGTCATCCACCACTTGTCTACCAAAGAGCGGCGCATCAGGGCAGTAAAGGAGATGGCCCGCACACTGCGCGTCGGTGGTCGCCTCATGATCTACGTCTGGGCCATGGAGCAGAAGCGGCGCAGATTCCAGAAGCAGGATGTTTTCATCCCGTGGAACCCAAACCCCCCCGGCCCTACCTCTGCTGGTGAGATGGGCTCCGAAGCACACCGCCAGGATGGCAGCGATAGCGACAAGCACAGGAAGGTGAAAAGCACATCCTCTGTGGTAGATGATGAGGACACTGCCGCGGGGGCCCACCAGAGCTCCAGGAGACGATGGTCCTTCTCCAGGTCGCTGGACTCAGTGCTGGACTTTGGGAGCCTGGCCGTATCCAGGACCTGCAGCAGGGAGTTCAACAAATCCTGTGCTGAGGTTGGTGTGCTGGATACGTCGAGAACCAGCCGACGTGCCCGCGGGATGGGTCTCATCAGGCAGGTCTCCAGCCTCTTCTCCTCCTCATCGCGGTACAGCTCCGAGGACGATGTCTTCGGCTCAACGACAGACCTCGGGAACCAACCAGAGAGGATCGACGATGGCACCGGCGCCGGCCCGGAGAAGCAAGTATCTTCTGGCACCATCGTGCATGGCTGTGGGTCCGTGCCCCTGCCGGACCTGATCACGCATCAGAAGGAGAGCTCCACAGGGGCCACCAGGACTGAGCAGCCTGTAGGCCCAGAGGAGAGCTCCTCACGGTGGTCAGGCAGTACAGAGCGCCTTGGAGAGGAGATGAATGAATGGCGCAACACCGAGGCTCCGGGCTCCTGCCTGCGCTACTACCACGTATTCAGAGAGGGGGAGCTTCTTGAGCTCATCGAGAAGCACGTCGAGGAGCTCCACGTCCTTCAGAGCTATTTTGATCATGCCAACTGGTGTGTGGTGGCCGAGAAGGTTGAGGTCTGGAAGGTCTAACACTAGGCTGCAGTTTCTATATGTATTTTTTAAATTTATTTTCCAAACCAGTATTACATTTTAAATTTGTTTTTAAATTTCACTCTGAGTACATGTGCGAATATACCTCTGTGTTTGGACTATGTTGTGTTTCAGGAATCGCTACCTGGAATCAACATTTTAAACTAAGCTCTCCTTAATTTTGTTTTCGTATGGAAACTCGCTTGTAAGTCACTGAGCATTTACCAAAAATGCAGAATAAGTTTTAGTAATTTAGAATCTTGTGCGGGTGTGTGTTTGTGTCGTTTTTTAAAGTTATTTATGTGACAAAATCTTATGACTGCCTTGAAATGTTCTGAGTGATGAAGTGTAGTGTGAAGACGACATTTTGATATTTGTTATTCCTTGCACAGCTATAAACCTGGAACACGACTATTTCTGAGAGCCTACCGAGCTGTGGATTTATTACAGACGTTAGTCACCTATTTATTACATTAACTGATACCATCCACTGTAGTGAATTTTTTTTTCTTCTGCAATATAGGCAGACTGCCTCACTGAGATAAGGGGGGGACCTCATTCAGAATGTGCATTATGGTTTGTCATCGACAGTAATATAAATAATAATAATAATATACTGTTAGATGTTTTTGCCAAGGATCCAAAATAGGCTGCTATCAAAAGAACAAATAACTTATACAATGCACTTTGTAGTTGTAGATTTGTGTATTTGGGAAATGTGTAGTTTTAGCCTGGTTTTAGATCTAGCCAAAGAGACTGACTGGAACGTTTGCTGTAGATCTACAGGCATTTGTTGAGTAGAACAGCCCCAAATCTTGTGCAGTTTCCCCGAACCTGCGTCGTGTTGCACATATGCTCAGTACTGGACCATGTGAGCAAAACCTTAGCAATCTGAATACAAAGTAACCGTTTTTAATAAAAGTCATTAATCATTTTGTGACCTTTGTCTTAGTGTTGAACTTTACAGCTGGCGAGTCTGTTCTGCTGGTAGAGTTGCTAGAAAATATTTGCCACAAAGCACTTCTCTGCTGCCAAGCTGTGTCGTAGGTGTCGCTGCTAGATTCGCTTGCATGTTGAGTCCAAACACTTGAATCATCTGTTTGTTTTTGCAGTCGTGCTGTGATGTGACCAATGAATGTCATCATCTTTTTTGCCAGACAATTTAAAAAGGTCTGACAGGTTTCCCTTGTTCAACATTTATTTTAATATGTGTATTTATTGCCAAATAAATGAATTTTGATGTTTAAAACAAACCTGTGATGCTTATATGTGGATTCAACAGCAAAATGTTAACAGTTGATGAAGGCTTAGAACATATGTATGCATCTATGCAAGTATTATGTATTGAACTTCATTTATGTTTTGGGCTGTTTATCTGACAGATTTACACAATGTACAGTAACTACCTAAACAGACAAAGTATTTTCCAGCAATCAATCCTGTAGGGGGTTTGGTAATGTAATGGCTTACTGCATAAAGCTAGCACATATGGGAAAGTTCATGTAGTTTTCCTATCCTTTTGCTTCCGTTGGTGTGACTGAGGTAATTACAAGCCCCGCTTTTTCCACACCTAAAATAGAGGGAAAACAAATACAGGTTGACATCACACCATTTCCTTCCAACAACAGTCAGGGTGCAAATATAATTTGACACGTCTCATTTTACAGTAACCAAATTTTAACAGTGCTACAAATGTGCTGCTAATCAACAGTAACCCAACAGGATGCACCTGTGCTGCGACTCTGCGGAGGATTGAGTGTCTGAGTGCCAGTCGACCAATGTCATTGCAGTATCCCCCTCCAATGACAGCAGCCACTGGGATGCCTCTGGACACCACTGCGTCAATCACAAACAGGTCTCTCTGATACAGACCTAGAGATGCAGGTAGGAAGTTAACAGGAGATCCATCCCCAAGTGACTGGTTTAGCTCCACTGCTCATGAGTTCTCAAACTGATGCACTGATTCTTGTACAAGTGTTCCTCATCTTCGTCTGTCAGGCGAAGTCTCCCAAGCTCGTTATCCCAGTGAGGGTCCACCCCAGCATCATACAGGACCAGGTCGAGCCGGAAGCTGTCCAGTATACTGGGCAGGTAAGCTTGGACTGCCTCCGAAACCAGCAAACAATGGTCTTACTATGGGGGGGGGGGGGGTTTACTGGAAAGGTGTGTTACGTGGTGTTTCTGGAATCAGTCAGAGATGCTGACACATCAGTTCTGATGTATTTAGAAGGACAATTTAGCCGTCTCTGTTTTCAATAATTACATATATTTACTCAAATTCCCATACTAAGTGCAGTTGAGAGTGACCTTCTCTCCCTATGTCTTTGGTCTGTGAGAGAAATGATTAAAAACTCATGCACAATTTTAAATAGTTGAGTACAGCATATATACTCTTATCCTACCTTTCTCTACAAATAACGTATATTAGACTATGTTTATTACGTAACTAACTGTGTGCTTTTAATACCTTTTGGGAAACTCTCCCCACATTGCTTCTAGCAGGTTAGCATAACTTACCTGTTGCGAGGTTACTTCTTATCCTCTAACCCATCCATCAGGGAGACATCCAGGTCGCTCTGATTTGCTGATTTGCTTGATCTGCTTCCTTACGAGGAAGTTGCTCCCACAATGCATGGAGAAAGTAAATACATCAGGTTCCTCCCTGAAGATGTAGGCTGTGCCATCCCCCTTTATGAAGGACAACAGCAGGAGGCTGGTGAGGAACCTGCCCTCGCTCTAAAGAGGCCCGTGAGGTAAGGAGACAGCTGGCCTCTGCAGCATCGTATGGGCTAAACCTGAGGACCTTCCTCTTTGAAGATTCCTCCATCCAGTATTTGGCCTCCACAGCCAGGTCGTTGATAAGACAGAATCCTGCCCCGTATCTGGGGAAGGCGTGATGCGTTCCCCCTGCCGTACTGCACGCAAGTCCTCTTTGCAGAGCAATCCCTGCTGCCAGAACCGTACCACCTGGGCCAAGACATAACCACACGTGAATGAATATTTACCTGAAAGGCCAGTCAGGCACCTTTTCTGAATTCCCCACCTGTTTCATATCGGCAGCGTGTGTCAATACCGTCGCTCCAGGAAAAGCCCGTCCTCTTCTGCTCTTCTATGCTAATCTTTTCCATGTATGAAATTATCCACGTATTCCTCTGTGTGCACAAGGGCAAGTAGCTCTTCTGAAGCTAGATCAGGAGTCCATACCTTAAGAAATATATAAGGATAAATGCCTTACTTTTAATCCAGACAGTCAGTTTTTCTGCAGACAAAATCACCTGTTTATCAGTTATTATTTGATCCCTTAATAGAAAGAGTAGGATCTTCGGGAATTTTCCCATGGGAAATCTGTGGTTTGCTGGGATGTCGCACACATATTTACTCTGATGAACCACAGGAAGACCACTGGAGTCCTTAGTTACCCGCGTAGAAGCCAAACATTTGACAAAACTTAAACCAACACATGTACGTGTATTTACGGCAGGTGGATAATTGTACGATTTAATGTAAATTGAATTTCTTGCGCTAAATCTATAACTGAAATATCCTTCACGCGATTGCATGTTTCGAGTAATGCACGGATCTTGTTGCATTGACTATTATCAGTAAAACTGGGCTGTTTTCTAAAGCATATTCACCGCGCTTACTCGCCGGCTTACACGCATGACGCCCCGGTGTCTTTCGGCGCTGAGCGTCCTGTGTATGTCACAGCGACACCGTGCGGCGGCCAGCGGGCGTCCTATCAATGACGCCTTTAGATAAAGACAAATAACTCTGATGAATAACACACTACCTTTAAAAACACAATAAAACGAAACGTAATGTACTTAGGTTTTTGACAGAATTTTAATTTTCTGCGCAGTCTCCTATAATTATTATTGTTATATATATTTTTTTCATAGTCGGCGTGATGAGTAGCAACTGAAAGGAAAACTCCATCAAGTTCTGCTGAATATGGAGCTACGTAACCTCGGATAACACTTGTTAGTCCAACGCTTCCCAAGAATGCTTGACACCATGATGCGACAGAAAATGGGATTCATTGGGTCAAGAAATCTTATTCCGTTGCTCCAAGGTCCAATTCTGATGCTTTAGTGTCCATCATAGTCACTTTCGATGGTGGGCTGGGGGCAGCACGGTCACCCTGACTGTCCTGTGGTCATGTAGCCCCACACAAAGAGGGGGTCCGTGCACTGCATGTCATGACACGTTACGCCTGTGACTGTCATGAAAATTATGCTCTATTTGTGCCACATCTGCGGAGTAAACAGTCAGTTCTGCTATGCAATGATAAACTTACTCTGAGTGTGTATTTCCATGCTGCCCATGGGTACAGAGCAGCTGGTCCTTCATCAGTTATATCCACGTTTTCTTGTGATCTGTGCCAGCCGTCGGAAGATTGCTGGTTCGAATCCCGTGAATGCCAGGAATGATCCTATTGCATTGGGCCCTTGAGCAAGGCCCTTATCCTGCAATTTCTTAGTCCTGGGTATGATGTTACTCTTCCTTGAAGCCACCAAGGAGGTCCTCCAACCTACAGGGATGATTTGGAGGTTGGTGGCAAGATTGACGCTCTAGCTGCTGGGAAAAAAAACTCACGCTGTTCCAATTGGACTAGCATGGTACTGATGTATCACCTGCTATATGGCTGCACTCAGGTTCTCATCTCTGAGGTGGTTTGTCATGTGGTGGGTGTGGCAAATCTGTAAGAGATGCTGTGGGACCATCTTGTCACATGACCTTCCCCATCACATGACTCAGACTTACAGGTCAGAGAAGATGAGGTCTTGCCCAACCTCCGCTGAGGAGCCTTGGATGTTGACTAACAGCATCTGGCTATCTGATGATTAAGTGCCTGCAGGTGACACACAGTCAATAACTGACATTGAAAACATAGGCTGGCATGAATTATTAAAAAAAAATATCGCTAAAGAAAGCCACAGCTTTTAGATTTGCTGAAAATACTTAGCTTTTAAATTTTCTGAATGACATTAACTGTGATATCAGTTTATGAGGTTCTTGCTAATTCTTTGCACTTGGACCTAAGGAATTGGGGCCAGATATAATCTTTAATGGTTTTAATACAATTGAACAGATAATGGAATGAAATGGCTTACAGTGAGATTTTAAAAATTCCTTAGGTCCAATACAAGTAATACTTCAAACATCATTCTCTAAATGCTTCTTATGGGTAACAAAAGTCGCAAGAATTGCAATTGGTAAACTCGTTCAAAGCCAAAATCCTGGAATACAGATCAAATGTCTTTTGGAAAGTAACAGCTTCCAAAGGACAAGGGAAATTTTGTCACTGTCTTTCTACCAGCAGGTGGCGCCATCAATCAATTTTTTTTCCCCTGGTTTTTAGGTCTGTCACTCAACTGATTTAGTACGTTGTACTGGGACTGTTTGTTCCGAGATGGAAAGTACAGAGCAGAAAAATCAAACAAAAAGTGAAATGCAGTTTTTCAAAATCACTAAGGTCTAATTGCCTTTCGTTTTTTTTTTTAATAAACTAAGCACCGGGTGTGTGAAGCTGGGTCATTTAATGAGAGTAAAGAAATATTCTCCTCTTTCTTCTCAAAATGAAACCACAGGTACCAAATTTGTATCAAGAATCTGGCATTCAACCAGCCTGGCTACATGAGGCACTTTGTATCATAGCTGAACTTAATTGAAGTGACATGAAGCGTATTAGCAACAGTTTAGCAGTAGGTCCACTGGATGGCAAAAGCAAGCAATGAAAATGGCAGAATACACCTCTCACATTGCCACAGACGGAGTGAGGCAATGAGATGCTCACCACTCCTCAGTAAGTGTCCTCTAAGAGTGCTCAGCCTTTCCACACACTTTGATACACTCCTACATTTCTGTATGGTGTATCCACCATCTCAAGCAGCCTAAAATAAAGAAAGCGAATTGTTTTGCTTGCATTATCTCCAGTTCCTCCTTGGAGCTGAGCTTTTGTTTGCCGATGAGTCGCAGGCGTTCCCTCGGCTTGCCCAGGGCTGTTGATTTAGCTCCGCGCACCATTCTTCAGATGCTTTTGACGTTCTATCAGCCTGGCAGCCCCGCATCTGCCGAAGCAGGCTGCCACAGTGCCTCCCTCACGCCCCCCTCGGCTGGGCCTCTCTTACCTAACGCATGCAGCAGATGCTGAGACGCTGGGTTGCTTTTCCCGAAACTTACTTCGCTCTGCAGCAAGCCACGCATTCCTGCGCAGTTCCTGTTCCCAAGCCCAGCGGAGTCCAGAAAGCTTCTCTGGTGCATGTCTGGCATGCAGGTGAACACTAACCATTTTCGCAGTACCAGCCCCGTACTGGTGTTCCCCTCATTTCTTTTACTGGTATATACCATTGTGGTACAGAGGCCTAATGGTTAGCACTCTAACCTCAATGGGGGTTTGGGGGGGGGGGTTGGCTCTGTGTGTGGGGTGGTGGCAGGTTTTCCCTGTGTTTCTCCCACAGTCCAAAAATGTGCTGTATGGTTAATTTGACATTTCCAAACAACCCATGCTACATGTGTTCTGTGACTGACTGGCTTCAAGGGTTAGCACTCGTCTGGATGCAGTCTGGATGTCCTCCTTTTTGCCCCCCTGGCCTCCTTTTTCCCTCCCCCCATCTGCCTTCCTGTCAACAAGAAGTGCGACTCTGTCCCACCCCCAGTCACACAAAAAATGTGAGACTCACACACACACATACCACGGAAGCTGAGAATGGCTGTGCTTGTGAGTTTATATGTCTTTCTGTCATGATAACAAAATAATTACCATTCTTGGCTTCCATAGTAAGTGTGTGAAATAACCACCCCCCCCCCACTTTTCATGGGCCCCCTTCTTTTTGAGCCTTAGTCCTCCTCTTTGGACACAGGTGTCCCCCTTTTTACAGTCACGCCAGTCGTCACCATACTGGCATCTCATCCTACCTAGTTTGCTTTGTTTCCTGGAACAGGCCCCCGGCCCACTGCAGCCCTATAATGAATGACCAGTTATGGAAGATGGAGGGTATGTTCATTTTACAGAAAGGATAATGTGACGACCTGTTTAAAAAAGATTCATCCATCCATCCATGACCTTCTATTCATTTATCGGGATAGGGTGATATGAGCACAGGACACAAGCGAAGGGAATGCTCCGAATGAGATGTCACTGTATCGCAGGGCATGCATGCATACTACCACGCATTATAGAGACGCCAAAGCACTCAACTGTACGCCTTAGAGTTGCAGAAGATCGTACTGTTTTTAAAAATTAAGTGCTGTGGTCCAGAAAAATGCTCGGTCTCTCCCATATTTTTTTATTTATTTATTTTTTTTACAAATTTCTAATGTAGGAAACTCCCCATCCCCCTGAATTTGTGTACATCGTAAAGTAGTCCATGGACATCCAAAGGCTGGGGAACCTTAACGTGCATGACAGGGAGAGAGAACCTGTGACTGCTACACAAAGCACTCGCTGAGTATATCAGGGCATATCAAAGGATATATATCTTTTTTTAATTAATCTAGTTCTGTGTGCTTCATTAACTGTGGCCTATTAAAACAAGGAATGCCACACCTCCCCATAATCCAATTTATCTGCTTATTGCTAGTTTTCTCAGTTCAAGCAATTTTATATCTGTGTCTACAGAACGAAATGATTGCATTGATATAAATCAGCAGGCCTGTAAATTAGATGCTTCTTTCAGTTATAGAAATGAATCGTACTTTTGTTTGAAGGTATAATTGCAGTTTAGGGAATCAGCCTGCGGTTCTGGCTGAGACAGAGATGTTCAGTGCTTCTGGACAAAGGTAGATTGAGTAACACTGTCAGTCTTTGAAATTACTGTGTGATTAGATGAGTCAGTGAGCGCTGGCTCACTCTGGCAGCCTTCCCACTGCACACATGGGGAGAGACCACTGTACCACGTAGAACACACCCGTTCCCCTTTCCGACGGGTGAGTCACAGGAACGCTGGGGAATTCTACCTGACCTTGTCTGTGAAAACACGATGTCCCGGTGGAGGAGCCGAAATGTGTGTGTTGAATGAGGACATCAATCACGTAGGTCCTTGTCCATATCATTGGTAGATCTTTACTGCTCTTTTTCTGCCGTAAAAGCCCCCATCCATTTGTTTCAATCACTGTCTAATCTCCCAGTGAGCTGAGTTACACACACTGGATATAACGGTTCCCATAATTTTCTCAGAAATGGTAATAAAATCATAGCAACTCCTATGCCTGAAAGCTTTTGCCTTGAATATCAGTGGATCAGTGTGCCTATGTGTGTTGGGGGGAAATGGCAATGAATAGGATGAGTGGCAGGTCTCATTGAACAAGTTCAATCCAGGCTGACCTTGGTGCTGTCAGTATTCTCAGTTGTATCCTAATTAAAATGCTTTGTCTCCTGCAAAGTTATACAACAGAACCTCATTTTCACTGCTCTTATTTATCTGGAATAATGTTTAAGAGATGTGCTTTATATCACTAAAGTATTTAGTAAAGGATTAGTTTGTGCTAACCTATATTTATATTAGTGTTGCACTGTAAGTCATTTAATAAATCAGATATTTACTAAATGATGTGGCTCCTCTTGCCACACAGGCATGGAAAAGCTCACCCTTATTGCACCCCTTATCTCTTCTGGGACTGTCCCCCCTGGCTTCTGCTCCCTCCACATCTCTGTGTTGTACATGGAGGAGGTGGTCCCCGGTCAAGGTCACAGCGTTTCATTATAATTTCACACTATATGGCTTCCCATCAAAGGAACGTGATTCATTGTGTCCGTTTGCCCAGCACAGCGATGCTGATGGCTTATGAAGTAAAGCTGATCACTAATGTAATTTGCTTCATTTGTGGAATTAAAGGGAACCTCTTTTGTGCTGTAGAGCAGACGGTGGCATGTTTACCCTTTTTCAGTGTGAGGAAAGCGTAAAGTTAATGGGCTCTGGGAACATCTCCAGATGTATCTCTGCAATTTGCAGCGATGAGAGCGAAGCCGGCTGTCCTGCTACACCATCTGCCCGCTGCTCTCCACTGCACTCTCTCTGGCAGATGGGTACATGCAAGTTCAAGGTCGCTGTCTGGCTCTGACTCTTTAGTCCATTTGTGTGTGTGTGTGTGTGTGTGTGCGCGTGGGCGTGCATTAGGTTTATATTACATTGTGGGGATCAAATGTCACCCACTGTTTTTGACATTGTGTGGACCATTCTTCAGGTCCCTTCAATGATCTGTGACTGCAATCACAACAACTAAAAATACCAAAAGTCTCACGTTTAGTTTGGTTAAGATTAAGGTTAGGGCTGGGTAGGGGTTAAGGTCATCATGTTGAAATTATTGTTTCCTCCCTAGAAATGAATGAAGAGTCCCCACAAAGATATCATTACAAACCTCTGTGTGTGTGTGTGTGTGTAACATTATAGTGACAAAATAAAAAAAAAAACCTGTTATACTGGTGTTGTGGGGACCACTTTTTGATCCTTAGGGAAAACTCGATTTTATAAAAATCTGTGACTGCAATCAAAAAACTGAAAGTGCCCAAAGTCTTGCATTTTGTTTCAATACCTATGGTTAAGGTGAGGGCTGTGTAGGGGTTAAGGTTTGTCATTGATGGGATTATAGTTATTTCCATATAAATGAATGGAGAGTCCCCATAATACAAATGTGTGTGCGTGTGTGTGTTTCGTCAAAGCAGACAAAAAGAATAGTGAGAGTGACACTGGTTTCAGGAAAATGAGACTGTAGCAATAGGGGGGATCCACTTGGGAAGCCAGAGACGCTGTCCACTGATTGGCTGGCAGTGTGCTTGGCAGGTGTGACACTCGGCCTGGCAGCTGTCCCTGGGTTTCATAGCTCACTGGTTGCACAGGCAATAACAATGAGGGGTGGCAGGTGGTTGGGAGAGGGCCCCCCCCCCCCCCATCCGAGCCAGGAGCAGCGCAGTCAGGCTTACGCTGGGCAATCTTCGTGTCTGTAGTTGCTCCCAATGGTCTGTTATCAAACAACAAGCTGCTAATTCACGGAAGCCAATAATCGCTGCTTAGATCCTCTTTGTTCTGCTGCTATTTCCGTGAATCTAACGAAGACTTATTTTTATAATTAAATTTCTCCAGAGATAATATTAAACCGACACTCGCCTCTGCTGGCCGAGATGGTAGCTCACGGTCAAACAGAGTTTTGCTTGAATGTATTTGCTTAAGAATGTATTTCCTGGTGATAAATGAATGTGGGGCATCTTGCAGCCTCTCCTTTTGATTGAGATGGCCTTTTGGAATATTCCCCCGGCGCTACCAGGTGGATGAAATGTCAACACGATGATATGTGATTTGCCGCTGTTTGAGGCACATGTTTGAGTTTGATAAACTGGAGGCCCCAGAAATGGCTGCAGGCAATTCGCCGGTGAGTCCTTATCGGGACGTGTCTTTGTTTTCCCCGAGACCTTGTGGAGCGTGTCAACAAAGCTGCCGCCTCTGTCAGCCCGGTGAGGCTCAGCCAGTCTGGCTGAGTGCGTGATCTGCTGGGGAACAGATGCCAGTGTTCCCAGTAGAGTTACAACATACTAATCCCCCCGCGCCAGCCACCCCTACTAGCTCTCATATGGACACTCATGCGGCTGTGAATACTTGAACAAGATTGCCTAAAAGCTATTTGGTTCAGCCTTTGTTCCGTAAAGGCTTTTCATGTGAAACATCTACTGTATCGATGCATTATGTCATTCATCTCCTATCTTTTGTGGGTTTTTTCTTTTAAACCATTTCCTATCTATGCACTTTCAAAAAATGTTTTTCTAAATCAGGTGACCAGGAGCTCCTGTCTGAGTTTAAGCCTCATCAGGCTGTACACTACACTGTCAGAAAAAAAGTACCAATTTATACCATTGGGGGTACAATTACTTGTCACTGGGGCTGTACCGTCAAGGGTCTGCCAATTGTACACTAGCTGTAGGTAAATGTACTTTTTAAGATACAGAAATAGACTCTGAGGAACATCTTTGTACCATTCAGGGTACATTAATGTTCATTTGTACCTCGGGGAACAAAATGGTACCAGGGCTGCACGCCTGTCTCTGACCGTGTAATCATGACTGAATATAGACGGACGGTCTATATAGTGCAGTTTATGGCTTTGGGAGATGGATACCAGTGAGAAGCAAAGATCTCCAGCAATAGAAAAAGCACCTGGCACATGGAAAATCTCCTGAGTCAGTACAATATAGATCCAGCCTGTTTCTTGTAGTGACTCTACCAGCCAAGAGGGTAGCTTAGTCCATTTGTGTGCCTTGTTTTGCGAGGTGACTGAGGGGAGAACATCTTCGAGAGTAACCCTGGGAGTGTACGGCGGCCAAAATGGGTGGGAATCCAAGGGATTTAGTGTTATTGAGCCAGCTTACATGGGAGATGCCCGTCGGAGGACATGTTGCTGCCAGAGGCCATCTTTTAAGTTCCATCCAGATGGTTAAAGGCCACAAAGGAGCTGCTAAATGGAATGACCAGAAGAGTACTGGGAATTTCCTAAGCACCGCATGCCGTTTGGGCTGCAGAGTTCCGAAGAAAAGGAGAAAAACAAAAAAATAAAACAAGAACTCATAGTGGGTGGCATTAGCGTGTCCATCATTACTAGATATAACCCAAAGGAAACCAATCAAATAAGGAGATGGAGGTGGGTTAAAGTAGCCTATGACAGGCGGGGAAGGAAAATCATATGTGTTATGGGTTTGAGGCCAGACATAAATTCCGGAATTTAGTGACAAACACATGTTTTACCAGTTCTCTGTAATTTCTCTATTCTGTGCCGTAAACAGGAGCATAAAGGCGGGTGAACAAAACAATGGCATCGCCTAATAATATGTTAATGACAATGAACTAATATGGAGGAAGGCCACCATTAGTCTGCAGAACATCTCCATTGCTGTCCTGAACTGCGTGCAGTGAGATACCGGCCATTCTTCAAGAAGAAAAGTGTCCACTTTGAGGGATGAAGGAGGTGGGATTCTATGCGACACTCTCTTCCCTTTAAGGTTCAGTGGTGTTTATCCTGGGCCACCGGGGAGGCCGTGGAAGGCACAGGGGATGAAGATTGGTCTTCATCCCAGTCTTCATAAAACCGGTCTTGAATCTATTAAGCAGTATGCATGGGACCATTATGGGAACATCATGAGGGAGCTGTGTTTGCCCCATTGCCTGCACCTGGTCCTGTAAAAAGAATCATCATTATGCAACCATGCAGAGATTAATGACTCCCGCTAATGGCAGGTTTCAATTTCACACTATTCCCCTTCCCACCGTATCCTGAAGCTGAAGCTGAGCAGAACACAGACATGTGAGCCCTGTTTTCAGGGATGGACATGAGCAGCTTGTTTTTCTTTGCTCATGGTAGAAGTTTACGGTGTATTACAACTGAAAACCACATGAAATACATTTCTGGCTAAATAAAGGCGCAGATATATTAAAGTAGAGTTTTAGCTCTTGTGGTTTTGCCTGAAGCTGGTCGGTCGACTTAGACGGGCTGGTCTTTCTGTCGTTTCTAACGTGAGCCATTGCAATGCTCACACAGTGCTGTGTGGGGGGGGGGGGGGGGGGGGGGGGG
>JAODJX010000039.1:14795684-14806383 GCA_026776945.1 Isichthys henryi | reverse complement strand
CTCCCCTCCCGCGCTCCCCTCCGCTCCTCCACAGATTTGGCAGAGCTCACTAATAACACACTCACTGGCTGCTGGGTTAACCCTCAGGCATTTGGCCACATGTTGCAGCAACACAGCTGGCTGCCAACTCCACTTGCTCTTCAGTTTAATTCCTACTCTTAAAACTCAGGCCCCTCTCCCTTCCTGCACCTCCACCCCCCTGCCCCCCAAACAAGACTGATAAAGAAAGACAACATAAATATGAAGATACAAAACTGAAGGGGAGCAAAGATAAGCAAGGCTGAATTACTATAGTTGGCAAAGGGTACTAGGAATGAGACAAAGATGAAAGCTTATATGCAGCATTTTGGGTTACTTTGCGGATTCTGTAATCTGGACCTTTTTCGCTACAGAATGAGAGTTTGAAGTCCAGCTTAATGGGTAGGGGTAGGATTAGGGTTAAAGGGCTTCTATTTACAGCTGTGTTGAATGGAGAATCTGTTGCTCTGGCTTATGCATTCATCTGCGGCTTAATACCCCAAAGGCACATTCCACTGATTGACAAGCAAAACAAAAAGAAAAAGGAACTTAATATGTTCGCTTATTTTTTTTTTTTTATTTGCCAAGAACCAGTCATGTTTTAGAGGAGTATTAGCCACTGCCATAAATCAGTTTAGCTAGCTGTCCATCCATTTATCCATCTTCCAACCACTTATCCTGATCCGGGTCACTGACTAGAAAATGTAACTAAGATATATATGTTTTGATTAATTGATTACCCAAATTTAAGCTGATTCGTTCACACATAAATGTACTAGCATGACAGTGGTATTCATTCCTTGATTTCTTTTGGTGTACTTCTGGCTATTTGATGATCGATATGTTCAGAAATCTCATGCTACTGTCAAGCTATGCTTGTATTGCTATGATTTGAACCAAAATGGCTGCACTCACTTTTTAAGGCTTGGTGATGTCTTTTGGCCAGGCAGTGATGACTTAGGGCTGCCCTGTGTAGTGTTGATGAATGACGGGGCCTCTGCTTCCGTATCCTTTCCCCCACCACGCGTTTCCGTGAGCCTCGCTAGAAGGAAGTGGTCCATTCTGAGACACACCCAGTAAAGGAACGACACTTGATGACATCGTCAGCTTTCTATGTGTATGGATGGAGATGGAGGTGAGGGGTCCACGCCGGATGCTGGGGGGACATCCGCAGCCTGGCTCGGGCGTGCTGCTTTATGGGCAGTTTTCCTTGGAAGACATCCCACTATTCGACTGCTATGTTGACATTGCAAGCATAGCAAACTCCCGGGCCTGGAGCTGCGTGAGACCTGATCTATATCTCCCAGCTGTCAGCACCGTCACTCTGTCAGGGTGAACTCCGTGGTGTCCTCCTCCATTTTTGCAAACCGTTAGCCCAGTGCTTTTCCCGATCCACAGAACTTGATGGTTCCTGAAAGGCTTGGTCTTTATTTATATATATGACACAGGGCTTCTCCCTACTAATCTAACCTTGGCTGCTTCTCGTCCGTGTCACACCATTTTGAAGCTGTTACTGTAAGTGTAACTACATAAACCAAGGCATGTACTCCCTGCCTAAATTCATTACTCCTCCAGCCAGCGGAATGAGAAGCTCACAGCGTTGTTGGTTTTACCTGTGATCCTTCTGCAGCCAGTTAAGCTTTGAAAACAAAATGTGTTTTAATCTTATTGCTGTATCAAGAAGAGATAGTGAAGTGTCAACTCCACATTAATATTTATGAATTAGTCAGTCCAATATGCTGAAATTGCCGACAGTTTGAGATACCAAGATATCTCTACTGTTGATTGTAAAAGAGAGAGATTTATGCTTTCATTTTTCCTAACAGTTATAAACTTTGTCCCAACAACGCAGTGATATGTCTGTGGGCACTCAGACTGCAGAATAACACCTGTTGCTGCACTCTGGGATGAAGACTGAATGTCCACCATTGAGTGGTAACAAATGGACATTTTTATCATTGAGAAAATGTTTCTTTCCTAAATAGTGGCTAGGCTAATAATACCCCTTTCCCTGTATGCCTTTGCCACTGTACGATAGCTCTTTGCTAAGCAATTACGTCCCTTATCAATCTGACATATCAATATACTGATTCGGTACTGTCTGATCTTGCATTATGCTTTGAACTAACCCCGTCCTTCACTCATACATTCCTGAAGCCCACAGTTGGTTTTTGTTCATGTGATAGTGAAGGCATGGTAGAATATTCCAGATTCCAAGTGTATTTTGTCAAGGTTGGGTGGGGCCAAGGGAGTTTGCACAGTCTAGCATTATGGAAGACTGCATCTAAATAGCCCTGCTGTTGTACTCTGCCAGCTCCCACCAGCTGTTCTTCACTGTGTCTCCTCTTGAGGGGACTCATCCCTGACAGAAACAGAGGCAGCCGGCTCAGTCCGGCACTGGCAGCCCCCTCACTGGCAGTGGGGAGTTCACCTCACTAACTGAGACGAATTGACTTGGGAGATAAAGGCTGGCTTTCTCTACCGTTGGACAATTGCTGTGTTGTGACAGTCTCTGGAGCGGCTGCGATGGTCAAACTCCCTCCCCGGCCCCCCGCCAAATGGATTTCATATTTGTCTATGGTCAAGTGGTGTCAAATCAGTATCAATGCAGAATATCCAATAGAAAATACCGCAGCTGTAAGTGCAGAGACAGAAATGTACTGCCAATCTGCAAGTCTTCATCTCCTTTTGAACCCCACCTGTGTTTTTGATTGAAGGCATTTAGGGGTCGATCTCTGACTGCAGCGGTGTAAAGTTTATTCAGTCTGGTCGGTTTTTTTAATGCGTCTAAGGTGAACGGATTGAAGAGGCTTTCTGTGCCGTACTAGTCCTCATCCGCACAGCTTTTTCCGCAAAGGGGGCCGAAGGGGGCCAGGCAGAAGCACGGCTGTGATGCTCCGTAACGCCGATGCATGTGCTTGCTCAAGCGCAGCAGAAACACAGACACACACAAGGACATTTGTTGTGAACCTGCGATCAGAGGGGCCGTGTAATCTAAAACACACTTAGGCGTTATCTAACTCTCTGGTAAAGGTTGAGATTAAGGCCAGTTCAGCAGAAGAGCTTTAATGCAAGGGGTGACCCGGCCTGCAGCCCACGTGCCTCAAACATCCTTTTTTCATAGAATTTTAAATCTGGAGTTGCCACCCGTATTGAAAACCAAAAATCAGTGTCCCGTTTTAAACCAATACAGGATGCGATTTGACCTGTATTTCCATGTTTGAACCAAAACAACTATTTAAGCTGACCCATGCTCAGATAAACCAGGGGCCTCTGACCATGCTGATGTCACAGGATGTTTGTAACTTTTGGACTGACTGTTTAAGGGAGAGCATGTTGTAAGATCATAATATTTGGCATTTTTGTAATTTCCTAAGCCACCAAAGTCCTTGTGTCATTCTGTACATCTGTTTATGATCAGTAGGTAATGTGTTTGTTGAGGATACAGACTTGTACCTTCAGAAGTCTGGCACCATGCTTTAATTTAGTAATTACAAACAAGATGCTGGTATTAAGGCAGTGAGTGAAACTGAGGTTTATCATCGTGACCAATGGGTTACAGGTTATAGGAACGGATTTCATCTCTACTGAAGTCGTCATTTTCAGGGATGAATGTAATCTCAGGTTCCGACTGTGGGGAGTTTTAAAACTACCAGTAAAAGATGGCCTGACATAATTCTCAGTATTTGTGAATGAGTTCACTCAACACCCCCCCCCCCACCCCCCCGGCCTGTCGTATTGAGGTCACGCAGAGTCCACGTGTTGATTTGTGATCAACACTTCCTCTCTGTGGAAGAGGAATGCATGCAAAACTTCCCACTGTTCAGTGACATCAAGAGGTACTTTAGAACTAAATTAGTCAGCTTACCAGCTTAAATTACTCTGTTTCCCAGGTCCTGGTGAATGTCAATAGTAACGGGGGAGGAGCTTAGAATAGATTAACCAATGATCTGGTGTAAAAGCCTTCAGTAACTTCAGTAAATGCATAGTTTTTGCAGGGTTGGATACGTCTATGAAAAATGAGGAATTCTGGGTAACTTGGGTTGCTGTAGTCATTCAGATTGACAGAAACGGTAAATTCTCCCGTGTGCCTTTACTGTTTAAGATCATCTTAAATTTTCATGCAAAAGAAATGTACGAGATCACTTCTCGCTTTCTTCACTTTTAATGAACCTTTTTGACTTTTAACTGAGTAATCGAATCAAACTTGGCCTTTAAGGTGTCATGGCATGATAAGGGGCAGAGGAAAATGTGACTTATTCCTTATGGAAGCAAAATTACACATGGGCACTCAATAACAGTTACTGAAACTGCTGTTGACTGCGAAAATCAATAAACCTTCCTGGGCTGGCGTGTGGCTCGACGGGTTAGGATTCTGTTTCTGTGACCGGAAGGTTGTCGATTTAAATCCCAAGGTTTCCAGAGTGTCTTTGCCATTGGGCCCTTAACCCCAATTTCTCTGCGTTACCTAAAAAGGTCGACGGTTTTCCAGTGCCGTGTGACTGCCACTTGTGTTTGTGCTTCACAATCATGGCCGTCTTGCGCGTGCATACATCAGCGTGCATTTGCCAAAATACTCCACCGCTTTGCAGACAGAAGGGACCTTTAGAAGGAGATTGAAAAGGCAGGTGTTCAGAAGTTCTGAGCATAAGCAGAAGACGTCTACCTGCAAACTGGCTGGGGGGGGGGGTGTGTCTTTGTAGGCAGGCAGGTAAGACAGAACACTTGAGCATGAGCCATAAAACTGAGCCACTTAATGTGTCTGGACCTGGGGGTGTCAGCGAAGCCCCCCTGCATTCCAGAACGAGCTCCTTGTGTGTGCTGGAGTCTCTCATCCTACTCCTCCATGTCGTCCCCTTTGCTTGCACGTTCTCTCTCTCACTCACTCGCTCCCTCCTTGGAAAACACTCCTCCCCCTCCACAGGCAGCCTTCCCTCCCTCACACTATGCACTCCTCACACTTCCACATACTCTCAATGGCTTAGTCACGCCTGCCTTTAGCCTCTGGGGATTCAAGCATAGCGCCCATGACAGACTGCGCGGTTCTGTGGAGAGACTTTTAAAGCCTTGTTCCTCTGGAAGAAGCCGCGTTCCCCAACCTTGCTCCTCACCTGAGTTTCCTATCTGCTGATTCATCTCCCATCACGACCCCCGTGACATTGAGGATGGGACAGGGGAGTGACCTACTCCACAGGTAACGTGTCTTCGGTGATTCTGCATCTGGCTTCTTCCCTCCGGACACCCGGAAGGTCTAACCAGCTCGTATTCATAGATGTTTCATAAAAACCCCGCCGTCTTTTTATTAGAGTCAAGAAGACTAGCTGCAGTACTGCCCTTCAGATGCTACTGTCCAATTTTTATGATACACTTAGCAGGACTGGCCAAACAGTGCAGTACATCTAACTGGCTGCTGTTGTGCTTCTCTTAAAGACAAGGCACTGTATGATATCCTGTGAAGTAACACTTGTTGTCAGAATCTCCAGTTGCCTTCCAGTTGTTTGCCGTTGTCAGCTGGTTATGTTAACGGTCATCATTTTTATTAAGCCACAAATCAGTCGTGTCTTTAATGAGCGTGCATGCTCTGTAATGACTAGAATTGCTTTCATTGTTTTTATTAGTGTACGTTTGACTTCTCCAGAAAGATCCGGCTCAACATTCTTTATTCCTCTTGCATGCCTTTCTTTGCCTTCTTCTTCTGTTGTTTATTCTTCATGGATGTTATTTTGAATGCCATAACCTGCGGAGTGTTTTTTTCAGGCAGATATCCCACTCTCCTAAAAGTTATACCGCGACGCAAAAAATCACTAGAACACGCCATTAAATATGGGTCTCTTTGAGAGCTCTCTCTTTCACTTTGAGTGGTACAGAGGCTTGTTAAAGTCCCTTCTGGAAAAAAGAAAAGTGAAAGTTACAGGTGCCGTTGAAAGTATGACTCATTTAGTAACCTGAAATCCTGAATCCCCTTGATTTCATTCCCTTTATAATAACAGACTTAAGCATTTTTACAGTTATAGAAATATAGGAAATATTTAGAAGTGTAGACGTTTCTTTTGGTACCTGAAGGTTAAAGCGGGGGGATTCCAGCAGTTCTAGGTGTGTATTTCCTTTGGCTTTGAGTCATTCATCTGAAGTGCGAGATAAGAACGGCCAGAGTCAGAGACAGTGGCACCTGTATCCAGCAGGGAAAGGAGCCCGAAAGTCAAAGCTAAAAAGCATCAGTGTTAGTTTTTATTTAGATTTTTTTACTCGCATTAACCAGCTTAAATCTGAAAGTGTAAAAGTTCATTTGTGCTTTATATTATTGTGTTTGTATTTAAATGTATTTAAAATATATTGTATTTATGTATAAATGTATTGTATTTAAATTTTTATTGGTTTTATTATTCATTTTCACAATATTTATAAATAATTTAAAAAATATATATTAATAGTCTTAATAAATTTACACCTCAAAATATGCACTAACCTTTATAGATTAATACGCATAATTTAAATACAATTTCAATCGTAACCATATTTTGTTTTCATAAACACTCCCGAGTGTCCAGCTGTCAAATGATCCCCCCGCCCCCCCCCTCCCCCAGAAGTGCAACGAATGTGACCTCAGGTCATAAATCACTGGTGGATTCCTAGAGTTGTCGGAGTCACAGCCCTGTGTCTGAAACGGATCCAGACTTGAGCCAGCTGTTGAGCTCACAGTCTGCACCCCCCCAACCCCCCGCGACATGAAGCCACACTTCTGCGTTTCAGTTCACTAGATAGAAGCACGATCTTTGTACCTGAAGTTTCACATTTGCTTTCCTGCACTTCAGAAAAGTAAAAGGTGTAATAGGCAGACCTGACCATCTATGGCATTCTGTCATTTTTATTGCTCTTACAACTGTCACAGAAGCATTTTTAAAAATCTGATTTAAATAGCATCCCTTATTAAAAAACATCTATGTCTTTGGTATTTGTTGACATGCTAAAAAGAATGTTTATGTGAAATCGTAACCGCTTTTCTATGATTTCTTTATTTGTTTGTTTGTTTGCAGATTCAGTTTGGGGCTGAAGCGGTTTCTGAATGCCAGTTAGGAAACATGGATTCTGATTGGTCGATTGGGGTGCCTAACATAGCCAGCCATGGCGTTGGTATCAGAGGCTGGTGGATTCACTTTAGAGCCGAAGCAGAACTCTAGATTGTAAGATGGAGACCGGAGTCATAGCTGCCCTGGAGGGGCCGCAGTCATTGTCAATAGCAGTGCTGCCTATGGTCACCTATTCAGTGCTGGATTCCTCATCCGGAAGCGGCATAGGCGATACCTCCATCCATAGCAAGACTCTGTCAGAGAACAGAAGTGTTCTCTTTGGTTTGGAATCCCCAAGTCGGGCTCTTCTGGAGCCGACCAAGGGATGGGTGAAGAAGGACCGGGGATGCCTGAGGAAATGCGTCAAAGCCTCAGTGCCAGGCCCAGCAGAGGATGTAGGTCACCTTGCTGATCAATTGCCAGACACAAAAGATCTTTCCTCAGTACTGGGCTGCACTGAGGAGCGAGACCACGCTTCTGTCTGCGCTTTCTCCTTACATGAGTGTGACTGCAGTCCCACTGCATCGGATTCTGCAGAAATAATGAGTCATTACCCACCTGGATCTGCCACTGGCAGCTGCATGGAGCCGCCGGTATCTCCTTCACAAATGGGTCTGCTAGACGAACTGGTGAAAAGTCCTGCTCTGCACGAGGAAGAGCTGGGTGATTTTCACAAGCTTTGTTCCCGTCCTAAGGAGAGCAGTCACACTGTTGTCCCAGTGGAGAGCACAGACAGAGTGTCCACCGTCCCTACATGGGGGGTGACGCTCGGGTCACTCAGACTTTCGGCTCCCTCGGAAGCCAGCCCCAAAGTTCCTGAGCAGACCTTTGACCATCAGGGGCTTGACACTGTTGTAAATATCAAGGCCAGCTGCATCGCTTTCTCGGACTGTAACCGCTGGTCTGTAAGTCGCCCGTGTGGGTCCAACCGGGCCCTTTTCATTTCAGAGAGCTCGGACTGCAGCGGTGGCTCTTCAAGCGATGATGATAGTGAAGCCACCATTGCTGGTGGATGGTGGAGCGAAGCCAGGGGTGAACTGGGAGGCAATGGGCTGTGTGGAGTTCAGGGCGGCCGGCAGCTAGACAGGCTGGTCAGCTCGACCTCCGCCAGCGAGAGCAGCTGCGAGGCAGAAGAAGATGTGAGTAACCCTTCACCCTACTTTCTTATTTTCCTACCATACTTGCTTTATAAATATTTCCAGTTGTAAATAAAAATCCAAATGCAAACCAGGAAAATATGTGACAGAAAATACGGTCTATTTTAAAGCCAAATACAGTCGAACTTGTTCTATGAAAACAGCACATTCCACTTTCAGCGGCATGTATAATTTTGAGAGGCCATGCCATCGTTCTGGGCTATTTTCGTGGCGGCTGTGTTCTGTGCGCTTTTTGAGACGCGGAGAGTAGGGGCGACAGTGTCACGCTATACGGCTTATCCGCACCCGGCTGCTGTGTTTCCTTTCTGTGTTGTGACAGCAAACTGGACGTGTACTCTGCGAGAATCACACGTCATTCCAAGGTAACATGATAACTCCTGACTCCTGTATCCACGACTGTACTCCTTGGATTAAAAACAAAGCACTTGGCAGTTTTGTTCATGCATTTTCTGGCAGGTACTGTACGTTACTGAGCGTTATAGATATCAGTTGGCGTTTTCTTGTTTGTTTTTCCTTGCTGACGGACAAACCTGAAACCTGACCGCTTGCTGGAATGTGTGCACCAAGCACCCGACTGGCATTCTGCGTTCATCATGCAGACCCAGGCCCTTATAACACTGAAATGAGCCTGCTAGTGCTGTAAAATACTGCTGACTTGTGACCTTTCGTTCTGCCAGAACCCTGTGCCTGGCTTTGGTGTCACCTGCACCAGGTCACCTGCGAATGCCACATCTGCAGGTGAAACACTTGGTGGTAAATGTGTTTCTCCTGTATGCAGCATACTGCACTCTTCACCATGTTGACATAAGCAACATAAGTGTGGCCAGATTTTTTAATGTATTTTAATAGTAATTTTTAAATGTATATTTTATGTATGGAACCCACTGCTGCATAGACGGTCTTTCCACTTGAGTGCAGACACCCTGACTCGTGAAGTTAGTCGTGTAATGTTTGGAGAGGGAGTTGAGGAATGCTGGGAATTCTGCTAACTGGTTGTTTCGGCTCGGGAGACGGGGGCTGACCACCTATTTTGGTGCAGCCTCACAGGTTGTCCTGACTCCTGCCCCCAGGTCAGCCCCATTAATCTCGCTCTCACTTTCCCCCCCTCACTGTTGAAGGATACAGTTGGCTGGAAGTGTGACCCCACCCCGCACCCTGACTGATATCCCTATGTCGTTCTGGGACAGCTCAGCCTCTGTCCACATCGATCCTCCTTTTTCTGTTTTAAATTCACTAAACCACAATCTGGCCCATGTATTAACATCTCCCAGGAGCTGCAAAAAATTTGACTGAAAAAAACAATCTATTTCACAGACGGGGCCAAGTTCTTATAACCCCAGTGGCGTTTGGAAAAACAGAAGCCTGTGAGAGATCTGGCCTGGTGGATCTGATCTCTTGACAGTATCAGCCTGTATGGATCATAAAGCAAATTTACAGACTCACAGGCAACTGGCAGGTGGGCATGAATGAGACGGGTAACTTCCTCGCCAGTCCGAGCCTCTGCGTCGGTTATGCTTCCCCGGTCGTTTTGCTCCTTTAAAAATTGAATGCTTGTTACATCGTGGTTTTTGTCTCTTTTTTCGCTGTCATTCTTGGCTCATTGGAGCTCCGAAGCAGAAAGGCCAGACAGAGGTGAATGACAATACGCTTGGGTCTGTCTGAGAAATGTGCCGCTAACTTTGGCCCGGTTGGCTGATGCTCGGTGTAGCTCAGCCACTGTGAAATCACTTCCTGATTTGCTCGGAAGGTTGTAGGTGTAGTTCTCTCCATTTGGCATTAGGGTGTGCTGTTGGCCCACTCTGCTCAGATATCAGGGCCTCTCGCTCACACGCCATCTCTGCCCCCCCCGTTTTTTCTCCCACGAGGGCTAAGGGTTCGAGTCTGGCGGGAAGAGAAAACAGAGTCTCCCTGAAACACACGGTTCCGCGCGGCGTGAGCGGATTCCGCGCCCCCGCTGTCAGACGGCGGGTGGATGGGGGATGGATGTTCGGAAAGGCGGGGTTGTCAAGGAGCCGTGCCCTTGTGTGACCGCCGTGCGGTCCCTCGATGTGGGTGGCAGGAGGAGGGCATGGAGCCCAGAGCACCCAGGCCCAGGCGGGTCACTCCCGCATTTCATCTCAATGACAATGGCCGACGGCCTCGCTTGACAACGTGGGCAATTTGTGCAGCCAAAGTTGCGGCTTCTTCCAGGGGTTTGTCTCTGATGGCATCAATAGACAGGCGGGCCGACCTCGTGTATGCACGGTTGCCACGGCGAAGAGCGGGTGGAGGAGTGGGGGGGGAGACAGGGTGTGTAAAATGAATATGGGCCATCGTGTCTCACACAGAGGTTGGCGCGTACTCTGGAATTCCTCTAATTTCACGCGAAAGGCGCATCCCTAATGACCACCCCCACCCGCTACCCCCCCCCCCCACCCCAGTCCAGATGGCTGTCAGTTGAGACAGGCCCGCTAATAT
>JAODJX010000039.1:14772323-14795584 GCA_026776945.1 Isichthys henryi | reverse complement strand
GGGTGGGGAGCAGTTGGTTACATGGGCTTTTTACACAGGATAGCGCTGAAATAATCCAAACGGCCCCAAGCAATACCAAAAATAGAAGAGGACACTTTTAAAACACTTGCTGCTTGTTTTTAAGGCATTTTCAGGTGGAGCTCAGTAAGGTCATTTCAGTCCAAAGTGACTCATAATTTTAAGGAATATTTTGCTGGAATAATTCTGGTGCCTAGTCTAGGACATGAATGGGACACCTGGAAGTTAGAAAGAAGTTTCCTTGATCATCTTTTTCGTAGCACGTGTGAAGGATGAAGGTCAATTTAAGGATGCAGTTTTAGCATTTATTTAAACTTGAGGTACATAAAATAAACCTATCTTAAGATAATCAATAGACTAGGAAATACCTCTTCTTAAAAAGGCAGGATATTCTTCATGATATATGGTGTTAAAACTACATATTTTTAGCTAGCATAAAACACCAAAGTGCTGTGTATCACTGTCACTTATAATCATGCCCCCAGGCATGACCACACCCTGTGCCTGACAACGGCCCAATTGACCACGCCCCCATGTCTGACAATGCCCTCATGTTTCACCATGCTCTATGCCTGACCACACCCCAATGTCTGACTACACCCTGTGCCTAACCACACCCCTATGTCTGACCACACCCCTATGTCTGGCCACACCCTGTGCCTGACCACACCCCAATGTCTGACCACACCCTGTGCCTGACCGCACCCCAATGTCTGACAACACCCTGTGCCTGACCACACCCCTATGTCTGACCACACCCTGTGCCTGACCACACCCCAATGTCTGACTACACCCTGTGCCTGACCACACCCCTATGTCTGACCACACCCTGTGCCTGACCACACCCCTATTTCTGACCATACCCCAATGTCTGACTACACCCTGTGCCTGACCACACCCCTATGTCTGACCACACCCTGTGCCTGACCACACCCCAATGTCTACACCCTGTGCCTGACCACACCCTTATGTCTGACCACACCCCTATGTCTGACCACACCCTGTGCCTGACCACACCCCTATGTCTGACCACACCCTGTGCCTGACCACACCCCTATGTCTGGCCGCACCCCATGTCTAAGCATGCACCCTGCAAAGGAGCCAGATGTGGACGTGGACTGGCCATCATGGGGGTGAGTGGAAGTGCATTCTTTAGTCTTTAGAGGACAGCCGCAGATATCTGGCGTCTAGCTCGTTTGGTGGGGGGCATTGGAGGGGACTGTGGGCGGGTCCCGCTCATGGTTTCCACATTCCAGCGGATTCCGTGAGCCGGGCTGATGGGTATCACACTGATGGTGAGCCCTCTCAGGCCCGGCTTCGTGTGGCCGCGTGCGCATCTCCAAAGGAGCGGCGCCCCTCAAAGGACTGATTGTGCCGTCCTGTGAGGGGGGGCTCCCCGGGCCCCGGGCTGTCACGCTCAATGACCGGGGCCGCTTCTCACCGCAGTGCATTCCAGGCATCCAATGAGTGCCTTTGAAGGCCCCGCATCTTCAGCGTCAGGCTGAAATCTCTGAGAGGCTTTGTGAGAAGAGCCCCAGACAGCTCGCCTCGCTCCGATCACCCCTCCAACTCCCCCAGCCAGCTCAATGACGCTGCTCACTTACCACAACTTCATGACCTCCAGCCTGCAGATTCTCAGACGTAGCTTTTGGGACTTGTGTGGAGAAGTGTCTATTTCTCCTCCTGGGGGGTCCTGGGAGCAGGGAGCGCAATCTTTTATGCGTGTCCACTATTCCTGCCAGTGGATCAAGCTATAGTGCTCTTGTTGCACGAATGTGTTTTTGTGCATTTTTGTGTGTTCTTGCAAGCGTAAGATGGTCATGCCCCTCCCTGTTGGCCCTCCCACATCTGAGTGGGATGATCACTGCATTCCAAGGCCCGTGATCCCATTGGTTTAACACCACTCCCATTCAGAGTGAGAGATCATCATTACCATCATAACCATCATAAGCATAATCAGTTAAGGCCCGGGCTGATCCCACTGGGAAAGCAAACAGGACCATATGACACAGGGTTCATTAAGATGGAACTGGGACTTTATTGGGATTTTGAGGGTTTCACGGCATGAGGGAGAGGAACAGACACAAAGGATAGCTGTTTTGGCTTTAGGGTGAGCAGTATGCTGTCAGGTCTTCAAACGTGGGACACTAGGGGTAGACATGTGATCTGGTCCATCTGGGCTGAGTGGGACTCTAATCCTTAGTAATTGGTAACTGGTGAACGAAAGACACCCCCCCGGTCATTCAGTATGATCGACCATATTTGATATGACAGGATCGTGTTGTAGTGAAGATTCAGGCAGGGACCTGAGATTCAGTGCTCGCAGGAAGTCTTGCTTAATTCTGTAAAAATGCTACAAATGTATTGGTTTCATAACAAAAGTCCATTAACAAGCAAGATTTAACACATCTGTGCATATCTTCCACACAGACATTTTCTATTTGTTAAGCTTCATATTTTTTTCTGGCTGACTCATTCAGTTCTGTTCTTGCCATTTTGCTATATTTTGCAATTGTGGTCATTGGCTCCCAAAATGATACTAAACACAAATGTTTGGTGCTATGTGTTTTTGCAAAGGTGTTACTAATTAAAAAGCACCCAATGAGACTGCTTGCCAATGAACTTCTTAACTCAGAACAGCTCTTCTAGAGCTATAATTTAGGTTTCAATTTATTAGTACTTGGACTGAGTACTTAAAACTATTGGTTGTTTCTAATGTGATGTATATTTTTTGTAAACAAATGAATAATGATTTTTTTTTTGTTATGAAGCCAATAAATTTGAAATCTTTTTACTGAATTAAGCAAGGTTCCAATGTTTCTGTCAGCACTGTATATGTATGTATAATGGGGATTTTTCTGCTCCATCCTATAGCTTGATATCCATGGGGAATTTGCTTTTTAATCCTATCTACTCCCGCTAGCAGCTGTGCCCCACATCAGGGGCTCCTCTGTGTGGCATTTCGCATTAGTACATTATTCATTACCTCAGCAGAGGGTGATACAGTCACCCCCAGGGCTGGAGGTTCGAGGTGTTCTGCTCCATCATGTTAGTATCTCCAGCTTCCCCCCGCAGTTAGCCGGACTGGCACGGCTATAGTGTGTGAGTGTGTGTGCTCACCGAGAGACTGGCATCCCTCCTCGGGCATCCTCCTACCTCATCCCCTCCTCAGCCCTGGGAGCTCCAGGCACTTCCACAACCTGCACTGGATAAGTGGCTGGAAAATGGATGTATAGATTATCCCAGCCAGTCCTAAGCAGCTTAAAAAAAAGATTAAAAAAGAAGCAATTTGCTGCTCGATATCTATTCAATTGTCAGGCAGTATTTTGCTTAATGCTGTTAGCCGTATTACTGCAAGGATGTTTTTCATTTTCCCTAATTTGTGTCCCCCCACCCCAACATACCCCCACGACAGGAGTTTTCACCACTTCTTGTCTTCTTGGTCCCAGACCGTGAACCAGCTGTTAAGGAAACTCGAGCAGCTCCACCTGGATATCGAGGAGGCCCTCAGTGTCGTCTCCTCACCCGGAGACACCCTCTGTGTGCCTGGGGTGGGGGAGCAGCTCTTACCGGGCAAGGACCCTTTGGTGAGTTTTCTGTTTTTCACATGCATGTGCAGGTATTTTATTTTGATGATGTGGGGACCGGTTTTCAGGTGCCCACAAGGTTCTATGACTGAAATCAAAAAACTAAAAATAGTTTGTTTGATTACTTATGGTTAAGGTTAGGGCTGGGTAGGGGTTAAGGTCATCATGTTGGGATTAGAGTTTTCCTCATAGAAATGAATGGAGAGTCCCCACAAAGATATAATTATAAACCTGTGTGTGTATGTGTGTCTGTGTGTGTGTGGGGTCCTGGTATACCTTATCTTGTGGGGTCCAAATGTCCCCACAATGTGATGACTACCCATTATTTTATCTAATGGGGACAAGTTTCCTGGTCTTGTATTTTGTTTGATTACTTATGGTTATGGTTAGGGCTGGGTATAGGTTATGGTTGTCATTTTTTCCCCATAGAAATGAATAAGCAGTCCCCAAAATGATGTGAGTACACGACTCTGTGTCTGTGTGAATGTGCGTGTGTGTGTGAATGTGTGTGTCTGTGTGTGTGTGTGTGTGTGTGTGTGAATGTGTGTGTGTGTGAATGTATGTGTATGTGTGTGTGAATGTGTGTGTGAATGTATGTGTGTGTGCGTGTGTGTGTGTGTGTGTGTGTGTGTGTGTGTGTGTGTGTGTGTCCTGTGATGGACTGACATCTCTTGGGCCATCTGCCCCACTGTGACCCTGTACTACTTAATCAGCAGGATGATGAATGGATGTAGATCCATTGCATAAATCACAGTAGATGGCTATTAAATATTGTCAAATAAATGAATACTGATCACACAAATATACGAACAAGACTGTAGGAAATATTTATTGTTGGTAGAACTAAGAGCACAGCCTTTCACATTTAATGTCTTTTCACTCTGTCACTGGTTTTTCTTGGTTTGGTGTTGCATCTGACTTGCCCTTATGCACCCAGTGTTCCCAGTGACATGGCGCAGTAATCACATTAGTGCTGGCATTAGCCCTAGTGGTTCCTAAAATATGGCTTCCCTGCATTTTTTACGTGCACTCAAGCAAACAAGCCTCCGACATGCCAATTAATCCAGGGGAAAAAAAATTGTCGCCATCTGGTCATTTTTAACTGCTTTGCTTAATTGCATAGCTATGTTCAATTTGTGGTTCTGAGAGCATAAATCTTCTCATTTGGAGCAACCAGGAATTCATTCTCTAATGTTGACGCACAATTTAATTTGAGCAACATTCTCAGAAATCATATCATATGATACTAATTCCATCCAGTGATCCATTTACCTCCATCCAGGATCTTTTATCTGTGACCATTAAAGCATTTTATCTGAATAAGAGTCTATTTGCTATCCTGTTATTCCATCATGCAGTTTCCTGGCATCTGGTGCCATATGTAGTGAGTGTTAAATAGCAGTCGTTCCTATCTGACCTTCCTCTTGGACTTGAATGTGGCTGCATTTGGTTATTGTGATTCTGCCCAGTGTGAGGGTCTTTGTTTGAGCAGAGCCTGTCTAATGGTTCCCCCCCCCCCCCAGCGCATATCCAGTCAGCACAGCTCACACAACCTGCTCCTTTTGTAGGCAGAAAGCCCTGTGTTGTGAATGTGAGTCCCTTCTCAGAGTCCTTCCTCCTTTGAGTCGTGTATTTGCGCAGTTTACAGTTTACATGTGCTTATTGTCCCAATTAAACTTGCCCCTGCATAGCATATAAATCAGTCAGCACAACTGCTGTTTTATTAAACCAGTACTATTTAGTGTAACATATAAACATTCAAATTAAATTATAAAATACAATGCATGAGTTACAATGCCTAAATATTAACAAAGGCTTCGGGTACGACTCATTCCTCGGTAGAGACGTCAGGTATCAAGTAAACCACCAAGCAAACATCCGATATTGTTTTTATTATAATTTCCTCATTTCCTTTCCTGGAGGTCCATCATCGGCACCCTGATGATTCGTTGTTTAATTTAGTCGCATGGTTATACCCCATGTGGACCCCCCATGACCCTAAAAGAGACAATCTTGTACAGAAAATAGACAGGTGGATGTATGGTCTGGGAGTGAAACAGAAAGAATGTGCAGGAAGCAGCTGAGGACCAACCGACTGAGAACCATCACAAGTGCATCACATATGACTTTCAGATGGACAGCAGTGTCGCCAGAGTTTTTAGCTAATATTTGCTTCATGATGTAAATGACCTTGCAGCCTCAAGCTTTGGTGTCGACTCTTTGAAGTCGCTTTGCCCGTGCATGACTCCAGTGATCCCCAGTTATCAAACCCTCACTCATATCATTCTTCTTCTCTGCTTTTGATCTGTACGCTTGCATTCCCTGAGGCCATCACATTAGAGGCTCCCTTAAGAGCAGGACTCTCTTCACTGGCTCCATTTTCCCTGTCTCTATCTGGGTGCATGGTCTCGGTCTCGCTAATGCTGTGGGTCCGCGCCCTCACTGGGTTCTTGAGGGTCCTGCTCAGAAGGAGACAGTCGCGTTATTGTGCTCGGGGGCCACCCGCGGGGCCGTGCAACCGGCAGACATCAGACAAGGGCCTCTCGCGTTGGCCCACAGCATCTCGCCAACCATCAAGGAGGTTGTCGCAAGGAACAAAAGTGCCTTATCGCTCTTTTTCCCGCCCTTGGGTTGCTGGTGTTTGTGGCACATAGAGGGTCTTTGTGTGCTCCAGCGTTGCTGGCATACTCTCATCCAATTCCAGGGTATTGGGAAGAGAACAGCACTAACACAGCTGTACATAACAGCACAGATGCCAGGCAGTGGGTACGACTTGCTTCTCAGTACAGACACCGGGAATGGGGAGCAACTTGCTCCTCAATAGAGACGCCAGGAATCGGGAGTGACTCGCTTTGCAGTAGAGACACCAGGAATTGGGTATGACTCGCTCTTCAGTACAGACACCAGAAATCGGGTATGACTCGCTCCTCAGTGCAGACACCGGGAATGGGGAACAACTTGCTCCTCAGTAGAGACGCCAGGAATCGGGAGTGACTCGCTCCTCAGTACAGACACCAGCAATCGAGTATGACTCGCTTTGCAGTACAGATACCAGGAATCGGATATGACTCGCTCCTCGATACAGACACCAGGAATCGGGTATGACCCGCTCCTCAGTACAGACACCAGGAATCGGGAGTTACTCGCTCCTCAGTACAGACACCAGCAATCGGGTATGACTCGCTCCTCAGTACAGACACCAGGAATCGGGTATGACTCGCTCCTCAATGCAGACACCAGGAATCGGGTATGACCCGCTCCTCAGTACAGACACCAGGAATCGGGTATGACTCGCTCCTCAGTACACACACCAGGAATCGGGTATGACTCGCTCCTCAGTACAGACACCAGCAATCGGGTATGACTCGCTCCTCAGTACAAACACCCTCAGCTTATCACCATCGCTTATCACCATCGCTGACATTCTGAGTGTCATTGCTATTTTTCAGTTTTCTTTGGAGAGACATGATTAGATTTTGCCTCATTTTCGCTTGCCCTGCACTGCTCACAGACGGCCTCGTCCCCGGCCTCGTTGTGGCCCCTCTCTGATTGACACTATGCTGTCGTTCCAGCCCGCCACCATCTGGGGAACCCCAGCAAGGCAAGCCTTGGGTGACCACAGCAGGACAGAATGCAGTCCGGATAGCCTCCCCCCTTTGCATCCCAGACCGCCCCCCACGGGGACCACACCGGAGGTAAGGATGCCATCTACTTTACATATCCTACTTCCATGTATTGCAAAAGAAAATTCCTCATTTTTCCATTTCTGTTCTTTTTTTAAACCACCAGCACGGAATTATTCAGACTAAATTCCTTCAGGAAATGTCCTCCAAAAAAGCATGACAGTAAATTGTCGCGTGAAACATGACCAGAATGAGTCATTGGCCATGTCGTCATTGTTGGGTTTCTCTTTAGCAGTTGTGCTTTGTTTGGGGGGGGGGGTCACCATGGTAAAGCACCGCTAAGAGGAATCTAAGAGGAAACGCCATCTTTAGACCAATCTAAGCCATACCAACTGGGGTTAAACCTGGGGAGTGAGCTGCAAGGAACGTGGAGATTTAGTCAAATTAAATTATTGCTTGAAACAGGCATCGCAGAACATGTTTAAAAGCCACGCAAATCTTGTCAGCCGAATTTTGTGTTTGCTTTTCGATAAAAATGGCAATGTCGGTTGAAAAGAGCTCATGTTTGAGGAACGTGTAGCGGGACGTGTTCATAAGGTGCCGCCCCCCAGAGAACAGCCCAGTGTTCCGCGGTTGGTTTAGCGCTGAAGCTCAATGGGACTATCTCTCTGTCTGTCTGAAACCGGGACATGGTGGCGCTCTCCTGACCGGTGGCTCAGAAGCACAGCCAGCCCTTGTAAATATTTGAGGTCGAGCGTTAGGCTCAGTGCCATGCGAGTTGTTCGTAAACAAAGATTTTAAAGTGTTTAGTATGATCGACATAACAAATGTAGGAATGAGGTAGAACATGAGGACAGGGGTGGAACTGAGATTTACAGTGTGTACTCGGGGGTGTGGGGGGGGTGGGGGTCAGGTGAGAGACGTGCCGAGAAAAACCTCTTTGTTTTACGCAAAGCGCCCGACCACGTCTGGGTCGTGGCTCCGACTGTGACCATTTATGACCATGCGATCAGCAGGACAGAACTGCAAAGTGGTTTGGGACACTTTAGTAAATGGGAACTATGGGCTTTGTGATCAATTTAAAGAAAACAGTCAAACAAAGAAGTTCTAGAAAATTCTAAACAACCAGATATGCCATTTCACTTACTTAGTGAAATGATCTTGATGTCATTATATAAAGAAAACACTCTGCTTTGCACGACATCTTGCACTAAATGTTATGGAGGAATGCAAGGGACGACATTCTAAGTACATGTGGTTTAATGCTTAATTAACATTAACGCAGGAACAAATTGCTGTACTTTACATTATCCAGGTATATCCATTTTACAACCATTCATTTAAATCAACTAATTTGATTGCCAGTGTACAAATGCAGTTACCGCAGTACAATCAAAAATGGAGTGATTACAGTGATCAAATCTGAAAACTGACGCTGAATATTAAGTGCTAATTTGTATTTTTAATGATTATTGCTATAGTTAGGCCGATTGCTTTTGAAATCATTTGCAGTTTTGTTTGTCAGTGTCAAACTGAAATCCATCATCCAGTATCGGATTTTAAATGAATGTTTATTAAACTGGATATACCCGCATAATGCGAGTAAGCATATCCATAACAAAAACAGGAGATGTAAATGTTCTGTTTAAAGCAGTGGTTCTCAAACTCGGTCCTCGGGACCCACTGCCCTGCTTGTTCTCCAGCTATACCTGCCCTACACACTGCTGATTACCTGGATCAGGTGTGTTCAGTCAATCAGAAGCTGAAAGACAGCTGGGACTTCTGTGTGGGGCAGGGATCGCTGGAAAACAAGCAGGGTAGTGTGGTCCGAGGACCAACTTTGAAAACCACTGGTTTAAAGTAAAGCCAAATGATCCATCTTCTATAGATTATCTGCTAGAGGGTCACATGATGCTTAGAGCACAGAATAGCAGTCTGTCCATCCGTCACGGGTCACCTGCAATGAGCCATTTAAAGACATGAATCCACACGTTTTTGGGGAAGAAACCAAGAATAGACCCACTGAAATAGAGGCAGAACAAACAAACACTACATTCACCGGGCTATTGTGGGAGTCAAACACACAAACTAGCCAAACCATCACGCAATACCGGTGCTCCGATCAACAAATTCTGATCACCTCATTATCAACAGGAACCTGGTGGTTCTGTCTGACTTTGCCAAATATGCTTAATCGAGACTGCGATGAAGGAGTGTTAGACACGTCGCATAGCTGCCGTGCAGCATCAGTGGTAACTGCTACTGGCCAGATAGTAACAGGACAGTTAAAAAGGGTAATTACTTTGGATATTCAGTTGACATTCAGACAAAGTGAAGTCTCCTTCACAGAGAATGTTATGATGTGAAAGCTCACTGCAGCCTACAGAACCCCACCAGCATGGCTGTTGAACCCAATGACAGCAGAGTGCAGAATATTCCAGTACAGTAAAAAAAAAAAAAAAACATAAAACCATTTTGTGTAAAACCTAACTTGAATACGCCGGTATTCTTTATAGCTTGTGCCGTGACGAACGAACGAATCAGGGAGTGAATTTATGAGGTCATGAGTGAGCCAATTGTCATGGAACTCCAACAGTCGCCTGTGTGTATATGAGGGAAACTTATTACCTACCAGCTCAGTGTTAAAATAAAGCCTGGTGAGTAAGTACTCTCCTGTGAGGCCTCAGGGAACGAGCGCTAAGGCTGGAAAACTGGCCCCAATCGATGGAAAGCCTTCCATAGTAAGGTGGGGGTTCACAACACCTTTCTTTACAGATTTCTACCTCATCCAGCTGAAGTTAGGTTTCATATATAGATGTCTTTGTCCTGAGGGATTGGCAGGAAGTATTATGGGATGTCTCTCAACTATGGTTGCTACATCTGAAGTTACCAAATAAAAAATAAAATAAAATGAAGAAAGGCTGTGTTAATCCTCAAGGGGGGGCTCATACGCAGGTGGGGCTGGGAAGGGGGTGCAGAGTAGTACCAGGGAGGGGTGCATCCTCCCATCCCATAGAGAGCCTGACGCTGCAGGTGTGGATGGATGGAGCAGGCACAGCTGGGGGGGGCTGGATTTGTTCCGCCTGGGGATGGGATTAATCCCCCATCTGACCGTGCCATGTGGGATGTGGGGAGCCGTACACTCACCGTGTCAGGCCTGGGGCTTCCTCCCACCCCCCGAGGAGACAGACGGGAGCTGTGAGGTTGCTCGGCATTGTGGGGGGTGGCTGGGTGTGGCAGGGGTGGGACTGGGAGGCTCTGCTAGGCCCAGCCACAATCTACACAAAGCCGGCCCTGGTAAGAAGATCGCCAGCCATGCTACATGCCCCCTCTGGTGCACCCAGAGCTCTGCAGCCTGCCACTTTCTATTTGCCATAGAGACTTATTTTAATTAAAAACTTGATAAAACTGTGAAGTTTCATGTCATTACAGATCCGCTTCTTCGAAGCCTCACCTAGCCCCGCCCCCCAGTGGAGACTCTCCTCCTATGTGCCTTGGATGCTGTCTCCCTGAGATTCCCCCAGGAAGTGTGGCTTAATGCCTGCCCTCCCCACCGTGCCTGTCTCCAGCGCCCTCCAGTGCCCAGCACACCTGAAAGCCCACCATTGTGGTGCAAAGTGCTAATCTGGCCCCGCCGAGCTTCTGGCCCTCTGCCTGGATGCCTGGCCCAATCTCATAACTCTCATAAGGCACAAAGACAGAGGCCTGCGTGGCTGGAGCTGGGGGCTCCTTTTTCACCTGCGAGATTATCTCTCTCTGCTCGCAATGTTCAGTGGCAGGGCCAAATGCAATTACTCTGCACTTAGAAAGGTAAATTAGCTCTGGGAAAGGAGGAAGAAAATTCAATTTGCTGTAATTCATCTCCCCCCTCTTAGTGTTTATAAATTAAATGAAGCCAATTCAAAAGCCCATTTTGTGAAAGGTTTGGCTTGCACCAGTACGCAGCACCTTACCTGCTGCTTGTTCCATGCTTTTTGCCCCTGGGTGCTCATGGGTTGTGCCAAATTATTTGGTAAAGTGCTTTTTTTGCATGCCAGTCACATTAATTTCATTTTGGCCTGGAAGTTGTGCAGCAGTCCAGTGCAGACCGGGGGGGGTGGGGCTGTCCAGTAACCCCCTGCTATTTAAATTCCTCCCCCTCGCACACGCTGCAGGCATTTTGCAGTGAATGGGTCCTGCTTCTGTGTAGATGAGCTACTGGTGTGATGTCAGAGCACCAGGCTGTGCTGATGCTATAACATACAGTCGGTACGTTTACCTGCACACTAAGAAAATCAAATTATTGTGTTAGTCTGACTAAAACCAAACTTTTAAAGTACATGTAAACATGTTAGTCCAACTGAGGTGAGGTAAGGAGCATGCACTGATTACAGTGTGTTGCTGCACCTACTACACGACAAACCACCTCAGGGATGAGAACCTGAATGCAGCCATGCAGCGGGTGATACCTCAATACCACACTAGTCCGAATGGACCAGTGTGAATTCTTTTTCCTGTGGCTGGAGCGCCAATCCTGCCACCAAACCCCAAGTTATTCCCTGTAAATTGGAGGACCTGCTTATAGGACTGGATGCAGATTAACGTCATACCCAGATGAAGCAATTAGATTAAGGGCTTTGCCCAACGGAGTAAAATCACTCTGGGCATTCATGGGATTCAAACCAGCAACCTTCTAGTTGTTGGCATAGGTCCCTAGCCTCAGAGCCACCACTCTGTTGCACTGTTAGTCTGATAGAATTCACACTAAATCAGATTTCTCAAAGTCGGACTAAGACATCCAGATAATGCGATCGGAAGTCGATTTACTCCTGCATGTGTAAGTTCCATCAAACTCAAACTGGCCTAGGTGCTCTGCATGTGCTCCACAGTTTCCTGCCCTGGGCTTTGACCCAGAAATAACAGAAGAAGTTGGTACACAGAAGAAGCTAGAAACATAGCAGAGGACGTACAAAATGTACAGCCCTGTAAAGCTGTCCAATTCACCGCTAAAACTAAAGGCCGTGTAAACTTAAAAAGTTGTTGGTATGTGGTAATGGTCTTGGGTAGTTAAACAGAACTCACCCGGAGGACGGCGGTCTTAGGTTCGTGGGAGGTGAATTGAAGACAGGAGACTGACTTATCCACTTCCATGGTATTTATTTTTTTATATCGCTGCTTTTTCTGGAGGTTGCAACTAGGCTACTCTGCCACTCACTTCACTACGTTCTTTCCCCAAAAACCTCTGTGTAACCACAGCAAACTGAATTATGTTCCTGTCGTTACTTGCGAGGATTTCCCCTATTAATTAAACTATACATATAAAAATTAAACATTGATTTCTGTGCTTACAGCCACTTTTCCACCGCACCAGGTACCGTACTTTTGGTACTTCAAGAAGGTACCAAAAGTAGAGTACTTCAAGGTGTTGGTTTTCCAGCGGCGTATAAACTGGGACTGGTGCCGAATGACATCACAATGCAAAGTGGGGTATTTTGTACCAAATTTGAAAAATGGCTGTAGCAGAACTGGACGATGTGTGATATTAATACCAAAATCGCATGTTATGCACATCCAGTTCCTACATTCTAGCCAGCTAGATTAAGATCAGGTTTTTTCTTACCTTCAATTTGGTAAGGATATTATAGCACAGGCAGTTTAAGTCTCACTAAAACATTTTTACTTTGTCATTGGAAATAAAGCCTTGCAAGTTTTGCAATTTTAATGGTTGTTCCTTTTCAGAATTATCTAGTATAATTTTGCATGAGCGCTGCATGCGCTCTCCAAGACAATCATAATCATTTTCATCCTTGCTGCGTAAATCACTCCTAGACGGATTAGTGAGAAATTTATGTTGAACTCATTTTTTTTTCCATAAATACCCCAATATTTATTATTAAGAAAATCACATTACAATATTTTAAAAAATTCCAGTACCATGCTGTAATAGTATATTATGCATTTCTTGTTATGCTATCCTGATCTTGTTGTATCTATTCTTCCGACCAGATCGCAATCAAAGCTTGTATCACTTTATTTGTCCACGCATCCATCATTAAAAATGTTATTATGATTTGTACGTCTGTGGCATAATAGGTCAACCGGAAAAAGCCCAATACTAACAAGCTGAAAGGAGCCATATCTCCACCTATTGTAGTGGAGTCAGACATACTTCGGTCAATAAATCGATTCCCCTCCCATGCATGTATACTGGGACAAGGGCAGTAATCCGATTAAATGGCGTAGTTGAGAAATAACCGTAGCTCGACTTAGCTGTGCATGTAGACGTAGTGAAACTCACTTGTGCCTTATCTGTAAATGCACCTGAGGGATGTTTAATGTAATTATTCTGCAGTATACATGTGTCCCCGGAGGACAGCACTCTCTCTTCGTCCACCATGATGAAAGCTAGACATTCTGATCATGAGTGGTCAGGACTTTTGCTAAGTATAGCAGTGTTTTCTGTAAAGAAGGAAGTGGATCATACGGTACTCTGGGGGTCACATCTGGCCAAGGCAGAGGATTCCAGTTGACTTTGAAAACTGATGCTAAGAGAATTTTTTTTTCATTGGGGGGGGGGGTTTAAAGGCCAGAGGAAAGTCTTCATTCCCTGAGAGAGGAGGAGCTGACAAGGGATTTATGGGTTCTGCACTGTGGATCTGTCTGTCTTAGAATAGGTTGCCAGGCATTGTTTAATAAGCATGGGCCCCCGAATGGCTCCGTGGGGTACCCCCAGTGGACGCACCAGAGGAAATTTGTCTTCATGACTGGACACATCTGGTCTAGCTTTTGGAATGCCATCTTAAACCTTTTATATGGTACCAGCTTTTTCAGCGGATTCAGCGACGTGAGTAAATGTGCTTCCGATTAGTCGTGCATGCTACATAAAAATCCCGAACATGAGGGATTTCGCGGATCATGTTGCGTAATTCCCACCTGCGATTTGCGCCAGAAAACTACACAAAAACGTCAGAACGTTCGCTCATCCGGGCATATGAGGGGCTGACACTGACAGCTTGGTCACTGGTGAACAATGAGGGAATGAGGGACATTCATGTCAATAATTTGCTTTTAAAATACCGTAACATAAGCTTACCAGGACAGTGCATTGTAGACACAGGAAGGGCTTAGGCAAGTTAATATTTGGACCTGGTGCTACTGGTTTCTTTCTGTCAGTAGCATGAGAATTTAGCTGATTGGTAGAAGCGTTGTCCATCAGATTGGTAGGAGAATGTTGAAAAACAGCAGTAAACTGAATTCAATAAATCTGTCCGTCCTTCCATTTTCAATGGCTGCAGATATAGTTAGAGCTTCTGTATTCTGAAGAGTTCAAGGCAAGGTCTTCCTTCATGGGACACCAGTTGCATGAATTGAATAAAGAATCGGAAGAATGCGTATAACGGTTGGAAGATGCTATAAAAAGTGTACATCCACATAACAGGATTATTCAGAACCAGGCTCTTGAATTATTTTCTTTTTTTGTGCGTGATGCCTGATTTTCCCAGGATTCATTTTAGCTGAACTGTCTGCAAAAAACATCAGTGCAGTTTCAACAGATGAGTCCTTGCTGAGGGCAGGATCGGAGGAAAGAGCAAGTAGAGGCACTGTTGTCCTGGAGATGGTGCTATGGAAGCAGAAAGCCTACAAGAGGAGGTATATAAACCTGAGAAGGATGGCAAGTGGAAAGGCCAGCATGGACCTGGAGAAGTGCTCAGACCTCACTGCTGACTGGTTGTTGTTTGTTTTTTTATGGCGCACACTGTGGTCTTGCCTACTTCTGAAATTAGACATGCTAAGGAGAGGTTCTCAAAAGGATGCTGAATGATGCATTTTTAAATTCCTCATTTTGTTGTAGGTCACATTTTAATGGTAGGAAGGCTGGGGATTCAACTTAGTTCTCAGAACTGGCAGTTTGTGGTTCGGTGTGCTGAACAGAAAGAATGTAATTCAGCACAGATAGACTTAGAGATCAGAGTCGGAGTCTGATATTTTCTGGGTTTCCTGAGATGTTAGTTAAGATTGACTTGGATGGTTGGATACAAAGACAAGGGATTTGTTCAGGAAGAGAAAGATTCCAGAAGATTAGCTTTGGAATGCTGAAGCACCCCCCTCATAGATGGCACTTTCACTTTGAGAAAGGTTAACTACCTTGAAGTCCAGTCGCCTGAGAGAAACAACTTCAGAGACAGGCTAAGATCTTGCTCATTGTAGAACAAGTGCTCCGTTCAGCTCTGAATTCCAGGTTCCATGTTCCTATTTATCTTACCGCTTCTATGAGTTCCCCGTTCCATGTTGTTAAACTCAGCAGCGTTCTGAGTTCTTCATTCCATGTTCATATCTATTTTAGCACTGATCGGAATTCAAAATGACTTCAGTTGAGTGTTCTATGTTCTTTTATGTTCCAAAGTAGAACCAGTAGCGTAACAGCTCTGATCAAAAGCTAGAATCACACCAGAAAGATTTAGTACAGCATGTGTAAGTAAATTTGACACTTCAAATTCTGCTCTTATGAGGCATGACACATACAATGCAATGCAGTACATGTGATATGTGTATACTTACCACAGGTATTTATGTACATGGTTAGGGTGAAGTTGTAAAATGAAGAAATTATTTGGCACCTGTTGGAAAAATAAATGTACATGGATAAACTTTGAATGAACTTTCTATTCCAACAGCTGCTGGACAGGCTGCTGTTAATCTTTCGTATTTATGTACAAGCTTTGTGTGTGATTTGCTATTTTTCCTTTTATGCAGGTTGCTGTGAAGATGAGCCATGAAGGAGCAGGTAAGCTGGTGTGTTTTTCTTCTTATTATTATTTGGAGATAGTCGTCGTTTCCTGTCTTCCCTGCTCCTGGGGTGTGGAATTCAGAGGCCCCCAGGGTGACAGCTACAGCCCCCCATCTAAAAGGAAACATTGCACTGATTGGTTTTTCAAGCTATTAAGTTATCAGCTTCTTACAAGGAACAGTAACAGCTGAGTGTTTTAGGGCTTTTCTGTGGGTATGGAAGCCATTGTTCAGAGGACGCTTATATGCTGTAAACACCAAGGCATAAATAGCCTGACCACAGTAGCATGTACAGTCATCTGGGGCTGAGGGTTTCTGTTACTCTCTTTGCATGTGTGCCTTTGATGTCTTATTTTTATATGGTCTGATTTATTTGTGACTGTAAAGTGGACTCAAACGAGCGATTGCTCCTGCAGGCATCATTAGAACATCGCCTTCAACCTCTGCCCGGCATTTTAACCAGCATCAGCTGACTCTCTACTTTCTGTCTACTCTCTGAGGGGGGCAGAGTCACGTCATCCTCCCTGTATCGGTTTTTAGGCTGCTCTTTGCCTTGAAGAACAGGCCTCGGGGACGATAAAGTGCACGTTGTGATCTAAGGGTGTGGAGGACAGACACGCAACTTAACCTTCTAACTGATTAGCTACATTATCTGGTGTGTAGCTACATTTATTGTTGATACCTCCTTTGTTGTGAGGTTATGTCGCTTTGGCCTGGAGGCTCACTGGCACATGTGATGGTGTGAGGACCAAGCACTGTACCCACGCGGAGCTGCCAACGCGGCTGTGTGCGGCACACTGCTTTTACGGTGTGAGGACCAAGCACTGTACCCACGCGGAGCTGCCAACGCGGCTGTGTGCGGCACACTGCTTTTACGGTGTGAGGACCAAGCACTGTACCCACGCGGAGCTGCCAACGCGGCTGTGTACGGCACACTGCTGTTACGGTGTGAGGACTTTAGCCTGTCAGTGGTTATACTCTGTCTCTGTGAAGTAACAGTGTGAGTGAAAGGCTCAGGCAGCCCAGTGGCTGATTGGCCATCGTTTCCGGGCCAGTCTGAAGGACAGGTGCCATATCTCAGTTTCTCATTCACTGTATGGAAATGTTTGATTCGGTATGAAGAATGGACTCAGACACAGGCTTTGGGAGGGGTTGGTGACAGCATAGGCTGCTCTCACACAGCTGAAACTGCCTGTTTGTGTACCTGTGATGCAACACTCTCCTGGGTGATGATTTCCCTCTTTTTTCCATAATGAATTCCTCCAAAATCTCCTTCCAACTCATATGCCTCTGACTCTCCCATGTATGGACAAATGCCCATGTTATTCGTGACAGCATCTAAGCATGTCTGCAAAACTGTCATCACTGCTTCTAGGAGACTTTCCTGCCAGGCCAGGCTTTAGAGTAAATATAATATTCCTGACAGGTTTACTTGGCCTAACGTAAGGGCAGGCAGAAGGTTTAAATTGAAAAACCCTTTAAAAAGTGATGACGGCAGTGCTGGGAGAGCGGGGGCTCTGCTATAGGATGAGGCCTGTAAACTGTACTCAGTGTGGCGCAGATTTTAATGCGACAACAGATCCATCCTGTTCTTCAGTTGTCACACTATATCATTGTTTTTCTATGTTTATATTGCCCCATAGAGCTGGCTCTTCATTACAATATCACGGTCTGTACCCCCGCTGAAATGCAGAGATCCACATTCCCTATTGCAAAATCAGATGTATGAATGCCCGATTGCAAGAGAAAGATATACATTTCTCATCGCAGTAAATGGATTTGTGTTTCTTATTACAAATGATTTGCATTCTTGCCGCTGTATTTGTGCATGATTTGCACAAATATCTGATCAGAAGCTGAATTACAGGCCTGTTTATTTTACTTTAACAATACTTGGAGTTTGGAGGGATTTAGTTGTTCTCCTATTGATGATTATTAATTTGTTTCCTCCAGGCACTCCGAGTTCCCCCCACAGTCCAAAAACATGTTGAGGCCATTTGGAGTTGCCAAGTTACCCTTAGGTGTGCTTGTGTGAGTGAGTGGTGTGTATGTGTGAGTGTGAGTGTGCCCTGTGATGGGTTGGCACCCTATCCCGGGTTGTTCCATGCCTTGTGCTCGTAGCCTCCAGGATTGGCTGCCCCTGAATAGGATAAGCGGTTACAGAAGATGGATGGATGGATGGATGGATGGATGATTATTATGGTAGACTGACATTCCTTTCACCTGTTTTGTGTCCCGAGCTGCTGAAAATAGACTCCAGCCCCCCTCCTGTGACCCTCTACTGGATACACAGTTGGAATACAGTTGCATGGATGGATGGATGCATAATGTATTTACTGCATTTTAATGATCTGTGCAATACAGCTGTGGAAATAAAGGTCAGCTGACTGGATTGGGTAGCCACTGGCTCCATATTAGGAAATGAGGACGCGTTTCACTAACAAACCTCGCTGTCCAGCATATGCTCTGCAACACTCACTTAAGCATTTAGCCACTACATGCTTCCTCAGGTCATTGGCTACCCACAGAATAGGGATGCTTATTAGGAAATTGGCCCCTTGGGTCCACTCTGGTATATTTTGGCCACGTGGTAAAAACCCAGATTGCAAGGGTGTCACTGTGACCCAGATGCTGACATGTCAGTAAGTCTGCTTGTGTACATTAAGACTGAAGTTGTCATCCGGATTTTCCAGGGATTTACTAAAATTCTGTCTCCTCTTGGCTTTTTCCCCAGCAAGATTGTTTTATTCATTGCTGTCTTCCTCCCAGGAATCCTCCGCCTGCGGTTCAGATCGACAGATAAGGATGCGTTCTCTTCTATTGTGCTTAGAAAATGGGTTTATTCAGCTTGGGGTTTTACGCTTTTGCTCGTTTACCCTGATATTTACAGAAGACGCTCTGGTTAAGTGCCTTATTAAAGGCTACGAGGGCGGTTTCGTTTGTTAAAACCAGTTGGCCACAAGCCCAAGTCTCTCGACCACTGCGCCATGTGCTGGAAAAGCCCCTCTAGACCGGCGGTAGCTCTCGCCTCCTCCCTGACTCCATTATCGATCCCATCTTCTTCGTCTGCCTCTCTCCCGAGCCTCAGAGTTGAATTTCCGGTGAACAGCTAATCTTAAAACACCTAAGCACAGCAGTAATCTCCTGATCCTGTCTTTGCTCAACAACATACCATAACTTATCTCCTGAATGCAGCGACTGCTTAACCCTTGATTATAAATCTTCCCTCGTTTTGCCTGCTTTGACCTCCTTAGTTCTCCCTCCATTTGCATCTGCCTTAATCTTTCTGATCTCTCCGTCTCTCTCCCTTACAGCCTTCCCTGTCTCTCCATCTCTACCTCTCAGTGCCTCCTTCTGGCTCCCTAGCTTCCTTCATCACCGTACCTAGAGACAGCTCCCCGTTTGATTTACGTCACCCTCATGAGGAGGAGCTTTGAAGGTCACTCCAAGGTCAGGTGAAACCAGCCACAGGAGGGCATGTCCTTAAAATGAACATGACCTGCAATCCCTCAGGCTGAAAAGTGCTGATGTGGAGCAACGCAAGACTGCTCGAGAACACGGCTCCGTTGGGTTGGCATCTGAGTCGCGCGTTCGTCTTTCACATCGTCGTTTCCCATTTCTGGTGGAAGGACAGGGAGAGGCTGGGGTATGCCCCAAGGAGGAATATGTCATTACAGCTATCACTGACACACCAGAGGCTAAAGGTTGACAGTTTTAATACCAACATCAGCCGTTCCCACATGGCCTTCAATGGGGTTAAATGCTGTAACTAAGAACTACAGCTCCTATGGGTGACAGTAGAAAGGCAGCATATTGCTTAAGGGCGAGGACTTAACCCAAGGGTCCCAGGGGGGTTCCTGCTGTGATACCCTTGTGTATGGAACTTAACCTGGACTGTTTCAGTGAAAATATCCAGTTCTGAAAACTGTATGTTGCCTGGAATGCAGGCTATGGCTAAGCCTGCATTTTCCACACCTTTGTATCCAGGACATGCTGGGTTCTCCCTGGACAATGGTGCCAATCCATCTCATGGTGTGTTTGGTATGAAACTGACAAGATCCATTGTGGGTCTTCATCACAGGCTAAAGGCTTGAAGATGACCATAAATATACAGTTCGGCTACATTAAAAATGTCCCTGGCTACAGAACTTGGGACACGCCGCTGTGAGGTGCTGTAACACGCTCCCTCGTGAACTGGGCTGACCTCCCCCACCTCTCCTCAGGGACACATCCTTGCTAGACATCCACGGAAAAAATATGAACGCTCCTGCCCGAGCTTGATTGTTTTTCGTCTGCTTTTTAAATGTCTCTCATATGAAAATAGAACCCCACCTCCCCACCCTCCATTTTCAAAAGCACCCAAGTGAGCATACGGCGAGAGAATCTGGATTTGTTTAAAGGAAGGCAAACGAATCCGCCAGTTGCTTGCGTATTTTTAGGCACGTTCGGCAGAGGTTCTCCTGGCCCCCACGCTCGGCTTGAGACGGACGTGCCGCACTTTGGCTGGAACGCTGTGCCGCTGTGGAAGCCGTGGGCTCCTGTTTCTGAGTTCCTGTGTTTTCCGGAGCTCATTCCCTGTGTGGAGTTTGCTGTAACCAGCAGAATGTGGCCCACTTTGATAGTGACTGACTGTGTGGAGGAAGGGTGATGGCTAACACAGACTTTTGCAGAGGTCACCAATGGGCAGCTAAAGGGCCACGTTCCTTGGCCAACTGCCTGCATCTGCTGCACTATGGGATGTTGGGAGCTACATCTATGCACTACAATGGTATCCCGTACCCCTCCTCCACACATCCTGACAGCAAGGTCTACTGTACAATCCACACTCATTGACAGTTTACATTGGTGTAGCTCATTGCCAGCTAAGTGTCTGGGATCTCCTGGCCTGCTGTCACAGTGTACTCTGGATCGCCCAACACCCACCCTGCTGTCCCAGGGCGTTCGGGATCGCCCCAATGCCCACCCTGCTGTCACAGCGCGCTCGGGATCGCCCAATACGCACCCTGCTGTCACAGCGCACTCGGGATCGCCCAACACCCACCCTGCTGTCACAGTATGCTCTGCTTGCAGAGAGCTGGCCATTCCAAAGTCCAGGCCGGATGGAAAATCCAAGGGTTTTTTTATTTGTCTTTTTTCCCATGTGAAGGTCTTCGGCACTTTTTCTTGCTCCTTGGAACACAAGCCCTCCAGCTGGCCTGCGCCTGCCTGCCTGCATGCGTGTGGCCTGCGAGATTGTATGAATATTTCCAGTGAACTGCTTTAGACTCTTTCACACTGAGCCCGCTTCCTCAAAATAGAGCCCGATGGGATTAATTCCGAGCGCTTAACCTCTCGTTTGCACCCTCGGATAGGCACAGGTTGTCCATTAATGCGGATTGTTTACAAGGCATTCGCCGATGACAATGCAGTCATTCTGATGGCAGCATTTAATAGCGCTTATTAATTTAGAATGAGTGATATTTTCACATGCCTCCACTGTGTATTTATATCGCAGTCATGCGCCGGTCAATGCGAACATTCATCATGGCATGAAACGGCCCCTTTGTGCAAAGACGGCACCCCGTACCGTACATGTAAATCCTGCACCCCCGCTGCTGGCGGCACGGCAGCTACCGTAACATAACTTCCGAGGCTGCTCATTCGTTCCAGAGTTCCTGTCCGACATTCTGTGTGACTCATCTGTGTCCCGTCCCACCCCCCCACGAGCTGGTCTCCCAAACACAAGCTCCTTTCCCAGTTAAGGGGTCGCTGCCTCGCTGCGGCCTTCCATGGGGGTCCCAGGCAGATGCGAGGGGTCATGTAGCTCTCACGGAGGGCAGATCCCAACCAGAGGACGTGGCCCCGCCCCCTAAATTCCAGACATAGATCTGTGGCTCTGATTTGTGGTAAACACGGGCAGCGGGAAATGGCAAAAGTGATGCATTTCTGATCCGGGAAGCCACCACGTCACTGGAGTCTCACAGGCTCCGCCCCAAGTTGGCAGAAACTGCTATTGGGCTCTGACTTTCTAAGATGCCACTTGGGATATGAGTAACAGGGACTGAGATGAACATAGAAGGGGGTCTGACTTCACAGGGACTATCTGTACCTCTGAGCAGTGCAAAGGGAGCAGTGAACCTCTGCTGTGCCCTGTCTCTGCTGTGCTCCATCTCTGCTGAGCTCCGCCTTGCTGTGCCCCGCCTCTGCTGTGCCCTGCCTCTGCTGTGCCCTGCCTCTGCTGTGCCCCATCTCTGCTGTGCTCCAGCTTTCTGTGCCCCGCCTCTGCTGTGCTCCACCTTGCTGTGCCCTGTCTTGCTGTGCCGCGTCACTGCTGTGCTCCATCTCTGCTGTGCTCCACCTTGCTGTGCCCTGCCTCTGCTGAGCCCAGCCTCTGCTGTGCTCCATCCCTACTGTGCTCCACCTTGCTGTGCCCCGCCTCTGCTGTGTTCCATCTCTGCTGTGCCCTGTCTCTGCTGTGCTCCATCTCTACTGTGCCCCGCCTCTGCTGTGCCCAGCCTCTGCTGTGCCCCATCTCTACTGTGCTCCACCTTGCTGTGCCCAGCCTCTGCTGTGCTCCATCTCTACTGTGCTCCACCTCTACTGTGCCCCGTCTCTGCTGTGCCCCGTCTCTGCTGTGCCCCGCCTCTGCTGTGCTCCATCTCTGCTGTGCCCCGCCTCTGCTGTGCCCTGTCTCTGCTGTGCTCCATCTCTACTGTGCTGCGTCTCTACTGTGCCCCGTCTCTGCTGTGCCCCGCCTCTGCTGTGCTCCATCTCTACTGTGCTCCACCTTGCTGTGCCCCGCCTCTGCTGTGCTCAATCTCTGCTGTGCCCCACCTCTGCTGTGCCCTGTCTCTGCTGTGCTCCATCTCTGCTGTGCCCCGCCTCTGCTGTGCCCCATCTCTGCTGTGCCCCGCCTCTGCTGTGCTCCACCTTGCTGTGCCCCGCCTCTTCTGTGTCCCGCCTCTGCTGTACTCCACCTTGCTGTGCCCACTCAGTTCCCTGCAATCTCCTACACTGTGTCAGTTTAGCTCTTTGCTTTCCCTTCTTGTATTTTTCCTCCTTTCGGTCACATTTTAAGTGGCATGATGACACCCCACAATCTGGCTCTGCAGCCCCTCGCCAGGCCCTCACCACCTCTCTCGCTCCCCAAACCCCCCAATCCCCCCCCCGCACCCCACGACGCCCCAACCCCAGGCCCGCCCCCCCGTCCTCCCCGCCCCCGGGGGGGGGGGGTAATGTTTCAAATGTCTTAAATTAAGGTGAGTGGGGCTGAGTAATTACTAACTCC
>JAODJX010000039.1:14726944-14738208 GCA_026776945.1 Isichthys henryi | reverse complement strand
CCTGGGTTGTTCCCTGCCTCGTGCCCATTGCTTCCGACCCAGTAGGATAAGCGGTTTGGAAAATGGATGGATGGATGGAACAGGGGGGTGTGGATTAGCCTACCCCCCCCTCCAGCAGTAACATGTAGAAAGAGAACCTGGATGTGTATGTGAATCCAGCAGCTGCTTGGGGCATCCGCCTGTTTTTCACAGTAATGCTTCTCCGTGCCCCGACCCACAGCATCCCTGGCACCTGGTTTGCACCAGAACTTGTTTTTGTGTGACATGAATGTTTGATCCTTCTTCGCTCAGTAGCTGGATCGGCAATCAGACCCCTTTGTTTTAGGGATTGTTAGAGGTTCTATCTTCGCAGTGATGGGTTTGCTCTGTGCCATATCATGTAACTTAGCCTGTTCCTGGTCTTAGAGGTGATGGAGTGAGCGGAAGGCCCTGTGGAACGTTACACTGCTGCCAAGACATGTATATACTCGCCCCCCCCCACCTAGTGCCATTCCAAAATGTGTCACTGCATGTTCCTCACGTTCTTCGCACAGCATGTTCCTTACCACCCCCATCCCCATGGGCCGCGTTTGTGTCGCAGGCGATTGGGGCCATTGTGCCTTAGTCGCGTGGTGTCCTCTGCCCATTGCGGAGTAGAAACCCAACACCGGCCCCCCCCACACCCAGAGTCTGCTTTCCACATCTGCGTGTTCTGGCAGACAGCCAGTGCAGCAATTGTCCGCGGTTTTCCCTGGGAGAATGGGAGTAGGCGGGGGGAATGCTGTGTGTGCCAGCACGTCAACCTGACTCCGCCCACTCTGCCTAGTGACTGTAGGTACCGCGGCTGCCGGGGTCAAGATGTTGAGCTCGCTGAGACGTTCAGCTGAGCAGAGCTGAAGCTCCAAGGCATTGTGGGAAGGCCACAGTCGAGCCCAGTGCATTATGGGTAGGAGCTATGATAGATGTATTTACCACATGCTCACTGCTCAGGATATGGGCAGGAGGCTGCCGACTGGCTTGACTGGTGGTCATGGTGCACTGGTGTCGAGATTCTCACTGGGGTGAGCAGTGAGTGCGTGAAGCCAGATTACCCCTAAACTTTACTTGTCAAACTTTTCAGTAGCTCAATCAGCAGAGCATCAGACTAAATCTCAGAGTCTAGGATTCTAGTCTCCATTTGGGAGATGGTCTCTTTAGGGGTCAGTAGCAGAACAGCAGTTTGTACCTTGTTTCTCGGAAAAACCACCTCTACTGGCTTAATACTGCTCCCAGCTGCACTTACTCCTTGTCGAATCCTTGACAGATGTAAGTTTGTAATGTGATATTTGTCTCACCTGAACTTCGCTTTGGACAAATTTGTCTGCTAAATAAATGTAAATGTAGTAGAAACGTGACTTTTGTTCTTCATTTTCTATGCAGCGATACCCTATCATTTATATTTCATCCAACCATCACTTCATTAATCCATCCTTCCATCCATCCATCCATCCATCCATCCATCAAAGAACACTTCATCCAGTACATGGTCTCAGAGATTTCACTTTCTGCTCATTCTGAAATCACTCTTGCAGTGCGTGATCTCCACAATAAATGAATCTTGTGTTTTGCAATCCCGCAGTTATTCGCCAACAGGGCCTTTGTTTAAACAGTACTGTATCAGCAATAAAACTGCAAAAATACAGAAATTAGGGCAGAAAATAAATATTTGTTTGGCAGTTTACATGGTTGTCAGTATAGTGGAGGTGGAGTAGATTCCCAGGCCATGTGGCATGCACTGTGGTTGGTTGGCTTTAGGCTTTGGATGAATCCTTGGTTAGAAATTAGGGAAAAGCGTCATTTTAAAACTTTATTTGTTGTAGGTGCCGTCAAGTCAATGTTGAATACTAGTGACCATCTAGACGGAATTCCCCAGAACCTTCTGTGTCCTGTCCAAGTCTACAGGCTTCCCAAGGCATGTTAATTGCCGCCTGTTGAGTCCATCCATGTTTTCATTGGTTGTCTTCCTCCACCTTCAACTTTTTCCAGCATCATTGTCTATCCATTGGGTCTTCAAATACAGTATGTCCAATATTCAATCTGCTTTAGGTGAAAGTTCTTCTTTGTCCAGCTTTCACGTCCATAAAGAATCACACATGTATTTTCAGATCATTGCTGATCTTTGTTGAGCCTGGATCCTTTGCCGTTGTTGATTGATCCAAATAGGCACAGGCTGTCAATGCTCTCCATGCCGTCATCATCAGCGATAAATTTGGCTGTCGTTCCTGAGGTGTTACCCATGGTTTCCGTCACGTTAAGCCGTAGTCATTCTTGCTCACTGTTATTTGACTGCCCTCATAAGTGCCTCCATCTGTGCATAGTTTTCCGCTGTAAATGTGGTGTCAGCAGCATGTCGAAGGTGTTGAGTTGCATAGCAGAGCCAGATCTCCTGAGAACCTTCATGGTTCCTGGTCCAGTTCCATAACCCTCATGCTGCACGGAACTCGACCTGGGTCTAAACGGTGTAAATGGCACTTTGCGAAGCCTTTCCATGCTGCACGCTTTGGTCACTCATGAGCTTTCCGTGTGCTGTTGTTCTGTTACTGCCTAGAAGTTTTCTGCTGTCTTGTCCCATGGAGAGTATTTAATTGATTTGTTTATTTATGGAGATTTCATAAATAATTTATTTCTTCTTCTTCTTATCAAGTAGTCAAAGTGGTCAAGCGGTTAAATATGAATTAGCCGTGACAGGAATGAGACAGAAATGAATTAGGGAAGCTGTAGTTCTGAAGCATTAGTGGTAGACAATGAACGAGTGAGTGTTTGCAGTGTCTGCGGAGCTGTGGGAATGAGCTTTGGCTCGCCTCCCCCACGCTCCCCGTTACGTCAGCTCCCCCCCACACGCCAGCGGTAATGTCAGCGACTGACTCGTCGCTCTCGGAGCCAGCAGCAGCGTCACACAGCGCCCTTGTTGTCCGGCTGCGTGTGGGAACACGCCAGTGGTGCATACACGTGACCCCCCTGTACAGCACTGTGCCTCCCAGGGGGTGGCGGTGGCCGTTTTTTTTTTCCTTCAAAGACTCCTGTGTCGCACGCCCGCGGGGGGGCGCCCCCCCCCGCCCCCCCCCCCCCCCGGCGGCGGGTGTACGTCCTCAGTTCTAGGTTAGTTTCCCGGATGGAGCCCCGTCGCCATTTTTAGTTCAGTGCTGCCGGTAGAGTGGGGGACGCTGAGCCGTCGCTCCGCTTGGGAACTGCCGACCGATACACAGCCGCTCGCCGAAGAGCCGCCTTCCCTTCGCCCGCAGACAGCACCGCCTGGCCGGCTCCGAACGCCATGGGAGACCGAGACGACCTCGTGTACCAGGCCAAGCTTGCCGAGCAGGCTGAGCGATATGACGGTAAGACGCGAAGCTCAGCCGTCCGCCGCTGGGCTGCCTGAAACGTGTACCTCTGGGTCCGGCCGCCCGCATCCCGCCTCAGGCCGCCCTCCAGCGGCGCACCCGGGGGAGATGGCGGCGCGCCGCCGAGTCCGACCCTCTTTGTTAGGAAGAGACAAAATGGCGGCGGGCTGCTTTCGGCGGGGGCCGTCCGGGGCGCCTGTGCGAACCTCCGTCATGTCGGGAGGCTGCGAGCGGCGTGGGGACGCGGTCATACGGGCGCCTCAGAACGGCCAGGGAACTGCCGGGCCCGCTCGCCTAGACGCGGTGCCCGCGAATAAAGGCGGCAGTAAAATGGCGGCTAACAATGGGGGGATTAGTGGTTAGCTGCCTTAGCTTAGCTTAGCATAGCCTAGCCGCGTTAGCCTAGCTGAGCGGCCGTCGTCCCTGGCCCAACCATTAGCTAGGCTATCCTAACAACAGTCTTTTAAAAATGTATTTCATTTAAGAAATTTTAATAAGTGATATTTATATTTAAGTTTGCGCGGTCTTAATTAGGTAGATAATTAAAACAAATGACCCCTAATGTAAAACGCCTATGCGGCCAAGTACACGGCGTGGGGTATGGTGTTATCCGCTACCTATTAACCCATTTAACTAACCTAAATGTAATGTAACCTATGGTTGGAGTGGATGTGTGGCTGTAGACGATAGTGGGTCCGTTCAGAAAATCGGCAGTACTTATTCTGATTTAAAACGACTCCGTTTAGCATGTACTCCACACAACTTGGCGATTATAACCATGCATAACACCCCGTATAAGTTAACTAGCAGGGTTTGGATATGGAGGGTGGTAACCTTGCGTAAGACCCTGGCCGGCTTAGCCAGCCGCACCTTTTTGGATTTGCATTTAAACCCGGTTTCCGGGGTGTTTAGCGTGTCTGGCAGCAGAGCGCCCCCGTGTGTGGTTAACGGGGCGAGGCGCTCTGCTATCCGGGCTTTCCTCCTGATGGACGGGTCGCTGGGTGTGCCAGGCACCTCATCCACCTTTACATGGCCTGGTTGTCCGCCATTTCGGCCAGCGCAGGACCTGGTTGGTTAAGACAGTTAAGGATCTGGCTGCTCCGTTACCGGGGCGGTGTTAGGCGAGCTGAGTAACCCCAACAAACAGGCACTCTGTCAGCTACACTGCATGTCGTTAGGATTCAAGATTCATTATTGGTCACATGGTACAACATGTAGTGAAATGCACGCCCCTCTCCGGTCTTGACCACAGGGTGATGGACAGGCAGGTCTGCTGATCCTTCACGGATGAGTGTGTGTGAATCCTTTACGTGGTGACGTTTCTTCTGTAATGTCTGAAGATCTCACAGTGATGGACACACCTACGGCGGCGATATGCATCACCCATTAGAAGCACGTAGATCAGGCGTGGCCAGTCTTATCTGCAAAGGGCCAGTGTGTATGCAGGTTTTTGGGATAACCTTTAGGTCAGCTGTTCACACCCAGGTGTGAGGACTCCTCAGCCAGTCAGTCCTCTAAGTAGTAATCTAATTAGGGAGTTTAGCGAAAACCTGCACACCGGCCCTTTTTGGATTCTGGCTACCCCTGACGTAGATCCAAGGCCTGGATGTGTTTCCAATGACCTGGGATGTTCCTGGCAGACTGGCCTTGCGTGGCATGGGGCTCCTGTTCTACTCTGGCTGTATTGCCTTAGGATTGTGGTCCGGTCAAGGTTCTCATGCACGTTCATCCACGTGAACAAGGCTCGCTCCAAGACGAGACCGCTGTGCATCTGAGTCCCTCTGTCTGCTGTGACCTGGAACATAAATGTCTGGTAACTTCCTCATACACGATGGCTGTTCTTCCGCCCGTGTCTCGGTGATTGTGACATGAGCATGCCGGTCACGCGGCCCTTTTTGGTGTTTCGCCATGGCTTCCGTTACTGGCTGGGACCCCGGAAATCGACTGCCAGTCGTACAGTAAGCGCTGCTTTAGCAGATGGCCTCATCGTTACGCTTTCAAGGACGCAGTGGTAATGCTGCCCGTGTTGCGCAGTGCATTCTGGTGGCGCCGCTCTGTGTCTGTCTGCCGCTCACATACTCAAAGCCGGACAAGAGCAGCTGTCCTCTGTCTCGTGGATCCCTGTCTCAGTCTCCGAGTACCTTTAATTACACACCCCATGAGAGACGTGAAAAGCACAGGCATGTGATCACTGTCTCCATTGCTGTGGGAGCGTTGCTGTTTAGCGTGACGCCTTCCTCAAACGAGGACACGGTGTGATGTGGTTTTAGCCATGGCGTGTTTGATCCACGGCCTCGTATTCCTGCTCTCAGTGGGGCTCCTGCTGTTCCGCCCTGCAAGGGGCCTCACGGACCTTCCGGCTATGTTAATGGCCGAAAAGGGGCACCCGACTTGGCGAATGCCCCTGTTCATGTTTAAATAAATGATACCGGTGTTAATGGATGCTTTCCGCCACTAGCATCCCATGTGATTTGCGGACCAAACTTTGCAGGTGGCCTAAGTCACTTTGCCCTACAGTGACTTTGGTTGCTTTTGTGAGGCTTGAGAAGAGCCTGATGGTTTTGCAGCAAGCTGGGTTTGAGCGGTGTGCTGTCACCAGTGCTCTGTCATGTACAGCATGCATCCGCAGTGCACAACATCCCGGACTAAGCTCGCTCTAAGGGCACAGCCCTCAGAAGGCCATGGGTATGGATGCCCTCACTCCTGGCGGGTGGCAGCAGGGTGCGCTGTTACATAGACCTTACACTGTGCTCATGTCGCCTTCCCGATTCTGCTGGTGTTTGCTGGTGCCATTTCACTCCGGGTGACTGGAAACGGCAAGGTCGTCACGGTAACCCCATCACCTGCTGTAGGCTGGACTCACCTGAGATCTTGGGGCTTGTGTTGTTTCCTATGTGCATTTTTCATTTGCTGAGCGCTTGAAGGCACCAGCTGCCCTTTCTGGCTGGATACTAGAACATGTCATAATCTGAGCATCCAGCCCAAGCATCCAGGACTCCCCTCATCCTGAGCAGAAGCGTTGGATCTGTCTGTGCTCTTGGGGTCGTGCTGGCAGCATCCTGCCCGCTTGCAGCAGACAGGAAGGCGAGGCATCACCTGTCATCTCAGTGTTGCTGTACGATTTGTTCACATTTTACGTGTCAACCTGTAGCCACTTGTAACCTGTAAGTCATCAGCTTGTGCGCTTGAGCAAGAAAGATACTCAGTCTGTGAGATGCCCAGCTAGGTAAACGAAGGCGATCTTACATCAGCTGGTCTTCAGCTTTCATCTTCCCCTCCTCCACAGGTTGGAGGCGACCTCTGTTACCAGCTAATGCAAGTAGGGAATGTGGCCTATCGAGCTGGATTTAAAGGACACTAGTATGGAAGTGGGCTTCTGTCATTTTCTAAGATTGTCTCTTCTCAAGCGTAAGTGAATGGGTTAATTGCGAAATTTTACGATAAGTTGAGGTGGAGCAGTCTTTCACAAGCCCCTCTAGAGACGTTTTTAGGCCTCAGTTGTGGGGCTGATCGTGTAAGTGTTAGTGATGGTGTTTTATATATTTCTTCCTGTGGCAATGCTTTGGGGAGCGTGTGCAAATTGTAACTATTCACCATGAAACTCTCTATCAATCAGGGCTTAGTGGCGTCTGATTGCCAGGGGCTCAGCCATCGGCAGTGCTAGTGAGTGTTTTGTGTTTATTTGAGGAGGGGATGGGTTGTCGAAGGACTTGCTGTTGCACGTGTCGCGTGGAGAGCACTCTCTCGAATGTGGAGCTGCCGAAGAAGCATCCAGGAGCTCGCAACTCACCGATGATGTCACAGCCTTTCACTTCAGTCATTTACGTCGCAGGCAATTACTTTTGTGGCCGGTTTGGACCTTCAAGGCAGAGTAGAGAGTAGGTGGAGGTAGCATCGGCACTCAGAGGCCTGGGCTCGCCTGCTGCCTGCAGGGGCTGACTGCACCACCGCTGCTCCAGGCAGCCTTCGGTGCCTATCGATCTGTGGGTGGCTTCTGGACACTCACCACTTCAGATTAGCTGCCGCTAAGCTTCGCCCGTGTGAGACTTCTATGGAATCTCCAGGGTTTTGTATAGCTGAGAGTAAATGAGATGTGGTATCGTTTCCTGCTGGGATGTTAGCATCTATTTCCTGATCCTTAGCTGCTGTGCCCCCTAGCTGCCACATCTCTTGTGGCTCGCATAAGGAGCTAATGCAGGGCTGATTGACGCTTTCATGTTTGCTCTCCCTGCCTGTGAAGGGGGGGGCGTGATCTTCTGGCCCTTTCCCAGTCTTGGTCCGGTCTGAGGTATCCCTCTGTGCATCAGCTGTGTGGAGTATGAACCTGCCCAGTTCCCCTGTCAAGTACATCAGGGCACTGAACTGGCCCCAAATGCCATTTTCTAACAGTGTCAGGTGACTTGTCAGCTGACCTTGCACATTGCTCTTGACTGCCTTCCACTGTGGATCACATGTCTTTGAAAGGCTGTCCTGTTGGGGGTGTCAGCAGAGCACCACCTGTAGCTTGGGAGGTCTTTCCCCTCCCACCCCTTCCTGCCTAGGGGTGGAGGGTTTTGAAGACATTGACTGGGGTTTTTATTAATGCTGCAGTTCTGGTTGGAGACATTCCTGTTCTGGAGCCAGGGTGGTTGTCATGGCAACGCGGGTGTGACGTGTTTTGCTATGGGCCTCTGTAGCACTGTGGGAAATGCTGGAAAGGGAAGAGTGATGTGGTGTGAATTTAGTGTGTCTCGGTTTGTCTGACAGTGTCCTGTGTGACTCATCCTTAGTGTCATGCTGAATTATCCCCTGGTCGCCCCCAGTGTGGAGAGGTGCGCATGTCTATCCACAGCAATTCACGCCTTCACCCTCTTGCAGAAATGGTGGAGTCCATGAAGAAGGTGGCAGGCATGGACGTGGAGCTGACTGTTGAGGAGAGGAACCTACTCTCTGTGGCGTACAAGAACGTGATCGGGGCTCGCCGAGCATCCTGGAGGATCATCAGCAGCATTGAGCAGAAGGAGGAGACCAAGGGTGGCGAGGACAAGCTGAAAATGATCCGCGAGTACCGACAGACGGTGAGGCAGCGTCGTCCTGAGGGGTGCGGGGGGTACGGATGAGGGTGGAAGGTGCCGGTTCACTTAAAAGGCATGTCAGTCTGCATTGCATTTACACTGTGGTGAACACAGCGCACTGAAGGCTGGTGTTGTGGTGTAGACCGTTCATGCTGATGCACAGAAAGACCTTCACTTTACATCCAGGAGATTCTGTTGGGTTCTCCACTGTATTTGCTTCTGATCCAGTTTTTTTTTTGTGGCTGGACCGTTTGCTGCGATGTTCCAGGTTACTTCTCATAGGCTCCTGCTCAGCCCCCCTCTGGTCACCCCCACCCCCCTGAACCTGTCGTCGCTCGTTTGCAGGTTGAGACGGAGCTCAAGTCTATCTGTAATGACATTTTGGATGTACTGGACAAGCACCTCATTCCCGCTGCGAACACAGGGGAGTCCAAGGTGTTCTACTACAAAATGTAAGTGTAAACATGCTGTGTGCGCTTGGGGACTGGAAATGCATCTGAAAAGGTCGCGCAGGAGGCCGGATGCCCGTTAGCCATAGGGCTTTTTGGGACCTTTGACCTTTACTCAGTCCTGTGAGCGGCAGAGTGGAACAGAAACGGAGGAGGAGCCGCAGTGAAGTTCCTAACGGGCCATCGTGGATCTGGGTGTAGATTAGTGGTACAAATGATAAACCTCAGTGGGCACAACTGTCATCCTCGCCTTCTACAGGAAAGGCGATTACCACCGGTATCTGGCGGAGTTTGCAACGGGCAACGACAGGAAGGAGGCGGCGGAGAACAGCTTGGTGGCGTACAAGGCGGCCAGCGACATCGCCATGATAGAGCTGCCCCCCACACACCCCATCCGCCTGGGCCTCGCCCTCAACTTCTCCGTGTTCTACTATGAGATCCTGAACTCCCCTGACCGTGCGTGCAGGTCAGTGACACTCGCGCTCTCTCGGTGTGTCTGTACGGGGCGCTCTTAGCATGTCTAGCAGGGTTATTTTTCTGTGGAAATACAGTGCTGTAGTGGGATGGGGGCCTGTGGCATGGGTTTTGGCCTTGGAGCAGTGAGGCGGCAGCTGATTCGCTCTCTCCCCCCCACGCCCCCCCCAGGTTGGCCAAGGCGGCCTTTGACGACGCCATCGCCGAACTCGACACGTTGAGTGAAGAAAGCTACAAGGACTCCACACTCATCATGCAGCTGCTACGCGACAACTTAACACTATGGACTTCAGACATGCAGGGAGACGGTGAGCCTGAGGGGGGCGCTGTGGGGCGAGTGGGGTGGCCCACTGCTGCGAGGCTCGTGTGGGCGAAGCTGTAGGAGCGGTTCGGGCGCACGTGCTTCCAGGGGCTGGAGTGCTGGGCTGTGGATGCACTGGTCAGATTGGTTTTGCTGGTAAAGAGCAAAGCACTCGGCACAGAAGGGCCAGCTGGGAGTCACTTGCATGCTAATTAGAGCACATGTAGTGTGTTAGTGTGAGCCTGCAGGCCCAAGGCAGCCTTTGGTTCTGCTTGGTGCAGCTTGAGTGCTGTAAGGCTGATGCTAATGAACTTTGCACTCAGGGGTCTCTGCCCTATTTCAGTACAGGCCCTGTCCCTCCCACACTGTCAGTCACCCAAGGCTCTGCTGCTGGCCTTCTGTTCCACACCCAGATACTCCAGCAGCTGTGTAGCGCCCCTCCCCCCCCTCCCTGCGATGTGGACCGTGATGCTGTCATCCATCCTCAGTGTCCCTCACCTCTTCTTTTCTTCATTCTCTCTCTTCATGTAGATTCCTAAGGAAAAACACTCCATTCCCTCTAAAACTGTACTTTGTAAGTCATTCTTCCTGCCTTTAGTGTTCTCTGCCCTCTCGTACTGCTCCTTCCATCTCCACTAACTCCACACTGCGTCTCCCTTGTCTTGCTCCTCCTCACCATCATGTTCCAGGGTTGGCTGGGTGACTGGTGTCCTGGACACCGCAGTGGTATTTGCGATCCTTTACCTGCTCAACTTTAAATTGCCCTCTGTCTGACTAGGGACAATAATCCTGCTTTCTGTGTGGGTGTGGCTATATTTGGGACCCTCCCCCTTGCCCATAGGGATTGGCTGATTTTTGGGCAGGGTGTGGCCAAGCTTAGGGGCCTCTCCCTGCCTTTTGTCTGCCGTGCCTGGTTTCTGTGTCATTCTAACAATGTTTTAATGATGCACTGTGTGGAATGAATGATTTTCCTGGGACCCTTTGTAGTGCAGGGAGTCCCAGGTGTAAATTCTGTGTTCTTATTCACGCTGCCTTATCAGGCAGTAACCCAGTTCAAAATGCTTTGTGAGGTGTGTGCCTCACTAATTATCCCCAAATTTGAACAGCTTGTCCATGCCGTTTGTCCCTGGGGTGGCTGTGGACCAGTTTAGTTCTGTCGGGCACTGGATTTGCCTTCCTCCCTTCCATCAGCAGGTGGTGACAGTGCGTCACAGTCTGCCGTTGCAGGGCGCCGATCATATCTAGGCACCATGAAGGTGCCTTTGGGGAAGCTTGTGGTCCAGTTGAGATCATGGTTCACCTATGACCGCTGGCTGGGTGGTGCACTCCTGGAGCGTGCATGGGTGTGAGGTGGGGGCAGCATATAGGCAGATCACACCAGCAGCCATAGCGTGTGGCCTGAGGTGTCCCGCCCCCCCAACGACGACACGTGTCCCGCCCTCCCCGGGTGTCTCCCTCTCCCTTTGCCTGAGCTCCTTGTCTTTCTCACCCCCCAGGTGATGAACAGAATAAAGAAGCACTGCAGGACGCTGAGGACGAGAATCAGTGAGACGTCATGGCCACCGCGGCCCGCGGGGGCGGGGGGGGGGGGGGGGGGGGGGGGGGGGGGGGGGGGGCGGGGGGGGGGGGG
>JAODJX010000039.1:14709373-14724141 GCA_026776945.1 Isichthys henryi | reverse complement strand
ACCCCCACCCCCATCCTCCCCCCTGCTGTAGGTCGGAGCCATCACTCCAGGACCGGGGGCACGTTAAGAGGAACACAGAGAACGTGCAGTGCTCTCGGGCCGCCTTTGCAGTTCAATCCTGCTTTCTTTCTTTCCTCCCCAGTCTACCCTGGCAAGTCATTCACAAACAACTGAAAACAGCTTTTTCCCAGCTCAGGTCACCATAGAGACAGGAAATGGTGGGGGGGACACATGCGTCACAAGACTCCAGACACTGCGCGCAGCATTGAAAAACTAATCTGAATTCCGATCTTGCGTCGTGACGGACAATCGCGGCATCTGGGGCGTGGCCACCAACCCTCTCTTGCTTTGCTCCGCCTCTTTTCGTGTTTCTCTTTAGATGGACACAAGGCCTCCTGGGAACTGTTCCCCTCATCTGAGATCATAGCTGCAGCCTCTCTGAACCTCCTTTGTTCGCTGTTGTGCCCCCACAGTTTGGGGTACACAAGGTGCATGTTGACAAAGGCTACTTTTGGTCCAGCCACATCTTCTGTGTGTTTCGGTAGCTTAGAGCGTAACCTTGTAAGCGGGAAGTTGCTGGGTTGTGCCTCAGGAGTGCTGCTGATGTGAAGCGATTCACTGAACCTAAATAAAGCACGTAAACTGTAAGCTGGGTTAGTGACTAATAAAAAAATAAAACACAACACTGGAAAAGCTTTACTAGGAAAGTTACAATATATAGGAGTAGCTGCTGGCAAGTCCCACAACAGCCCAGGGAGCGTTACGGAATGAAAATCCTCATTCCCACAAATGATCCCATTGTCTGTCAAGTTGTGGTTGCCTTGTGTGTAATTAAAACTTAATGTTTTCATTATCTCTCCTTTGGTACTACTGTCCCTCTCTCTCTCTCTCTCTCTCTCACACACACACACACACACACACACACACACACACTGTTTCTAGTAGATTTTCCATGACTACCACCCAGTCCCAGCTCTCCCACAATCCTGTGATTCCCCCCCTCCACTGGCTCCCATGATGTTGGTTTATGGGAAATATTATAAGGCACCATTGTTATTTCCAGGGGCTTTACGGAACTTTAATAGAGACGAGCATCTGAAACAGACTAAGTTAATCGAGAAGGTTTGCCTGGGAATGCTGAATGTGGGGTGTTTGTACGCCCGTGCGACACGGTCGGCTCTGGGCTGCAGCCTAACCTACCTGCCTTTGTTTAGGACTGGTGAGGGCTTGCTCACTGGGGGCTTTGGGTGCGGATGCTGTAAAGCGCATTGAGACAACATAATGTCGTGATACTGCGCTATACAGAAATAAATTTGTTGTTGTTGTTGTTGTGAGCTGGGTTACGGGTTTCTAACTGATGCCCACCCATTCCGGACACCAAAAACAGAACAAGATCCTCTTTTCTTAAGGGTGCTTCAGGCTGCTTAAGGGATGATCTCCGGGGGCAGAGAACATCCAACCATCTGCTGACTGCGGCAATCGGGGAACCCCCCCCACCAAATCACGGGGGGCCACTGCAAAGGGTCCACCCCCCCCCCCCCCCCCCCGCCCCAGGCCCCTGCTGCACCAAGCACTCACAGCCAATTAAATGCTGGGGACGAAGAGACAGTCCAGGGCTCGATTATTAGATGACCTAATTAGGTTTTAGGGGCTCCGTTTAGGGGAGTCGGGCCACATTAGCAGGACCCAGCTGGCTCCTGGGGCGGGGCTGGGTGTCTCAGCCGCTGGTCAGTACTGGGTGAGATGGGAAAGCTGAATGGGAATCTTTTGTCTTCCAGGAGACTCAACACCTTGAACAAGTGTGCCTCTATGAAACTTGATGTCAACCTTCCCAAAAAGAAAGTAGGTGCCATATGGATTTCTGTTTGATCTTTTTTAAGATAGCTCTCCAGGTATGAATATGTATTGTACGCTGTTTGAACTGCATTTATTTGATCAGGACTGGTTAGTTGCGTGTTTTGTTTGTGTGTTGTGACAGCCGTCCCATTGTGATGATCTCACACCCTATGGATTTTAGATATCTAGCTTTGAACGATGACACCAGAGCAGTAGGAACTTACCAATTTCCTGAAAAGGAGTGTTTAACCATCCAGGGCTTACAGTCTTACTCAGTACCTGTGGTATCACGCACGTCTATAGGGCTGAAGTCCTACATCCTTCCTGCTCCTGACACATTTCACTACACCGATAAGTGGAATCAGATCTTCTTTTCATTGTCTTGTCCTGCTCACTTTGGGGGATTTTGGTCTGGATTTGCATATTTCTCTTCTTTTATTTTGAAGAAAAAAAAAACACTTGTAGGTGAAATTCCGCTCGCAGTTCGTTGGCTGTTGCATATCCCAGGGTTCTCGTCAATGCTTCTGTGTAATTTTTCCTGTGCTGTCACTGGGACCGAATGTCTGCCAGTAAATGCTTTAACTGCTTCTCAGCTGCTCACTTCTCGTTCTCGAGTGTTTGACATCCTGGAAGCGGGATTTGGAGGGAGTCCATTTTCCCCAACACCAGAGCTCTAGTCCATGCCAGCAGAATTTTGTCCCAGTTTCTTGTCTGAAAAGGTTATCTTTCCTGTCCCTCTATATGTATGTGTGTTTTAATATTGATTACGCCTTTTTTTAACAAAACATCAATTAGTACATTTTTTTCTCTTTTTTTAAGGCATAGTGCTTAGTGGGTAGCACTGTTACCGTTTAACCCTGAATCACATCCTAGCTCTGTGTGTGACGAATGTGCATGCTTTGCCCGTGTAGTGTGGGATTTCTCCTGCAGTTTTGTAAACTGGTGTCTCTAAATCACTCGTAGTGTGTGTGTGTAAATGTCTTTGTTTCATGGCATCCCATCCTCAGCCTCCAGACCCCACCATGAATGGGAAGCTTGTTGATCACCAGGCACACAAATGCAAAAATAAGGTGCAAGCTGCCTGTCCAGCGCACACAGAGCCAGGGGTGGATATCAAACCCACGACTGTGGTATCCTGAGGCCGCAGCGCTGTGTAAAAATGCACGTTTATTGCGGCTGTGACCAGTTCTGTGTTCTTTCATAGAGTGAAGACTCAGATGAGGACGACCTGCTTGCGATCAGCGACCGATGGACCTTCGAGCAGAGCAGCCGGCGATGGTCCAGGCTGCAGGACTTTGACTGTCTCCTGGGCGGTGTCGGGGGGTCGAGCCCTGCTGGCCTGGCCCTGAGGAACACCACCAGCAGCGAGAGTGTGCTGACGGACTTGAGCGAGCCCGAGGACTCATCCCTGCACAGCGAGGGCAGTGGGGGCAGCGGGCCATCTGAGGCCTCCCGCCGCACCTGCTCCGACTCGGCTGCCATGCCGGACTACACGTCCCTCAGCCTGCCCCCTCCGGCGCCCCCACACCGGGATGTCCCACTGTATGGTTCACTGCCGACAAAGGGCGGGAGGCATGGGCGAGTGCGGGCAAAGGACTTCCTACGACGCATGGAACTTCTGCGCTCACGGGGCCCTGGGGTCCGTGACCGCAGGTCATTGGCCATCAGCGCACCGATTTTGCAGCAGGAGCCACAGGCTCTGCAGACGCTTCCTAGCAGAGATATCGTCAACGGTGACACCAGTCCATCAGAGCTGTCGACCCCGCCTACCTGCCGAGGCCCCGCCTCCCAGTCAGGGAGTGATGGCGGCAGCCAATCAGGTGGCAGTGATGTTAGCACACCCAGCGTGATGGACCACTGGTCGCGGAACCACAAGCGCGGCGGCATGTACCTGGAGGACGTGGACGTCTTCACGGGTGCCCACGCGAAGAAGGTGGCCGAGCAGAACCGCAGGAATGAGTTCCGCTCCTATGAGGACCTGGTGGTGCACATCCCAAAGGATCACAAGCCAGGAACCTTCCCCAAAGCACTGTCCATCGAGAGCCTGTCCCCCACCCACGGAGCTTTAGTTAGCGGCGTGGCCACCCAGGAACCGCGGCCCGTCACCCAGCGCTACTCTCGCGGCAGTCGCGTTAGCATCTATGACAACGTCCCTGGATCGCACCTATACGCCAGCACTGGTGACCTCATAGACCTGGAGAAGGAGGACCTGTTCCCTCACCTGGATGACATCCTGCAACACGTTAGTGGTCTTCAGCAGCTGGTAGATAACTGGTCACAGAATGTGCTCCCCGAGGGAGGTGGCGGGGGCCAGGCGCCACATCCCACCTTCCCCATCGAGTTGGACTTCGAGGGGAACTCGGTTCTGGTGGGCCAGATGACTCCCAGCGACAGAGGGAAGGACGGGCTGTCCATCAACGACACAGACTCCTCTGGGATGCGGGAGAGGCGAGACTCTGGAGTTGGAGCTTCTCTCACCAGACCCAATCGGTGAGATTCTGCTTGGGGGTGGCAGTGAATGTCTGTGAGCACAAGATATATATCAGCTGTCCACGAGTAAAAAGTATCTCTTATCTTTGCTTCCAGTACTTTTTAGGGGAACTTTACAGCCCCCGACTTAAAAACAACCGACTTACAGAAAAGTCCTTCTTACGAATGGGCTGCCATAAAGCCTATTATATTCAAAATTAGGGTGAATTACAATGGTTCTTAATAACATACGGACACACTACTTTGTGATGCTCGTGAAAACATTGCACGTGTTCCTTGGCTTTGGGTGCATTAGAGTACCGTTTTATAATTACGCTATTATTATTTTTCTGACTTATGTACAAAATTAACTTAAAGACAGACTTAGGGAACGGAACTTGTTCTTAAATTGGGGATTGCCTGTATGTGAAATGGGCAATTCAAAACACAATATACTAAACTGTGCTACTATTATACATTATCTTAATGTATTTAAGCAATATTGCATGTTCATGCCCTTTCAGGATAAATTGAAGTTCAGGCTTGACTGATTTTCTCATCCGCTGATATCAGACCTGGGACTTGACATGGCTTCTTCCCCATATACAGCCTGAGGTGGCCCAGTTTCCAGATCTCCCATCGCATCAGCCGCACTGTGGCATCGTTCCAGATCACCAACCAATCAGCTGCCCAACTGAGTCTGCTGCAGAAGTTCTCTCTGCTACGCCTCACTGCCATCATGGAGAAGTACTCCATGTCCAACAAGCATGGCTGGACCTGGTGAGTTGGAGATTACGGTACTAGGGATAGCAACGTGTGTTCTCTGGATTTCAGTTATCTACGATAAGGTATTGTCCTCCAAAATATATAATACGGGTTGGAAAGTTGTTGATCTTAAAACCAAAAATGTTTCATTTAAGATTTTAGGTGTATGATTAATTCATAGTATCCAGATATGTTGAAAGTATGTTTTTATGATTTCTTTGTATGATAATAGAGCAGTTTATCATTTGTCAAGTATGGAATGTCCCCTACAAAGGTGATTTCTAATGGAGATTTGAAGGATATATGTTTGGAGGGAGAGTTCAGAGCTAAACTCTTCTTCTTCTTATCTCATCACACTTGTCATGAGTCGGTTGGCTCCAAGAGACTGTTGGACCACTATCAAAGTCTAACATCTCTGCGTAACACTCTCTGAGTAGCACTAAATGTGCATGAGAGTGTAGAGCATGGGTTTCTCCCTGACTAACTAGTTGGGTGGTCATTCTCAGGTCAGTTCCAAAGTTCATGAAGAGAATGAAGGTGCCGGATTACAAGGACAAGAATGTCTTTGGCGTCCCCTTAATCATCCACGTCCAGCGCTTTGGCCAGCCCCTGCCTGTGGGTCTGCAGCAGGCCCTGCAGTACCTGAGGAGCCAGTGCCTGGACCAGGTAAGAGACTTGGGTCCATCACACATGGTGCGTGAGTCTACAGTACATGAAGTACTGTGGAACAGCAGGCTGTGGAAAACATGGAACAAAAGACCAAGCCAAAGAATTAACTTCATTCTCGCTCCAGGTGGGTCTCTTCCGCAAGTCAGGAGTCAAGTCCCGGATCCAGGCCCTCCGGCAGATGAACGAAAGCTCTCCCGAAGACGTGAACTACGAAGACCAGTCGGCCTACGATGTGGCAGACATGGTGAAGCAGTTCTTCAGAGACCTGCCTGAACCCCTGCTCACCAGCAAACTGGGCGAGACCTTCCTGCACATTTACCAATGTAAGAGTGACTCACACAAGCTCATGTGCAATGCTGTCCAATCGCTAACACATACACACACCTGTGGTGCTCACACGGGCACTTAGGAACACACCAGCATCTAAAAGTGAATTCACAAGGCCCCTACAAGATACACAGAAACTGACAAAAATATACATTTCACCGTTTCCAGAAAAACTTACGTTGATACATAAAATAGCAGACACACAGACATTTGCTAAAGGATGAGGAGACAGATCTTGAAGTCTTGATAGGTCTTGAAATGCATCTTTATTGAGTTTTAATTTAGTGATGTAGAACTGCACTGTTTCATTACCTTCTGTCAGTCAACACCCTGCCTTTAATTCTACGCATTATCCCTGCGGGCAATCTGTCATGGTTCTTTAACAAAGTCAGCAGCAGCAGCCATGCAGTCAGCGTGATGTTGACTTTTACTCATGGGGTGATGAGAGGCACCGGATGTCCATGCTGATGTACTTTGATCAGAACCCATCCCTACGTTTCCAGTCCTGCCCATTAATGCATTCTTTTTGTTGTACCTCTCCTATTGGCCAACCTGATTCCACCCTCCCCCCCTCGACCCCCACCACACCTCAGATGTCCCCAAAGAGCAGAGACTGCAGGCCGTGCAGGCCGCCATCATGCTCATGTCAGACGAGAACCGGGAGGTGCTCCAGACCCTCCTGTGCTTCCTGAGCGATGTCACCTCGTCTGTAGAGGAGAACCAGATGACGCCCATGAATATTGCGGTGTGCCTGGCGCCATCCCTGTTCCACCTCAACATCCTGAAGAAGGACAACCTGTCGCCCAGGTGCCCCACTATGTCTCACCCCATGCCACCACAGCACCCATACGCACACAACGCCACTGCCGTCCTCGTAGCATACAGCACTGTGCAAAAGTCTTAAAGGTTTAAAACAATTTACCTAGAGTAAATAGTTAAATAGTTTTTTTGCAAATATGCGTTAGAATAAATGCAAATGATCAGTAACACAACAACAAAAACAGCAAGAATTTCTTCAGTTTCCCAAATAGTTGCTGGTATCTTGCCAGCTTAGAGGAGACACCACTTCAGTTCCCAAACCCCTCCTCTGGGGCACCCAGCCATTTCTTGTATTTGTAAAATGTAATTTCATTAATTAAATTTGATGAGGTATTGATTAGTCGAACATAACGTTCCAGCGGCCGAGTCAGCAAACACTTGTGTATAGTGGATGGTTGCTGCACACACTGGGGTGACTTTAGTAGAGGTTTTGAAATGGCTAAGCTGACACACTTAGACAGACATAATATCACAGTCTAACACCATTTACTCATGCAGCTCCCAGGTTCTCTGACATATATCCCATGAATTTTATGGCCATGACTCAGAGGTCTCTGTTCCTCAGAGTGCAGTATCTAATGTAGTTCTCTGTGTTATATGCACTACATACACAGCACATAAACCTAGCAACCACTTGCTCTTGTTGGCCCAAAGGGAGCAGTCAAAAATTACAGAGGCCACATTAGCACAAGCTGCATTTCTTTATGACGCTTCCCCTCTCCATGCTGCATGGCTTTATAGGACCCTGCTGTGTACAAACAGACTCTCGTCTGTCATTAAACCACTAATTAAATTTCTGAGGGGGTGTGTGGGGGGGGGGGGAATCAGAGTCACAACTGCTTCGGCTGAGGGGTGGCAAGGGTAGGTTTATGAGCTGAGCGCTGGACGCTGTGCCATGGTGCCTTGCTGACTGGAGCCGCCTCTGTCTTACCCCTGTAGAGCCATGCAAAAGAAGTATGCCACGGGGAGGCCTGATCAGAAGGACCTGAAGGAGAACCTGGCAGCGACCCAGGGGCTGGCCCATATGATTACAGAGTGCAACCGGCTCTTTGAGGTGAGAGCAAGCTCTGTGCCAGGGTGTCAAGCCTTGGTGGGGCATCCTCACTCATCCGAACAGCCTCTAGCAAGGTTTAGTGTCTCGGCACGGGCACCAACATTTCCACCCATGCTGGACCCCCAGATTCCCCATGAGATGGTCACACAGTCGCGCAACTCGTATGTGGAGGCCGAGCTGCAGGTGCCCACGTTGGAGGAGCTGTGCAGGCAGTCGGAGCAGGATGACTGCTCCTACCGAACCCATATGGACGGCCTGATTCAGAACCTGCTCAAGGAGACCCGCGACAAGTCGAAGGGTTGGGTGTCGTGCTCTAGTGCCAACAACACAGAACTGTCTTACAAGAAGGTAAGGGAACCAAAATTCTGGTCACTGGCACGTGTAAAGATCCACCTAAAGCATTGCTGACTGAAAAAACCGCCTACAATACTGTGCAAAAGAAATGTTTAAAGCTATTTATATGGGTAGTAAGTGCACATTTGCTAAGAACAAAATTTAGCAATAAAACACATGCAAAATAATAGTAACCATAAAAACTAGTAAGAATGTCCTCTGTTCTCCAAAAAGTCACTAATATCTAGTAGGATGGCTGCTAATTCCCAAACCTCCCCTCAGGGGCACCTCAGCTGTTCAGTGTATTTATTAAATTTCATCACCAGCTTGCTAAATAAATTCATTTAATTAGTTTTACAAAGTCAATGAGATAATGGTTAGCTATACGAGGTGTGCTAGTGGTCAAATCAACAATACACGGGTGTATAGGATGGTTGCTGCAAACACTGGGGTGATTTTAGGAGAGACTCTGAAATGACTAAGCTGACACACTTTGACAGACATAAAACCATAGCTTTACACCAATATGACGGTCGTTAAACATTGTTTTCCTTGCTGCCTAAGACTTTTGCACAGTACTGTGTAAGACATTCATGACACATTCATAAGATGTACACCGTCTTCATTAGCACTACGTCAACATCAATACATCTCAACAACTGTATAGGTCAGTAAGACATTCATAATGCTCCATGTATCTTGTGGTGACCAATATGGCAGCAACATTCATAAAAGACGCACAGCATGCATCTTACAGACAGCCTTTTAACCATCATTATTCTTATTCAGAGAGCACCTACCATTTTGCTAGTTATGGCTACTTAGCTGAAATAATCTAAATCCCATATCTTGATAAGAAGGCAGCACTAGTAGACCGTCCTGTGACTATGACCATCTGATAACACATCCAGTAAGTTTAGCTATTGTGTTCCAGGAATTGGGCAACAACTTTCCAGTGACTCACCTTCTCCACTCTTCCGCCTGCTCCAGGTTGGTGATGGAAACCCCCTGAGGAGATGGCGGGTGTCAGTGGAGGTGGAGGCCCCACCCTCAGTGGTGCTGAACCGCGTGCTCCGAGAGCGCCACCTATGGGATGTGGATCTGCTGCAGTGGAAGGTCTGCGAGACGCTGGACAGACAGACGGAGGTGTATCAGTACGCCCTGAGCCGTATGCCCCCACACCCCAGCCGGGACTTTGTGGTGCTGAGGTGAGTTGGGGGTTAAGGGGGTAATGTTTTGGGGGGGATTGAGTGCTTCCATTTTCCCTCTTTCATCACCTTCCCATCTCACACAGATCATGGAGAGTAGACCTTCCTAAAGGCACATGTGCGCTGGTGTCTGTCTCGGTGGATCATGAGGACTCCACGCCCATGGGTGGAGTCCGAGGCGTGGTCCTGGAGTTGCAGTACCTGCTCGAACCATGCGGCTCTGGGAAATCCCGTCTCACTCAGATATGTAGAATTGACCTCAAGTAAGTCAATGTCAGACCCACATTTGAGATTTTATATTTGCATTTCTGGAAGTTTGCTCAGAGTACCTTCACAGCATATACCTCTATCCTGATATGTCACATATGGAAGCCTGGGCCTGTGTATATAATTCTTACCTGCATCCCGGAATGATTCCTCTGAACATGTGGCTAGACGGTACTCATCCAAGCTTTGCTGTCTTTCAGAGGAAGAACACCGGATTGGTACAACAAGGCCTTCGGTCACCTGTGTGCGGCCGAAGTCGCCCGAATCCGCAACTCCTTCCAGCCTCTCGCCACCGAGGGCCCAGAGACCAAGATCTGAATGTGAAGCCGCGATTCTCCTGGCAGGCCCAGCGTGTGGGTTAACCTCCAACCCGTCCTGTAACAACATAATTAGCAGCCTCATTTTGGCATTAAAAACTTATGTGTAATTTTTTTAACCTATGTATTCAGGATATACCATATTTAAACATTCTCTTTTGGGGTAAAAGTCTAAATATTTATATAACAGATAATTAACTACTAATTGGACTAGGATATTTCTGAGAAATGGGGTTGGAATGGAAACAAAGTGGGATCACGAGTCACCGGCAACTTAACATGACAGCCCTGGTGTGGAGGGGCAGGGCTACGGTACGAGGGGGGGATGGGACCCAAAACAGGAGGTGGGTTTCACACTGCTCTCCCCCATGGAGCTCTCTGTGGCTTCCTGCACGACCGCTAAGCTGGTGCTCTTCTGCCCCTCGCACTAGATGTCGCATGACTTTGGGAAGGCCAGGCAGCCTGCTACCATTCCCTAATTAGCCATAGCATCATTGTCTGTACTGTTGTTGTTATTGTTACCATGGTAATACTGTTATAGCTGTTGCTCTGGTCAATATCGTTCTGTACGATGTCTGGGACATTTAAACATTCAGAAGCTTCTGGGAAGCATTTTTCTCTTCGTTCATTTTAAAAACAAAGCTATATTTTAAGTGTATGTGAAGCGTGTCGGCATGTGTGCCTAAATCTGCGTGTACGTAAATGTACACTTGCGGCTGCAGACTGTACATACTGTAAATATAAAATGATAAAATCGGCATACTTCTTCCTTTGCTCATCGAAATTATACAAAACTGTAAGCTGGTTTTACTGCGCCTCTTCGGTACTGTTTGTGAGTGTAATTTAATTTGACTTAACCCTGTCGTTCGGAGGGTGAAAACTCTTGACTCAGGTTTGACTTTTTTCATACCTGCTCTTGTACTCTGCAGCATTTGAAGGGTGGGGAAAGTACCTCCAAAACCCTTTTTCACGAAAACATTAAAAGACCCCAAACTCTGGAGCTTCTATACTTCACTGTCTGTCCTTTGTCTTGATGAACAGCATCTGAACGTGACCGATGCGCAGTTACCCTGTGATAACCTTTCGAACCCAAAGCCTTTTATGATCCCCCACGTGCTCTAGGCCCTCGTACCTTCCCTCAATAGGCAATGTGTGATGCATGTGCGCAAGGCTGGCACTGAATGGGCCATTCTATTCCTGTCCTGGATGGAATGCTCACAGGAGGTTGACCTTAGACAGGCCACTGTACAGCCATGCCTGCAGCTGCACCAAGAGCCAAGACCATCCCATTCCGACAGTCGTCTTCCTCACTTACTTCTCAGAGGCAGTACGGTTTTATGAGGTAATAGCGTAATTTTGGAAGGGGGGGGGGGCGCTGCTTGGCAAAAGCCTGCACTTTTATAAGTTAAAGATGGAAATTGTTGAATTGTTGAATATATACACACACACACACACATAATTTTAGGGGGTTTACGTGACACGATTGGTTGTAAAAGCTGACTTCCAACTTTCTCCAGTTTGGGGGAAGGGTGACTTTCAGTCATGGTCTGGGATTGGAACCAGATGTGACCCCGAAGCCCAAGGCCGTGCATGAGAGTGCCCTGCGAGGTCACTTCCTGTCTCAGAGACAGCTCTGCCATTCCCATGAACTTCTGGCAAGAAAAAAAAATAACAACAGGATGTCCCAGGAATCTCTCAGAAGAGAGTGTTTAAATTCTTTCTCCCCACAATCACCTGCTCGCTGGAAAGATAACTTGAAAATCGTAGAAATCCAGACAGCCCCACATGGACATAACATTTAAAAGAATGTAAATGCCTTTTAGCTTGATTGGGCTGATTAGGTATGTTTAAGATTTTAATCGGCGTGTTCGCGTGTTCCTTTCAGTTAGCGTATGTGCATCCGTGTCATTTAATGGTTCATCGTGAGTTTGATTCTAGATATATAAACCGGTGAGCTAATGCATGACTAAATATGACAACTTGAGCGAAATCTGCAACCGTTAAAAATAAAGAATTGCACGATGTAGGCCTGATACAATCAAATGGCAAACAGTCAAATTCTTTCTTATAAATTCAAACGCGTCTGGCAGCCACTCGCCACAATGCAGGAATGAGCATTACAGAACTGTTTACATATATGATCGAGTTTTTCTCGTCCAGTAAAGTACTCCCTGCTACCACGACTGGCTTCTTTTCTTTTTCACGTAATTATATGTCATGCATTTTTGTGTTTTAACGGAGTTAAGACAGGACTCCGCTTAGATTACCCGGGTTAACCGCGGCTCCCTCTTTCCCTGGTGGGTGGCCTACATACTGCACGACAATGATCGCTTGTCTTCTAACATGACCAACAATAAATGGTTAGAAATTACGGGGGAAATGTGGAGTTTATTTGCAGAAGTTTGTAAAATAGTATGTGCGTTATTGACTACAGAGCTGCAAAATTCTGCCAACAATCTTGTGGAATTTAAGATAGTCTGGGCTTAATGTAAGTGAACGAAGATAGAGGTCAATTTAAACCGGGGTAAAATAAATCCGTTAAGTTATCAGGCTAGGCAAGAAATCCTGCTTCGTGATACAGGCCCCGGGTGTGTTGTTGTGGGCTGCCAATTCAGAGGTGTTGGTTAGGCAAACCAGCCTCTGTATATGTCACAGGCAACACTGACTGGGCACCAGTAACGAACTTCGAACACAGCCGTGTGCAGCATTAAGAGAAGAATGCAAAATGAAACAAATCAGACAGTCTCTTCATCGGAATGAAAGCCGAACATCCAGGGATAAAATCGATCGATCAACAAATAAAACGTTCGCTTTAACATACAAGAAAAGCATTTACGACATCGTTAGACTTGTGCTGCTGTCTGTACACGAGTGTCAGAAAAACTGACAGATGCGGATTCTGAATTCAAACAACATAGTGTTTTTATTAACTTCTATACGTAGCTTGATCTCTCTTAATTATTACGTACTATAAAAGAGGGCGGTGATTTGAAAGGCTAATAATGGCTTAAACGCAGTAGAGTTTTATTTCTTTGGCGTTATCTTTCGACAACGATCACTTGCGATTGGGCCACTAGGTGGCGATGCTGCTCTTTATTATTATAACGGGACTCTAAACACTGTAGCAACAGGTGTAATTGGAGGTAGTACGTTAACATTAAGAAGAGAATTTGCCATAAAACATACTGAGCTCTTTTCATCAAATATCTGAATTTTAATATGCACACAAGGATACATTTATTGACAGTAATATAAATATTATTTGCATTAGCTAATTTAATTTATTTGTCATTGACTGTTAAATAGCATAAAATAGTATGCCCATTTTGAAGAATTCTGGGGTGTTTTTGTTCACCTTTAATCAATACATTATGTATTGCTGTCATTTATTATTTCTATGTAAATATCGTAGCCCCTGCAGTGTCAGTATATGATATAATTTGGCTATAAAAAAGAAACATTAATTTTCAGATTTCAAACTGAAGGGAATGTGCTACAATATTCAATGAGCATCACTCAATGAGTTTTTTTAATACCGAATACATATTGAATCTGTTTCTAAACAGCGCTCCCTGCCTTCTGTCTCAGGCTCCTGTAGCCCATGAGTTTGTACACTGAGCCCCGGAGCTACTGCCCTTGGATCCACTGTAACTGGCCTTGACCTCCGCTGGAATTCTGTCCATTGAAGGTGCCACGGTCCAGTTTTCATTGACATTCTTTTTGACGCACCTCTTCCCAATATACCAGTGGAGGAGAAGTTCAACGTTTTTGGAAATGAGCTTATTTGCATTCTTGCCAGAGGTTAAGATTCATGTCTGCATGGTAAATATACACTTTGAGTAGAACAGGATTTGTTAACAATTATTTCAATTAAAAGGTCTAGATTTCACTTAAGCACTGAGTTCTTGCCGTGTGCTGATTGATCAGCCTCCTAAAATCATGCCTGTGCCACTAATGTTAATGTGAAACAGCTGTGTGAGTCTTTCAATCAAGTAAACAAACCAGTCAAAGCACAAGACAAGCTAAACTATGTTAGCCAAGCACAGGAACCTTGCAGTACCTGAAGTAGCTCAGAGTCCCCTCCTTGACATGGATTAGGTCACCATGGGTGGACTGATAAGAGGGACTGCTACCTCAGGGCCTGCCCCCCCAGAGACATCAAGGACTGCAAAATTTTACATGCAAGCAAAACATTTGTGAAGATTAAAGCACTGAGGTAAGGAGCACACACTGAATACAGCACCCAACAAGCCACCCCAGATTTAAGACCCAGAGGCAGCTGTGCAGCAGGTGATACATCAGGACCACACTAGTCTGAATGAAACAGTGCAAGTTTTTTCCAGAGGTAGGAGTGCCAATCCTGCAACCAACCCCCCCAATTTTCTTTGTAAATTGGAAAATCTCCTTGTAGATTAACACCATACTCAGGATGAAGCAATTGCAGGTTAAGGGCCTTGTTCAAAAGCCTAATACAGTACAATCATTACTGGCATTTATAGGATTTTAACCTTTTAACCAGCAATCTTCCGATTGCTCGCACGGCTCTCAAGCCATAACTCCACCCATGAAATGACTGAGATCCTACATATTAGACGGACTCCCGACATGTTCTATTTTTATATAAAATAGGGGTGTTGGAGAGCGCTCCTCCAGGGGACTCGATTGTTCTGCTGGGGGACTTCAATGCTCACGTGGGCAATGACA
>JAODJX010000039.1:14694286-14709017 GCA_026776945.1 Isichthys henryi | reverse complement strand
GTGACCCAGGCGGAGACTCGAACCCGGGTCCCAGAGGTGCGAGGCAACAGTGCTAACCACTGCACCACCATGCCACCTGATTTAACAGTCAAAATCTTTGACTAGTAAAACGTTATGTTTACTACCTCTCAAACCACATATTAGCATGGGTCCCCAATGTATGGGGGCCCCCTGTTGGCCACAAACAATCAACACATTTGGGGCACCTAGAAACAACAAGCCAGCCTCTGAAGCTTCTGTGATTTTCCATCAGGGACAAAAAGTAGCAAACAAAACTATGAATGACAAAGGAAAAGTTAGGATAATTCAGATACTGCTTTAAAGGGATAAGATGGCTGTTTGTTATGATAGTATCATAATTCTATGTACTCCTCTCTCCATTATCATTCGAGTTAAAACGTTAGAATATCACACTTTGGATGGAGAGGAGTGTCATATAAAATGAAATATATGCAACAAAAATGCTGCAATATTCTTGCTGATTGTACTGCCCAAGAACAGAGCTCAGCACTTCAGTAACTTTTACTTTAATTTAATTTATAATGCAGATAACAGCTGCCCAAAGCATTAATAAGGAACTGCAGCATATTAAGTATTCTACGTCATGCAATAATTTACTGATGAAATATCATTATCCATCAAACCATTTGTCAAGAACTCTGCATTGTTATTTGATTGGTTAACATCTTTAGTCAGGCTCTGTACACATCTAGTCATTTTTAATTATAAATAAGGCCACCAGGCAGTGCTGTTTATTGACAAAAATAACTGAGACCACCCACTGGGTTTTGTGATTTTGGGCAAATACGCTATATGGACAAAAATATTGTGACATCTGCCCATTACAGCTACAGGAACGTTAATGACACCACATTCTAATCCATAGGCATCAGTATGGAGCTGGTCCCCCCTTTGCAGCTATAACAGTTGCCGCTCTTCTGGGAAGACTGTCCACAAGATTTTGGAGTTTGTCTGTGGGAATTTTTTACCCATTTATGCATGTGCAAAGTCAGGCACTGATGTTGGACGTGAAGGCCGGGCTCGCAGTCTCCATTCTAGTTCATTCCAAAGGTGTTCGATGTGGTTAAGGTCAGGGTTCTATGCAGACCAGTCACGTTCTTCCACACCAGACTCACCCACCCATGTCTCTATGGACCTTGCTTTGTGCATTGGGGCACAGAAAAGGCTCTTCCCCAAACTGTTCCCACAAAGTTGGAAACATAGAATTGTCCAAAATGTCTTTGTCCAATTGAACTCAGGGGCCAAGCTCAACCCCTGAAAAACAGCCCCATACCATTATCCCTCCTCATTGTCCCTACAGCTGGCATCATGCAGTCAGGCAGGTAACGTTCTCCTGGCATCTGCCAAACCAAAACTTGTCCATCAAACTGCCAGATAGAGAAACGTGATTCGTCCCTCCACAGAACACGGTTTCACTGCTCCACAGTCCAGTAGCAGTGTGCTTTACATCACTCCATCCAACGCTTGACATTGTGCTTGGTCATGTCAGGCTGCTCGGCCATGGAAGCCCATTCCTTGAAGCTTCTGGTGTAGAGTTTTTGTGCTGCAGTAAACGCTAGAGGAAGGTTGGATCTCTGCAGTTATTGAGTTAATGGAGCATTGGTGACGTCATGCGCTATGTGCCTCAGCACTTGGTAACCCAAGTGTTACATGCTCTGCCACTTCCTGGCTGAGTTTCTGTTGTCCCTAAACGCTTCCACTTTTCAATAATACCACTTATAGATGACCGTGGAATATCAGGCAGGGAAGAAGTTTCACGGACTCATTACAAAGATGGCATCCTATGACAGCACCGCGCTTGAATTCACTGAGCTCTTCAGAATCACATATTCTTTAAAATGTTTGTAAAGCTGACTGCATGGCAGGGTGTTTGATGTTGTACACCGTGGGTCTGAATGAAACACCTGAATTCAATGATTAAGTGGTCTGTCGCAATACTTTTGTCCATATAGTGTACATAATTTTACCCGACAATTACTTTTTTTAGTTTTTTACTACCACAGCAGTCATTGTGAATGAAGTCGCCTAAAATATGCAACGGAATTGAAACCCGTCCATGTATTTGTGAGGTGTGAGGAAACCACTTTCATTGTTGTTACACGACTATTTTTATAACACATCTTTTTAATTATTTTTGTGTGACAACGGCAGGTGTGAGAGAACCCATGAAATCGATTTTATTTAATTATAATTAAAGACTGGTAAATTACTTCCTTAACGCAATCCAGTTGTAATATTTTTCCTTTCTGTATTTGTAACTAATGTTATAACTTGGTTCATACCCTTCTCCCTAGAATCCTTTCTGTAGAATTGTCAGTGATGTCTGAGCATCCCATAGAAATTGGGATCTATGGTTGACAGTCACAACTCGCAGGAAGAGACCAAGTCTGAAGCTTTTGGGAACACTCTGTTATATTATCTGTTACGCCAGACCTGTGCGTGGAGCCTTTTTATTAAATTAATGGAAAAAAGGCACAACTGTAATTTCTGTGGTGCTACCAAAGACCAGTGGCCTGTACTATGAAGTGGGGTTACTGGCTTATCGGGGTAACTTGTCGGATTTAAGGTCGTCTGGGCAAAATGTAAGTGAACGAATATGAAGTCCATTTAAACTGTGGTACCTTAAATCCGACAAGTTACGCCAATCAGACAGTAACCCCGCTTCCTAGTACAGGCCACAGGTGCCATGGTCATCCTATCACAGATGGGTGACAGCCCCCCCCCACCCCGGCAACAAAAAAGGGGAATGCTGAGGGTGCATGTGGTGGAGTAGGGGGAGCGTGGTTTCCTGGTGCAGGGCCAAGGCTCAGGTGGCGCCATGAGACAGTATGTTTCTATCAGGTGATAGAGCAGAGCACAGACAGACACAATGCAAGTCTGATTGCTTTAAGTCTTTCCACCACAAGGATAACAAGGATGGCAGCAGTGTGCCATGTGACACAACCGTCCCCAACGTGGCGATCCACTGCATTGCTCTCCATGGCAACAGTCATCAGGCCCCACACGGGATCAGAGTCAGTGAGGCAGTGACTCCGAGGTAACGCTGAGTGCCCGTGTTCAGTCGTCCGTGTGTCCCCTGGTTTACATCCATCCTGAGCATGGTCTGAACACTGGCTCACCTGGCACATTCTCCCTAATGGGCAAGATCAGCATCCTCACCCAGGAAGTCAGAGCCTTATCCAGACCAGTCAGTCAACAGCTAAGCCCAGTAACCTGGAGTCATGCTTTCTTTGCTGTTCCCGAATATAAAATGTTGTTCTGGAGCAAGTATCTTACAAACAAAACACTTGCCAGTAATAACTATATGGTACTTCTGCTGTGAAAGCATATATTACCTAGCTAAGTACATACTGTGTGCTGCGTAATAATAGTATGATTTGTTTAAACCTGTAGTTATTCCCCAAGGAGTCAGATCAGAACATGGATCAATGTAGTTATATGGGGGAGGGAGGAGGCACTCAGTGATTAGCAGTCCAGCCTTGCATCTCCTGGGTTGTGGGTCTGTTTGTGTGTGGTTCCTCCTGAGATTTATAAGCATGAAGTTAAGCTAACAGAGGCATAAGCATCCTTGATCCTGGAGTCCCAGTATCTAGCTGGTTTTCCAATCTACCTGATGAGTTCCTATCTGCCTGGTTCATCAGGGACCAGGTAGGATAGAAAACATGCAGGATACCAGCACTGCAGGGTTAAGGTTGCCTACCACTGGGGTACAGTAACAAGTGACTGTAGATTGCCTGTAGCTTGTGGGTTTGTGCATGCCCTGTCACAAACTGGCATTCTGTGTGTGTCCTGTGCCCCTCCAGACTCCCTGTGACCCAGCACGGGATAAGCGGCCATAGCAGCTCCTGTCATATGGACTCAAACACCAGATAGCTGACATCCAAATGTGGAGCTGCAGTAGTGTATCTTTGCAATAATGAGTTAATGAGGTAATGATTTAATCACCAGTGCCAGAGTTTGAGGACACTGAAACTAGCTTGTCCTTTAATTGGTCAGAGTCGGTTAAGTCTAAGATCCTCTATCAGATCTCTCTGTCCCAGCTGTGGTGTAACCTGATATTTGTCAGATGTCTGTAAGTCGATGCACATACTTCAGAGGGGCTGATCTGGAATGTGTGCATGCAACGGTGGCACAGCTACCATAAGCTCTACTGTCTTACAGTCCCCATAATGGTCCTGCCCCCCTTCTTTTTGGTTCAGCCTTGTGTGGTTGACAGCCTTAATTTGCATCCTCACCCAGGAAGTCAGTGCATTATCAGGACCAGTCAGCCAATTGCTGCAGAACTGAACTGTCTGATTGTGGTCCTTATTTGACTTCTCCGAATCCAGGTATTTGCCTAAAAGCAAATAAAAGGTCATCTGCTTTTAATATCTGTCCATTTGTTTCAACATCAGATGTAACATTATCTACATGCCGCCAGTATAGAGATATCGAAGCAGTACTTCACCAGTGCATCACCAAGGCAGAATGATGCTTCAGTGATCGACCCTCTAGGGCTTCCTGTTTACTCACACATCTTTTGAAAATTTGTGGTTCAGGTGTGTGTGAAGGTGTCAATGATTCACGACGGGCAGGCGGCGTGTCCAAGATGCGCCCTGCCGCCGCAGTTACGCACGTAGGGCTGCATCCAGTGATCAGTTGCCGAAGGTGGTTGGTTGTCACTTCCACCGGAGCGACGCTTGGCACTTGTCACAGTCGGCGAACCCTTCATTTCCATGGAAGCAGCCGGTAAGGTGTATTCTGAAAGTCTGCCACCTCCAAGCTTCCTCCCCAAGCCCTCCAAATAAACACACGCACACACACACACACAGACATGACTCATAACTCTGGATTCCTCACATTCATTGAAGGGACTCTTGTCATTGTTTGACATCTCAAACAATGTGACAGGGGAATACTCTGATGTGACAGTGCTTACAATCTTTCTGAAAGAGCAATCGACAGCATATTCAAATTCTGTAGCCTGTAGTTTGCAGGGTTTGACGCCAATGACAAGTTAATGAGGGAAAACAAAAACTCCAACCTGAAAACTTTAATGTTTTACATTATATAGTTTTTTTTTCCTGCCATAAACATAATGATCAACTCATTTATAAAGCCTATTTTTCTTTTTCCAGGCAGCCATTTACATCAAAGCACAATATAATCTCAATAAACCTAAAATGAATCTATTACCCCAGAGTTTTTCTTTTAAAAAAAAAAAGTAATGGCTTCTGAAAGGAACGGTGTCACATTTTCTGAGAGGGATAGACTTAACGGCACCGTGGTAAGTGACAAGCTCCGTATAGCAAGGCAGTATAATCTTCAGGAAACTTCCCTCGCAGGAATGGTTTGCAGCAAAAACTCGGCATCTGTCATGTTTCATGTTGGTTGGCCTTAACCTTCAAAACATTCATTAATTTAATGGTGCAAATAATTTTAACGATGTACTTGGAGAATAAATAGAGGAGGCCATAATTTTTGGTGCAATGGGAACATAGAAACTGATTTTGTTTTTTTTATGGGAAGAGGTAATTTCACACTGTTCTGGGGAAAATTTGGGGGTCTTTAGTGATTGGCTGAAAGTCTGGATGCTTAGGATGCACCAAATCATTTGGGTGACCTGATGACTCGCTGGACATCAGTCTTGCCACCTGTGTTTGGGGTTCAAATCTGCCCCGACTCAGCATATGTGAAAATATGTTACTTATGTTGTAAAGATTCCTCCAGGACTCTCCTGTTCAAAGACAGTTAGATAAACTGCTATATCTCTGTTTCCCACAGTGTGTGTGTGTCTGTGTTTTGGGAGGGGGGGGGGTTGTATTTAGCATATTGTGGGGACAGATCCTATGACTATTTAGCTTATGGGGACTGTTTTGGGGACTTGTGGTTAAAGTTAGGGCTGGGTGTGGTTTTGGGTCATCGTAGTTAAGATTACAGTTATGTCCAAAGAAATGGGTGGACAGTCCCCATTATCACAAGTGTATATGAACTGTTTGTGTGTGTGTGTGTGTGTGTGTGTGTGTGTGTGTACACGCCCACGCACACCCTGTGATGGACTGGCATTTTCTTCTGGGGTGTCTCCTGCTTTTTGGTGCTTTTTCACTGGCATACAGGAACCGACTCGTGCCGAGCAGAGAGACTAGTTACAGCGCAGTTCCTGGTAGCTTTGGTTTTCCACTGCAGAAGGGTCGGCTCGGTAAAGGAATTGCCGTATTTGGAAAGCGACAGTGACGTAAAACCAAAGAGACGTCTTTGTTTACTGTTCACACGGTGTACATCATGATTTTATTATGTGCTAATTTCCGCTAGCACATCTGTGAGAATTGCCATGTTATGATAGCATCAAATGTTATCGGAATTAGCATTATCTTGCAACAATTTGCATTATGAATCCATTATGTTCAGCCCTTCTATAGTAATTTTAAGTAGGAGGTTGTAAATTGCAGAAATAATGTATAATATATGGAATATGTCCCTTTTTCCTTCACATAATCCATGCATATTAATGCAGCTCACTGGTTCTTTCTGTGTATTTCAACCAATCAGATGATGGTGATGCAACCAGCTCAGGTTAAGTGTACTTAAACTCTCGTACTTTACAATAGAAAATGTCAGTTTGCAGTACCAGCTGGCTACGGCTCGGTTCCTGGTGGCAGTGGAAAAGCGCTTTTAATGTCCTATGTGGGTGGGATGGCTCCCAGCCCCCTTTGACTCTGATCTAGATAAGTGACTGGAAGGTAAATTTAGTTAATCCCCATAACCCTCTGTTACCATTATAGGGTAAACACATTTATAAGCCTAACAGTCACTGCAAACAAACACCTTATTTGCATGCAATAATACTCATACTAGCTGATAAATAAGAGATTCTCTGTGTCACACAGCAATTGAGCAAAAGACCATGAAGCCAGAAGGGTTTATTCTGCTGGGGGACCTTTACTTACTTACTTACTTACTTACAGACAGTTATTCTATATAAAGAACAGCCTTTGCCTGGACGGCATCAGTAATACAATTCAAACAAGTTTGCCATATGTAGACCTGAATCCATTAGCCTACTTCACAAATGACACCCCAGATGGGCAAAGAGCGAAACCTCGCTGCGGTTTATATATCTATAGATGAAGCATGGAGTCTCTACTATTCTTTCAGAAGCAAGGAGTGACTGGGAATGATGTAGTGTGAGTATTTCAGATGCGGCAGTGCTCCCCTGGCGTGGGGGCTGGCAGTGGGTAAGCGTCATACACGTTCTGTGTGGCAACTCTGAATAGCTTCACTGCTGACTCTGAGCCTTTCGGTGACTAACAGATGCCTTTCCGCTCGGTTTCATTTGAAGTGTGAGAAGAAACTAGGAAGTAACAGGCCTGCATAGGAGGAGGGGAAACGTGGTACAGTGACAAATTATGGACAACCACCCCAAAACCAAAGCAGCCCGCATCTGAAGGTAGGGCAGTGTTAACAAAGTGGAAGTTATATTTAATAGTTGTATTTATTTTATTATTTTAAATAAAAGTGACTTATTTGACAAAAGGGGGCCAATCTTGAGTAACTGGGGGTTAAAGGCCCTACTCTAGGGTCCAACAACAGAATCAGTGGGGTTTGAAACAATGACTTTATAAGCACAGCATCCTAACCTGCTGAGTCAAACACTGCCCCCTACTGTACAACATTAATTTAACAATTAGAGTTCCTGTTGGAAACTGAGCTTTCTTACAGACAGTGAGCTCAGTGTCAATATTTGTGCATAAAATGAAAGCCTCTATGACTGAGTTAGAGCTTTTAATATAGTGTGTCTGTGTGGCTCGTAATGTCTTGGGGTGGGGGGGGAGTAATTCTTTCCTTTACACTGTTCAGCCTGTGCTTGCTGGGTTTCCTCTCACAGTCCAATGATAAGCATAAAACGGTGTCCCTGCTTTCGGTCCAGTAAAGCGATAGGTATTCATTCCCCCCCCCCCCCCCCATGACATTGTACTGGACGACAGTTTATGAATGTTAAGTTATATATAACTTTTTTCCTTCCAAAAATACCTACACGCCTTCTATACTAACAGCAAAATTTGTAATTTTGTGTACGTTTTTGTTTTTTTTCCTTTTTCCTTTCAAAATTGAAATTGAATTGCAATTTCAAGGATGAGGCGCGCACACACTCACACACGCGTACACACACATTCCACCTGCTCACCTGTCCCTTTCTGTCTAACGGGACTGCCCCCTACCCGTCCCTGGCCAGCACGCAGGCGTGGTGAATCGTGCCGCAGGCAGGGGGCGGCAACATGGCGGAGAGAGTGGTTTAGCCTTCAGAACAACATTAGCTTAGTGACTTCACCACTGTCATTACTGGCTGACACCTAGAACGAATTAAATTTTAAGATAAAGTGCCGTTCCTTACACCATTCTAAATACGACACTGCCTGGATACGTATGCATTTCTATGCATACATGGGCGAGAGTGTGGATTTCATTTGAAAGGAGAATTACCCTTATAATATTCGAGAATTTTCTTTTCCCCCCTTTTCCTTGATGCTTTTGTACAGCCGGTCGTGATATTAAGCAGGTGCTGTCGCTCCGTCGGATTCCGGTGGAAATGTCAAGCGAGAAGTCCATTTCTGTACCGGGTTCGGTTTCTCTGTCGGACCGAGAACCTCCACCTAATCATGGGCAACAGGGGGCTACTGGCTCCGGTGTCCGTGAGATGATGGTGTCTGGGTCAGGCTCGATGGTTCTGCCCGCCGGGATGATCAATCCCTCGGTTCCGATCCGGAATATCAAGATGAAATTCGCCGTCCTCATCGGTCTGATCCAAGTCGGCGAGGTCAGCAACAGGGACATCGTCGAGACGGTTCTGAACCTGGTAAGAAAATCACAGATCTGCACCAGTCCCTCTTATTTATAAATAATAATAATGAATAATCCGCGCGGGCCGTATATATATTAAATATATGTTATACGTGGTGCATTTCCCTGTGCAGGCAATGTCAGGTACAACACTTCGAGTTGGCAACACTTGCATGCAGAAAAGATATTCTGATCAGCTAAGCGACGTATAAATATCTATAGGCGAAATATTCAAACATTCCCATTATAACGCGCTTTATTCTGTAACGTGGATGTTTCTCTATAGCGCTAAGCAGAATTCCGTGGATGGTGTTTAATCCACAAAGAAAGCTTCATCTCTGAATGAAGACATAATCGGTAAAAAAGGAACGAACATCTAAACAAACGAGCAGCATAAGTGGCCCTTCTTATTCCCAATGTTACTTGTCATGAAGTTCCGGGTCTCTGCTTTGTAGAAAACGAGGTTTTATAAAGTCCTGTGTATTCAGCTACTTAGATCTCTTTTCCACAGACTGTTCTTTGGCGTTTTATTTTTATAGGCCACCTTCAGTTCGTGTTATAGAAAGCGAACTGCAGACCTGGAGGTGTGACGATGTGACAAGTTGCCTACCTTGTGACTACCTTGCACGACTTTACTAGTCATGTAAAGGTTTATATGTATTGGATACCCACCCCGCATCTAAATTAGTCACTGACATATCGGAAATGGTGACGCTGGAATCAGTTTTTCTGGTCGTTTTTGGGTCATACAGCCTATGATTCCGGTTAGCAGAGTAATATGATAGTTTATTATAACTACGAACGGGAGTTGAATGGCATAGAAAAAGTCTGAATCTTGTTTTACAGAGAGATTCTATGCTCATCACTGACTGATAACATGTTAAACCTGGGCCAGATCCTGGAGTGCAAATATCTGGTGGATAAAATGTGCAGAAAAATGCTTAGGATATTAGTCAGTTTTGTCGTTATCTTGACGGACGCTGTCTTCGTTTCCCTGTATCTTGCATTTAGTGTTTCACCGGCTTCACCGCACTACTGTCTGCTGGTGTCAAGTCATGGATGCGCCGCTCTGACCCTTTTTGCGCTATTTATTTTATTGCTGTTTTAATTATAGGCTAATCGATTGAATTGTTTTCAGGTTCTCCTAAAAACCTATACATTTTTTAAAACGAAGATCTTAAGTGAAAGGTTACACTGATTAGAACATGCTACAAAAGAGGCGAACTCTGCTTTTTCCAGAGATGCCTGTAAATTGATCAACTCTTGGTGGGCTGCAGGCAGCGCAGCTGGTGTTGGGGATGTTAGTTGCGGCACTTGCGGCGTGCCCGCAGCTAAACAGCCCTCAGATGCTTTTCTATAAGACTGCTGAACCGGCAATATCGTAAAACAGTGATTAAACGCTTGTAAATTAAAATCAAACATTGCTCAGAGCCCCAAAACTGCAGTCTTAAGTGGACAAGCTGCTATGTGCACAGTTGTGAAAGGTCAATTGGTTCACACCGACCGCATTATCGATTTAGACTGAATGCCTTAGAGAGCACCTGTAGATTACCATGTATTATTAACATACCGCGTAGCTATATACTATTATGCGATTTATTCGCAGAAACGGACACTCCATTAAAACTATAATAAACCTATGTATGAAATCGGGTACTGACCAGTTACATATGCGTTGTTGATTTTACATGCCTCTTTCCTTTTGTCTTATCCATTCAAAGCGTATATTATCGATAGCCCCTTTAATTTGAAAGGAGCTTAGGAAATACAATCTGTCCGTACAAGTATAGAAAATAGAAATTTCGCAAGCTCAGAAGATTACAAGGAGGTTACTAGCATCGATTGAATTAGCCTGCTCGTGGACAATCTTAATTAATAAAATGAAATAGATATAGCGGGTTTGCCTTTCACAGACTGACTGATGGCCGCCAATAATGTAATACGGAGGTACCAGGGTGCGATGGACACCTCGGGCTAAAAGCATCGTTTATTTAGTGACTTTTAAAAAAAAAAAACATCAGTTATGGTTTATGATCGCAAAGGGACAATTATCAGATGCGCAACCGTTTACCCGAAGAGACGGGAATCGTGCGCTTCTGCCTGAGATGCCTTATAGAAAGTATATGGATATTATCAGCTGTGAACTGCGTGATCTGTTATTTCCCGATCGACGTTTGAATGTTTCCCGTTTCCTGCACCGTTGCTTGAAAAACAATGTAGGCTCCTTTAATCATTCGGTTGATTGTTGTTGCAGTGGTACAAGGGCGCAGATAGGGGCATGTGTCTACCAGTCCCTACCAGTGTAGTGGGAGTACTGTGTGTGTTTCTGAGGCCGGCGGCTTCGGGTTCATTTGGTACCTACCAAGGTTGAAATCAAACGCCCATCCTTGCAGTGATTTATATCAATGTACGCGAATAACATTACAAACTAAAAACCTTGCAAACTGGCTCTAGTTAGTTAGTTATTTTCCTTCAGAAACAGTAAATAACTCAGAAGAATACGGAAATTCCTACTAGAGATAACAAGCCAAAATACTAAGAAACTTTAATTTGGCTGAGAGAGCCTGGTCTCTTCAGGATATTAATTTTTCATCCGTGTTTGGCTTCAGTAGTGCTTGATAGCATGATTCTTATAGGAAACAGTATTCATGCTCACCAGTAAAGCTCTTATTGTATATTTAAATTGACCGAACGTTAAACTGTTCTATTATATTTATTAGGTTTTTTTTTTTTTGGTTAGAATCTCTCAATGTGTTTTTTGCAATGAAATTCTTTGCCGTTTCCATGCTGTTTTTTTCCTTCTGGCACTTTATCACTGTCCCTCAATAACAGTCTGGAACAAACAATGCTGGGAAACCTTTGAGGTTAAATAATTCGCATTGGTCACATAGTATTAGGTGTATCCTGTGTAATTTAGGGTACGTGATTACATACTACTCTGAATAAAAATAATATAAAGATTACATACTACTCTGAATAAAAATAATATAAAAATTGTATGAAATCATCTTTCTGAACAACATGTAACTCCAGAACAAAAGTGAGATGAGGTCTTTACCTGCTCCACCAACAGAGGGAGCTATGGAGAGGGATGCAACCTGCCCCTGTAATTAGGTCCCTGACTGCTGGTGTTCTTTGGCCAGTAGCACCTTTGTGGTTGAGGTGGAATCTGTGGGGACGATGGATGATGAAGACCTTGGGTGCAACCCGACACCGTGGTGTGTCCAAACATGGGGTTTGGTTGTTTTTCTGAAGTGGAGAATGCTTGCACAGCATCTTGTCACCCAGGTGTGTGTGTGAGACTGAGAACGGGACTTCCAGCGTTCTTATCTCAGCCAATCCAGCTGGAGAAGCACGTCTCGCCTTCATGCCAATCTCTGTTGTTTATCTGCCTGTCGATTGTTGTTCTGCCTCAGTTGAGAACATACATCATTATGTCTTATGCACAATGCTCACTCTCTGTCTCGCCCGCTGCACTTCAAAGACCCCATGATTTGTTTGGGGAATGTGGTGGGGGGAGTGCCATGGTGCAGCATTTAGTGCAGTGTGGCTTTTCTCTGATCTGAAGTCATCTGGCCTGAATCTGTCGGGATTAAGTTCAGCGTCTGTATGATGATATGTATATATCTGCCCACAGACTGTTACCTCATTGGTCTGGGTCTCTTCTCACTAAGAACACTTCAAATAAACAGCCATGTAAAGCTAGACACCTTTATCCACAGCGAGGTCTGCAGTCTTGCCGGTTTGCCAGAGTTTGCCGCCGACGATGTACTTCTGTTCTCGCGGAGCTCTGTGGCTTTGGTTGGTCCCACACGAGCCTTCACCTGTCTTTCCGGGCAGCGAGCCGAGCGCAGGCCCTCCTCGTAGGACGCCCGGTCCCACGGCACAGCATTTTAAGTCCTCTGAGCTACGTCAGTGACCTGACTCCTTGTCACCTCGCGTGCTGTGGGGCGACAGTTTCCATGGGAACCATGCACTGGGGCAGATTTTCCAACTGGCCTCTGTAACCTTCGTGTTACCCGAGTAAACAGCCCAAAAGCAGAAGAAGGAAAATAAATGAATTTGGTGATTTAAAGAATGTCTTTTTTTAAATGTCAGTCTTTTTCTTACTGGAGAACTGAACTGAGAACAGATTAATCTAATTCTCATCATCTCAGTGTGCAATGTTCAGATTAAGCATCAAGATAAAAAGAAACCCCTTTGTTCTGATGTCTTTTCATCTTTCCTGACTGCGGTTTCCTTGCTGTCGCGAACACGTGTGACGGGTGCTGAAATAGATTAGGCTTGTATTAGCAAAGGAATTGTGAAAATAAAACACTGAAAATGATTGATAATGAAGAAGAAAGGTCACTTTCACCGGTATTTACTAGATTAGCAAGATGGCACAAATAAACCTGCTTTTCACATGGATCATTCCCGTTAATTAATTACTTAATAGATTTTAATGATTACCATGGAGGTGGCCTGATGCAAGGCAACTGTTATTACATGGCGCAAAAACTTAGATGCGTCACATTTTCTGTTTTTGTGGTACATGACAAGGCCCTTTGGCGTCCGGTGTCCCCCGCTCTATGTGGCCTTGTCAGGACATGGTGTCCCTGTGACCTTAGCAGGCAGCCAGGTGGTGTTATGCTCCCAGAGTGTGTCCCCGAGTCCTCTTGGCCACTCGTGTCAGGGGAAGGGTCACAGGAATGCTGTGAATGTGTGCAGAGGTTGGGGAGAAGGTGTGGCTCTCCAGCGGTCATATGAACAGGACCAAGATCGTGTGTCTTGGCGCAATACAAAAGCTGAACAGATGGCAAGAAATGCGTTTTTTCCTGCGACTCTGGCGCCCTGCTTTTTTTTTTTTTTTTGCCTCGTCTTTTGCCGTTTAGCAGCAGGTGAGAAGGATGCACCTGGCTTAAGGGTGCGGGGGACAGAGTAGATCGTGTAAGAGAGGGCAGGAGAGCACATGGGGTGTCTCTTGTTTTTGGGTATGCTGAAGAGACTGCATGTTGGCAGTCGCAGGGAAGATGCATCCTGAATTCGTCTGTCTGCAGATGTAAGTTGAGGTGACGCGTTTACCTTGATGCTCTTAGGTTGTTGTCTGGTTACTCTGGTAGATGTCAATCCTTCCTGGGCTAAGTACCAATCTCACATGATGACTAAGATTGAAAACATAAGGTTGTGTGATTCGTCTTTGGGTTTGGATGAGGAGGGCAGTCCTTTCTTGCTAACACTGTTATTAGGTAAGTGGACCAGCTGCTTGGGTGGACTTCATGCCACCTTGACGTCAGCCCTTCGCCATGAGAGTGTCAGGGTTGAGTGACCTCACCGGGATTAACGCCAGACTGTTTATTAAAGCCCAAGGAGCCGTAGTGACAGCCAAGACCTGTACTGTGAGCTGTGTGTGTGTGTGTGTGTGTGTGTGTGTACTGGACACCCTTCAATATTACAGTCCCAAGGGACTCATTTATATTCGTTTATTTTGCAGACACTTTTGTCCAAAACGGCGTGAGGAATATAGTACATCAAGCACAAGTACTGTATAGCCAGGCTGAGTTTCCAGTGAAGGTACGTGCAAGTTAGCATTGGAGTGAAATCTGTACAATACATTGCAAACCATTGCAAGAAGATCATAAGAAAGCTATTCAAACAAAGACAAGTGCAGAAATACTAGAGTATGCAGGATATTCAAGAGATCAGTCAAGGGAGAACAGATGAAGGTGGAGCGGGTTTGTGGATGAGGTAATCAAGACGTTCCTGGGTCTCAAGATGTTTCTTGAAGGTTGAGAGGGACTCTCATATCCAGATATGGATGAGTAACTCAGCACTGACCACAATAATCATAATCGTGATTGTTTTGGATAAATTGATGGAAGAATGGCGAACAACATGCTTGAGATAAAAAAGG
>JAODJX010000039.1:14650575-14661077 GCA_026776945.1 Isichthys henryi | reverse complement strand
GAGTGTGCCCTGCGATGGGCTGGCCCCCCATCCTGGGTTGTTCCCTGCCTCATGCCCATTGCTTCCAGGATAGGCTCTGGACCCCCTGCGACCCAGTAGGATAAGCGGTTTGGAAAATGGATGGATGGATGGGAAACACTGGGCTTAATGAAACCATGGCTCAAATGGAGGTGTGCATTTTAGCATCACAATAGCTACAGTAATGCTTTCTTTCAGAGTAATGGCACAGAAGAGGGACAAATTTTATGTTCTTTTTGCACAGAAAAAAGTCCACCGTTCCAGGAAGCCTGCTTATCTCCCTTTGCGCTTCTTTAAATTCTTGGACTTCCAGATGAGAGCAGCTGTGATTGAGGCCTTTCCTTTCAGAGTGTACAGCAGGAAATGGAGCTACAATATGGCTCCTGTTCTGCGTGGGAGATGCCACCCATTGGGTATTAGTCCCTGTTTTTAAGTTACTCTCATTTGAAATTAGACATGATGCATACATGTTTTAAAAAAGTTAAAATCAGGTTCTGCACAAATGTCCATAAATAAGAGATTGAACGGTGCCGGATTATGGTCTAAGTGTTGGTTAAAGTAGACAATTTGGTTATGGTTTATCATCTTGATTCAATTAATTCGATGACTCAGTATTCACCTCAGGCTATGTTGGAACTCCATCTGTGTGTGTTGATATCTTCCATGTAACCCTGAGAAAACAGTCCTTTCCTCATTATGAAAGCCAAAACTCAGTTCATTGGACCATTGCAGCGTTATGATAATCAGGGTTTTTAATTTAACCTTATTACATCGCGTGATGCAGGGCTGTACTCCGTCATTCAGGGTTAACATTTAATGCCCCACTGGAACGAAAGACAATGAGCCAATATTGTCCTCATTTTTTAATTAAGGAGAATTGATGGTGGAAAGTGATAATTGGTTGATAATACACAATTTTAGCAATGGAGGTCACCATTCAACTGTGACATTTTAAAATGGTTTAAAATTGAAAAAAACTTCTTAGTTCATTAGTTTAGTTAACAGAATTTTAATCTGTTAGTATGTCTGCAATAATATATATGCCAGCTGGATATAGGAAAAGGAATGAAAAGTTGCAAGCTAGATGTAGAATGGTCTATCTTAAGCAGCTTTGCATTGTGAGATATGGTGGTTGTGCCGTTTGCCAATATTGTCGCCATAAATAGTTGCAGCTGAACCGTGTCCAACAGACCTGCATTGTGGATCTTAGTGGTTCAATTAAGGGGGATGTGTCCATGGCCTGCATTGGCTGGGGCACTGCTCATCATCTTTGTCAGAGGTGCTGCCACCTCATGTTAATAGGATCTCCCACGATCCTTTTCATACGTGCTGTGGAAGCCTGGGATGGAATAAATGGGGTGGCACAAAACTGAAGATAAAATTTCATTTCAGCCAATGGAGGGTCTATCCATCGAGTCTGATTGGCTTGCCCTTAATTACAGGCTGATGCTAAATTTGCTGTTGTACCTGTTTTACTCCGTGTCATTGTCCTGTCACTGATGTCCATGATGTCACACTCCTGCCTTCCATCCTTCCATCGCTGGACACATGCCGGAATAGTTGTGATATCCCTGTGTTTTTTCCTGCCCATTTTGGGAGCCCTTGTCATTTATAGGTAAAGAATTAATTGCCCTCAGTTTGCTCATTTATACTCAGTAAGCTCAACCAGTATCGTTACCAGTTATTGAGAACATTTGGGTGTATTTTTCATGCTTCATAAGGCTGAAATGAGGTGAGGCTAGAGTTTGATAAGTTGGAAAGCTGGACAAGGAATATTTTGAAGAGAACAAGACAGACACAGCACTGACATGGTGGCTTAGTGCTGTTTTAACACTGCTCCTGCTCTAGGTGCTTGGAGTTTGCATGTTTTCCCAGAGTTTGTGTACGTTTCCTTCAGGTCCTCTGGTTTCCCCCCGCAGTCCAAAAAAAAACAAGCAGTTAGGTAGCCTAGTGTCTCCAAAATTGCCCGCAGTGTGTGAGTGTGTGTCCCATGATGCACCACTATCCTGTCCCATTCACCTGCTTTCATACAATCCAAAAGGTGCTTGAATACCAGTCCAGTGAAAATGCATTTCCCTCTGCTAAGAATTTTTCCGATAAGATATTGTAAGTTCTGTGTTTTATCAGCAGTTTAATAGGTGGAATGCAGAAATGGTACCCAGTTCCAAGCAAGTTTTCCTTAGGTTTTTATTTTTTTCTTAACAATTAGCTTTGGCTCAGAACACTGTGGTAGAAGGACCTGGCCGTCTTCATCATGGTCCCTTAATGAAGGTAGCCGGTATGCCGCAACTTACCTGCAGCCTTCCGAAATGATTTGAGAGTGCTTTGAGCTCTCATTTATCCTTTGTTCGTTACACTTCGTTAGTCAGTACCTCGTTATGTTTGGCCTTGTGTTCCCCACCCCCTTTTCTAACTACTTTAATGACTTTGGTCGTTTAACCGTGCAGCCATGATGGTTCACCCTTCACGCAGTGCTATTAACTGTCAGAGCTTCCCGTGGGTCAGATACACAGCCTCATCTGCCCGCTCTGTGCCTCCCTGGACCCCTGAAGGCAGCTGGTGATGTCTGAGATGAGCTGGGATTCACAGAGTCCAGCCCAGTCAACATTGCTCACTTAGTACTTTCACGAAGTGCTTTGTAAAATGATCCCATTGGTCACATATCCCAAGCCTATGTCTTATCCCTGATGTCCTTTAAAAGCTGTCAAAAGGGCTATAATGACCAAGCATTACGATTACTGCATCTGTTCCGCTTAAGCATTTAAAATGACCCCTCACTTTATTATCCAACTAATGTCTGGCTTGACTCTTCAGATATTTGACAGCCAGCTTTAAACGATCTTAACCATGTGTTTGGCAGAATGCTTTAAACCGAAAACGGAATTATGCGTTTCAATCTTAAATCAGACACGTATGTGGAATTAGGGCCATATTTCAGAGGCTGCACCGGCCGCCACGACCTTCGGGGCCACAGGGATCCAGATGGACGTGCTTGGATAATCCCATCTTTGCCCCCCCCCCAACTCTGCTGTCCTTCCTTGAGCGAGCAGAGTAGCGCATAGACTTCCAGAAGTAGGGTTGTGATGGATGTTTCGCTCACTTGTGCTGTGGGCCATACCTCCACCGTCATGGTGGGTGGGGTATATGGGTGGGGCTCGTTCTGCCCTCAGGTATCTCTCTCCTCTGATCCTCACAGCACTATGATTGATGAGCGGAGAGAGCAGAGTTTCACTACATATCCCCAGCCAGCATCATTTCTTGGAGATTATTACAGCAGAGAAGACAGAAGCCCTGAATTGAAATTAGCACTTCTTATTCCGTGAACATATAATGCCAGTGTCTTTTTGGTCTCACTGAAATTGTCTGCATATTTCTTGAAATTGTCTTGTTTTTTATTAAACCATGTGGACTGGTAATAACCAATTTCACAGGTCGTCTGGTATTGTTTAATTTGCCTCAGAAGCTGATTGTGTTAATACCTGTAGAGACAGACAAGATTCTTTTTGGAGTGTAACTAGTTTTTGGGAAATCAGGGCCCTTTCTAATACTGTAGGGAGTATTCCGTATATTAAAGCCATCCATTCTGTTTGGGATGATGAGGTTAAGCCAGTGGATGCCACTGCGCAGTAGTGGTCTGCTCTGTGCCTATCTGGCCTGTAAGATATTCCGGCTTCCCTTTGGTGTTTTAAAGTACTGCAATAATTTGCCGTTGCTGAGGGTTGGCTGCGACCTTCGGGGATACTATGTTTTCCCCTGGTGGAGGTGTTAGGACTCCAAGACAACCTTGTTAAGGAGTGATTGGCAGTGACTCAGCCACTACAAAGGCATAAATCTACCACTCTGAATCTGGGGTGGGGTAAGGTCAAGCCAGTAATGAGGTTAGGTCCCCTGTGGGTCAAATTGCATTTTGAGGTCGCTCTGTGACACTTTCTAGTTAGAACTGAGGCTGTGAATGTTTTGGGTGATGCTAGGCATTTCTGCAGCCCATGTGCAAGCAGAAACATCTCCCACGCTTTCTGCTCATATAGGTGTAGGAGGTGATGCATGCAAGAGGAGCAGAATCACATGATTCTGGGCTCTTTTCTGCTTTTGGTTGTTTTTCTAATTTTTGAGCTCAGTCAGTTCCCACCTAAGATTCTAAGATTCACAGCCACAGTTTGTTCCTCAGAGAAATTACTCCCCACCCCTTATGTCAGAGGTGGGTCATACGTGTTTAAATTCTTCTGAAACTTCCTTTTCCAGAACTGAGGCTGTATTCGAATTTGACCATGATAGATTACTTACAGTGAACATGTTTGCCCAGTGAATTAATACCCTTCCAGGAGACATTCAGTGGGTTCAGCTCAATTCCACAGATCCCGTTCTGCAAGTCAATGGCTAATTTTTATATCTGTTGAATTAATATATGATTTAAGATGGATCACTGCAGTACCTGCCTTCTGCTCATCAGATACCACTATGTATTAAGATAACCTTTTTAGCTAGCTTGTAATTGTAATCCTCAAACAGAACTGCCATCTCTAATTCCCTGAGTGCTCTGAAGCTTGTGTGGAAGTAGCCAGTGAGCCCGGAGCCTATCCTGGGAAATTTGTAACATGATTTAGGACTGTGGTGGAAAATATGAGGAGAACATTCAAACTTCACATGTACAGAGAGCCCAGGGCAAGCAACAAACACAAAGGCCTACAGGTGTGAGGCCACGCTGCTAATTGCTGAGCTACTGAACCAGCCCTATCTAAAACATCTCATACAAAATCACTGAAATTAGCTGAATTGAACACCATTATGTATCACCATTTTTCACACTGATGATAAAGTTTTGGGATGACGTGTCATGTCTCCCGTAACCGAAACGGGTTAGAGGTTTACGCCAAAACTCGTATGCCCCGCAGTGAACAGACAGATGGACACTCTGTTTGAGAAAAGTCTCTGCCATGTTGTCGCATTTAGAAGCAAATATGTTGCACATGCCGTGAAATCTGGTAGCATGGACAAATGGGACGGGGAGATCGATTGTTCCATTTCCTTAGTCACTAGTGTCGGGGCTCTGAAAGTCTTCCCCTCTCTCCCCCCTAGATCATGTCCTGCTCCCTATCTCAGTGTTGCCCAATCTGGTCCTCGGGGACCCATGGACTGTCCACGTTTTTGCTCCCTCTGCGCTCCCTGCCGGACAGTCCACATTTTTGCTCCCTTGGAGGGAGCAAAAAGTGGACTGTCTGTGCGTCCCTGAGGACCGGATTGGGAAACACTGTAATAATAATAACAATTCTCAAACTAAAACAATTAAATCAAAACAATAGATTCACTTATCCTTATTTTTTAGTTCCCTTCTGACTGGAGTATCTCTGGCCAGACAGGTTACAAGATTCACAGCTATGCTGAGGTAATGACTGTCTTTAGGTCACATGGTGCTGTCTGGGGCAAGAGCATCAGTGTATACATACCCACTGGTAAACAGCAATCTGTCAGAGTGTGACATCTCTGTTCTGAGGTGACACGGTGCCAGTTTATGGCCCTTCTGCACTCTGATCACAGCCTCCACGGCACAGCATTGAGGTCTCATCTGTGTGCTGGTATCTCATCTATGTGATGGTGTCTCATTAACTTCACCGCAATATCTGAAATCCCGACATGCTTCTCTGAGTTGCCTTTTTGTTCTTAGCGGCAGACCTCTGAAGTCCCACAGTGCTGTGCTGCATCAGAGCCCCCTGTAAACGCTGAGTCACTCTATCCTGCTGTATGGGAATTCAGATGCAGCTTTCTGCTGTGCTGTTATTTGGGGGGGGGGTTCACTTTAGAGCCCCTTTGCAGTGCTGAACCCCCCCCTGCCCAGTCTCACTCAGGCTTGGCGCTGTGAGATTAGCCTGCTGCATACTCCACTCTCTGCCTTGACCTTTACTGCTTGTGATTCCTTTTAAGTATGGGAATTGGCCTTTAGAAAAAAAAATCCCCTGACAGCCCCCTCCCCTCCACAGTTTTTCCTGCTGCTGTTGTCTTGAGACGCAGCCGAGATGCGACACAATGCGCCACTGTGACCCAGATTCAGCCGCTGCTGTTTGTTCCTCTCTGTTCCCTTTCACCGCATTGGTCTGCTGTGATCATCTACTGCTAAATAAATGTGGAATTTGTAGATTCTGGATGAGTGTAGTGCTTGGGTTAGATGCAAAATGTTGGTCAATATGATTCAACATGGCAAGACATAAAAATACAAAAACACTTTACATTAACTGCACCTTCATATAACATTCATATGCAGTGTGTAAGCATATCTTAACATCCTAGCATACTTTAACACCTTTAATATACATTAAGGCATGTTATATATACTCTATATACTTACATGCTGCCTATGAATATTGTATGAATGCATTATAAATGCATTGTGAAGGTCCATTTAATGTTCTATGAATGCATGATGAAATAATTATGAAGGTACAAAGAATGTAAAGCGTTACCAAATAATCTGCATGAACTTTCAGTTGGAACAGGAAAGATTAATGGTGAAGTAGACCTGAGAGATATTTAAGTTTTATTCTTTTTACAATCACATAGCCTCTTCGAACAACAGTGACTATGTTGAAGGAGGAATGCCCACGAATGAATAGTGAAGACGGATTCAATAAGTATATGTGAAAAACTTTCGGTGGGACAGTGAACAGAACCACGAGGCACAGGGATGGGTAGGAGGAGGGAATAGGACATTATTTGGGTATGAGAGTAAAGGTGAGTGTGACTGGGAGGAAAGAAAACAAGCTGTTTCAGCATAAGCAAAGGGATAGACAGAAACCCCAATAGGATGTGTTCACCCCCTGTCATACCGTAGCATATTAAACGGCTAAACATCCAGCTGATTTTGTATCGTATCACTGAATGTCACATTTCTGCATTTTTTCTGTCTTTTACTAACTGGAATACGTGAGTGACTCTCAGCGTTGAATAAAATGCATCTGGGTCCTTCTAGGCAAATATTTTTATCTCTCATTCTTTGTTCAGCCTTATACGCTAAAATATCATAAAAGCATTTGCTCTACATTCTGTGAAGGCCTACAAGCATTTTATGAGTCACCATTCAGGTCAGACACTGGTATCTGCCACGTGCAGATCTTGCACTGAGAATGAGAAATACATGCTAGAGTGTATTAGGGGAAGGTGGACTGCTTGTCTTTTTCACGTTGTGCCTGTATACACAAAGTGGTGTAGTACCTGAAGCATGTTGAACTTCAGACTAAGTGCTTATATTTGTGTCGTACTTAGCAGATTGTATCTATAACCCTTAAGTATGTGTGAAGAGCCCTGTGGAATGTATATATATATCCCTGTGGAATGTGTGTATCCTTGGGTGTAGAACCCTGTGGAATATACCTATATTCAAGTGTAGAAACATGGCCATACAGAGTCAGTGCTATCTCACTGCTTAAAGATAACTGTAGATTCAGTTCTTTATACAAGACTTTGATCTCAGTATTATGTTGCTGTCATTAATTGTCCTTTTATGTTGTGTTTTGGAAGGTAAGCATTCAGTCTGAAATCTTGAAGCTTACTTCAGCACCATCCTCAGGTCTAGGGATACTGCTGGCAAGGAAAGGAGCTATCCTTTGAAATAGGTTTCTCTTGGTCAGTAACGTTTTTTTTCTCCACTACATAGCGACGAGCCAATGATCAACAGGCTATTTGTATTGCTAAGGACCAACAGGAGGTGACTGGCCAACAGAATTCCCTTTGGATTATTAGCCCCTATTCCAGTACTCTGGTGACCTCATGTAGCTACAAAATATTCACACCCTTCAGTTTCCCTAATTACGCCCATTTTCCACTGTTCTCATTGTCGTGATGCAGTAAGCCTCCTATGTAAATAGGATCTTAGTTTTATTTATTTTCAAGCAGTGTAATGGTGTGTGGTCCCTGATGCCTGTTGCCATGGATACATCAGGTATTTTGACCCATCCTGTTTGGGAGCTCCGAGTGAAGATGTGTAAAGTTACATGGAGCATTAATGTCCTGCCCTTAAAAGGCCACATTGCTCTTGCTTCTATAAAAATTAGAGCATAACCACTAATCAGAGTTCCGGAAGTACTGAGGAATTAGAAATTGTTTATAAAAAGCACCTCGTCAGCATCACGTGGGCAATTTCAGATCCTCTCACTCTCATTTTGGGAATAGTTGGTGACAGTAATAGGAGGATCTAGAAACTTATCCTGTCGTGGTGAATTTCTGCAGCAACAGCTTTGTTCTTTATCCAGAGTGACTTCATCTGTATAGTGTGACAGTTCACCAGACTTAGAGATCTGTGCTGCCTTTAGAATAAAAATCATCTGAACTGGGCTTGAGGAACACTGCAAAGGATTCCAGTATATTCAAATTGATGTGAATGCCCTTTACGAGACGCTAATCAAATTGTCCAATTGGATTACACATTTAGGCTTTTATAAATATATAAACCTCCCTAGGTGCTTATTCAAGGATTCATTAACAGAATGGAAAAATCATAAAAAATATAAAAGTTAGTTCTTCCGAGGAGCACAGATTAAGAGCATTCCAATAGACTTCAAAGAATAATTACTGTTGGTGAACTTGTTAGAGTACTTTGTGTGTGAGAACATTAAAAATGCTTCTGTAGGAGGAAAACAGGCATCGCATGGACTGCTGAGCCTGGATCCCTCCATTTCTGAACCCTATGAAGGAGAAAATATACATTTGTGGGGTTAGTGAACTTCCATTTTGTGATTTATATGGGGTAAAGAACTCTAATGCAGAGACAAACGTGAAGAGGGTTATGCCGTTATTGCAGGATGCTTCCTGCCTCCCCCGTGGTATGAGGTATGAGATTCAGACCTTCTTTACAGAGCTTGTCACATCACCCGCAGATTGCACAACAGTAAATTAGATGGCCAGGTAGGCTTAAACACACCATGTCACATTTGTCCAAGTATGCAGTGGCACTGGAGAAGCTGAGAGTAAAATTCATTCTTGCTCAAGAAAATACTGCCATCTGCTATTGATCTTTTTTCCTCCCTCTCTCTCCTCTATTCCCACTGGAGTGTAGAATAAAACAAATGGCTGTTAACTTGCCCTGGCTTTATGTTGCTGTTCTTCTTCTTTCTCTTTTGACTATTATTATTAAATTATGTATTTTGTTATGGTGTATTGACTTCATGGAGGTATCCATAAATACTGAAGTCAAGTGAAGTTCACTGAGCCCAAGCACAGCAAGCACACCACAGTATATCCTTTCTTTGGTATTCTGAATTCCAGTTGGCTGCAGAAGAGTATTTTTCTGCATTTATATCCTGGATTCTGATTGGTTCCCATCTGTGCCAGTGTCCTGAATTATAAGATGGTCTGGGAGAGCCCTTATTCTGATTGGCTGACAGCCAGGGGGTGATGTTTTGAAAGCTGGAGAATGGTGGTCATGTCTGTGTTCCGTAAGCAGTAGCTCTCCTATTTTTGTCTGTCCTTAATTTATTTGGCCTGGGTTTTCTTGGTTGGTCTTTTTTTCTTGAAATCAGGCCATAGCATGACAAGGCTGAATAAAACTACACTTTTTATGGAATAGAACCTAAATTAAAAAGCTCTATGCCACTCTTATGGGTCGTTCTTTTAGACTTTTAGACTTAGACCTGCTGAACTCAGTCGCAGGTAATGATGATTTACGTAATAACTCCTATCCTCCGATTGAACCTGCTCTCTAATTTCCTAATACATTTTTCAGTATTGATGATGGTCAAAAGTAGCAAGTGTACCCTCACCTACAGATGACCTAAATTACAAAAAAACGCAGCTGCGACCCTCAAACCGCCCAGTAGGTGGATGCTGGCATAGGGCTTGTTGTGGTGCCTTGTGGTGTCTTACGCTTGTCGAAGTCAAGCCAGCTGCCACACATGGTATGCGACCCCTTCCTCCTCCTCGATGATTCCTGGCCTTTGAGTAGACATTTTTGGGGGGCTGCAGGTTTGATTGACAGTCCACCAGACGTCGCATGTCAGTTCTACATCAAACAGCCCCCACCCACGGCACTCTGCCACTCGGACTCTGTCGCTCAATGACAGCTGTGTTCCTGCTTTATCTCTCTTCTTTGGGTCCTGCTGTCTTTGTTGGAGCCTTCAAAAGGCTGCTAGCTTTCTGGCTTTAAGCACCCCACCCCCCTTGGACATCATGGTATGGTTCTCCCCTGTTTTGGAGCCTTTTCCTGCACTGATCGTCCTTTTTCACCACTGTGACGTCACCCCTAGTAACGCCTCAACCACTTATTATGCTTTTGTAGCCAAGGGGAACTGAGAAATGTGTACCTGCACTATGTCCTCTGCAAGGTCTATAAAACCTCTGCTGGTCTTCAGGCCGGAATGCACAGGGCTGTGCTTTTTGTCCGCTCATGTCTGTGCATGTGCTCCACCTGCTGACAAAACAAACACATGCTTGTGTTTATATATATATATATATATATATATATATATATATATATATATATATATAAATAAATTTAAATC
>JAODJX010000039.1:14638565-14650555 GCA_026776945.1 Isichthys henryi | reverse complement strand
ATATATATATATCCATAATTGTACATCATGTTTGCCAAGCTAATTATTCATAACTCATTAAAATTACCCTGCTATTTTTCATCAGCTCTTATTATTAAGAAATTATGGTTAATTGACTATTATAGATAAATTACTAAACTGAAGGGTTGGTGGTGAAGATTGTTGTATAGTATAAATAACACTTTTCTTACAGTGACTCATGGGTGGAACTCATGACGTGTCATAGGGTCTACTATTGACTTGTTCCATTGTGATGTGATTTGCGTAGCATTACTGGATGCTCTTTTGTCCCTTTATATGTTTCACTGAAACTTAGATTCTTACTAGGTTCTGTCTTGGGAGATAATTATGTGTTGTGTCTGCCCATATAATGGCAAGGTTATAGTTTCTCTGATTACAGATGCGAGGTTTCTAAGCAGTTCTGGCACAGCTCTGTCTCACCTCAGCTACCCTGCACTCGTTTCTACTAAGTCACTGGGAGCTCAGCCTAGCAGCACTTATACGTTTGACAGTGGTACGCTTGTGATGTATTATCTGCCTCTCCTGTATGTCACTTTGGCCAGAAGCATCTGCCAAATAAATAAGTATAAATGTGATGTAAAACAGACAGGTGAAAGGAACGGGGACTTCATTCAGGTGAGGGAGGGGGGGTACATGTAGTAGAATGTTGGAGAGGAATAGGCAGAAACAGCCGGCATCTGACACAGGGAAATAAAACGTGCTTGGGAGTCGAGGAAGGACAACACCAGGGCTTGGCATTGGGATTGGCATCCGGGCGCATGCTCCTAGGGCCTGCAGAACACTTCAAATTATCATTGGCATGGGTATAAGAAAGGGCCTGCCCCATTACATTTTAGGTATGCTGGGAAAATGAACCATCAGATGGCGCTAAATTTGGCAAAATGGAGGCCGGCTTCACCTTCCAGCTTTGGCAATGCTGTTTATACTGTCAATATAAGGAGGGGAACAAGCAGACTCTGTGAGTGCACCTGTGTAACACAGGGGAGAAGTGGAGGCCCACGCCTGCAGGTGGCGCTCTCACATGCCGCCTCAGAGGCTAAATGTGGCATGGCAGGGAGTGATAAAGCTTCAGAGGCTGCTTGCTCCCAGCTTGTTGGGGGTTATGGTGGCGGCGGCGGCGTGCGGGTGTTACTGGATGTGATGAATTTGTTGGGGGGAAGACTGAGTTGGCATCACAGGAAATGGAAAATGTGTGTTAGCCTTTGTGTGTGTGTGAGTCGTATTTATGCACGTGTGTGTGAATGTGTGAACTCTCACATTAACTCCCAGAATAAGGCTCTGAGACCTACCATGGAAACGAGAGACTTACTTAATCTATATTTACATCATGTTGTATTTCTGCATGTGCTCTAGCCCCCTGATACCATGTAAGCAATAAGAAGGTGCATGGGTGGATCGGTGTCTGCGTGTAGTCCCCAGTGTGTGTGTCTGTGTCGATGTCGACATGTCCTCATGCTCACACAGGTCTCCACCAGATACCCTAGTGAAATTTAGGTGAAGTGGATTCTGACTGGCTCATAGGGTGTGGTTTTGTGGAGATGGCTATAGAGGCTATTGGCTAACTGCCATGGATGGAATGATAGACTGATGTATTTTTTCAGCAGCCGTGAGTGCCATTCCCATGCCATTAGTCCTATTTCTATAGCAGCATGAGGGACACATCAGCACTTAGCGCCTGTCCCTCTTCTCAGATTCCCCCACCCCCCGGCCCCATTCTGTGTGAATGGAGACATAGATCACGGTGGGCGGCGGCAGAGGAGGGTGGCCGTCCATGGAGACAGAGCAGGATTCACCCCAAGCCTTTTTCCAGTTCCTCTCTCTTGAGTAATAGTTTGAAGCAGAGCGCTTTATTGCATGTGGCTGCAGACTGCCTTGCTGAGTGCATTAATCCTTTTTGTTTTTGTGTGTGACCTTGCTGTTCTGTCTCCCAACAATCTAAACTTTCATTTCAGGGGGTGTGAGACAGATTTGGTGGTGTTTGTTTCCTGGTCCCCATATGGAAGAATTCTATTTTATAAAAATCCGTTACTGCAATGAGAAAACTAAAAATGCAAAAACTCTTGTACTTTGTTTGGTTGCTTATGGTTATGGTTTGCACTGCGTAGGGGTTAAGGTTGTCATAGTGAGCATTACCTCTGTTTTGATGTTTTGGGGAGCATTTTTTTCATTTTAGTTCTATGCTTCAGGTCATTGTCTTGCTGGAAAATAAATCTTCTCCCAAGCCGTAGTTCTCTTGCAGATGGAATCAAATTGTCCTCCAAAAATTCCCTATATTTTGCTGCATTCATTTTACCTTCAAGCCTTCGAGGGCCTGCTGCCAAGAAGCATCCTCACAGCATGATGCTGCCACCACCATACTTCACAGTGGGGATGGTGTGTTTGTGGTGATGTGCAGTATTTGATGTCCGCCAAACATAGCGTCTTGTCTGATGACTAAAAAGCTCCATTTTGGTCTATCAGACCAAAACTTTCTTCCACTTGACCATGGAGTCGCCAACATGCCATTTGGCAAACTCTAGTCAAGACTTAATATGAGTCTTTAACAGTGGCTTTGTCATTGCCACTCTCCCATAAAGCTTTGACTGGTGAAGAACCCGGGCAACAGTTGTCGTATGCAGAGTCTCTCCCATCTCAGCTGCTGAAGCTTGTAACTATTTCTGAGTAGTCATAGGTGTCCTGGTGGCGTCTCTCACTAGTCTTCTTCTTGCATGATCGCTTAGTTTGTGAGGACGACCTGATCTAGGCAGATTTACACATGTGCCATATTCCTTCCATTTCTTGATGATGGATTTAACTCCACGGGATGTTCAGTGCGTTTTTGTATCCATCCCCTACTTATACTTTTCAATAACCTTTTCTCTGATTTGCTTGGAGTCTTCTTTTGTCTTCATGCTGTAATGGTAGCCCGGAATACTGATTAACCAGTGAATGGACCTTCCAGACACAGGTGTCCTTATACTGCAATCACTTCAGACACAGTCAGTGCACTCAGGTGATCTCTATTCCACTAATTGTGAAACTACTAGCTCAATTGGTTGAACCTCTGTTGAATTAGGTCAGTCACTTGAAAAGGGGGTGAATATTTATGCGATCACTTATTTTGTGTTACATATTTTTATTTAATTGTCATTATTTTGTAGAAATCAGTTTTCACTTTGACGTTACAGGGGGTTTTTTGTAATTTTTTTTTGTCAAAAAAGCCAAATTATGTTGATCATGATTGATTTATAAAAGCAATAAAAGGGTAAAATATAAAAGGGTTGAATACTTTTTATAGACACTGTATGTTTAAACTGAGAAATGTAATTGTTTTATGACAAATATATGCTCATTACATTTTACACAGCTTCCCAACTTATTTGGAAATGGGGCTGTATGCAAAGTGAACCTTTTATCTACTCGCAGCTCTTTTTTCTGAGCTGGTTAAGGAGAATAAAATGCGATTCATTTGGAGCTCCTCAGAATGACAGACATGCATGTGGTGTCTTTTCATTTCTATGTGTAACTTCCTAACAGGTGGTCGCTCACCTCTTAGACCGTGTGTTGTCCATGCACTTGGCATCAGACATGTTCTCATGTGCCGTACTTTCACTTATAATTCCGCTTTTTAACTCGGTCGAGGTCGGGTTGTGATGGTCTCTCCTCCCCGGTTACCTCCTATCAAAATTCGGAGTGAATGAAAAGAGAGCATAGTAAAAGGTGTATTAACTTCAGCATTATACCTTTATCTGCTAAAATACCTTGACTTGGTAACATTGTAACTTGGTAACATCGACAGTTTAAAAATGGCCTCATCCTCTCCGTTTTATAATGTCTCGAATTGACAAGGGCCCATGGGAATTTGGTTGAGGTTCCCCTTCAATTATGGAACATTATGAGATGTATTTTATTAAATTATTACTTTAAAAAATGCACATTAGCTATGACTTTGCTTCTTACATCATGTTTAACTGTAGTTTTTTCCATTCAATTTCAAAGGGGACCGTTTCATTTGGACTTGATGTGCAGTTGAGAAGTACGACTGTAAATGTACGGTGGCACTAGAGTGAAAAATATCCAGTGTTTTCACAGACTCAGGCAAAAATGGGCATGACCAGAAAATACTGTATATCATGGTGTTTTTTGTATACAGTGGTAGTTTGGATGTACCACAGATTTTATCATGGGGGACCGCAGACAAGATACTGGAGTAGCGTTGCTTTTGATGGCAAGAAATCTGAAAAGCATGACAGGTAGTGCTGTGTTATAAACAGGGATTGATAAAACTGGTACACAAGTATGCATCAGTGGTACACAGGGTTACAGGTGCCGGTAATTCTTGTCATAACAGCACAAATGAATTAATCTCCCATAGTTTATTTTTATTAAAAAACATTATTATCATGTTTGTAAGTATCCTCCACCATTTTGCCCTGTTGTGAAACTGAGGGGTCAACCACACCCATGCCACACTGGATTGGTGTAACAAAGCGAATTTGTGAGTCAAAGTTCGTTTAATTGAATTCACAATGAAAACGTCCTGCAAATTCACTTTAGTACCGGAAGCGAATTTCTTGCTTGTCGCATTGGGCAGCTAGAATGGAACTGAAAGAGAGGCGAATATTTTTTCGCACTAGTATGACAGTATCATTGATGGTGGGGGTGGATGTTTACAGTGTGGCGATGCCAGGTAACTGGTACATCTGTTCACCTGTTTTATTACCAGTCTGTTTGTTTTTTCTCACTAAAACCTGATCTGGCACTTAGTTCTATTCCAAGTCCATTTTTTCCTTGTGTGTTTCCCAGCTGACACTGAAACATCCACCTTCTGTCTGTGTTCCTCCTCACAGTTTCATCAACCCAAATTCCTTCTCCCCCATGGTTGTTTGCCTCCCGTCTGGAGCAAATCTTAAATACCTGTAGACATTTCTACGTCAAGCTGGAATGCAGCTCCACTCTTCCATACTCTTCTAAAGTTGCTCCTCATTAATCTTCCCTTTTCTAGTTATTTCTTTTCTTCTTTTTGTACAATTGGCTGCTCTCTGGCTTAGTTACATCTTACTTTTGCATTTGAAGACTGTCAAAAGTCATGCTCTGCTCTCATTTTGAGGTCACACTGCCTCACTGATATCTGACAGTGAAAAAAAATGAATGTGGTAAGATTGCTTCAGGTGAAGCCAAAGGAAATACTGAATGGACCCGCGAGTGTCTTCCACAGATCTGCATAAAAGTGAGCCACAGTTAGCTGGAGGTAAGTATGACTATGTTGATTGTGTATTTAAGTGAACAGACCTTATTCTGACACGGTTTTACTGGCATTAACAGTATTTAACTATAATTGCCAGAAGTGCGGGGTGGCACAGTGGCTAGCACTGTTGCCTAACACTTCCGGGACGAGGGTTTGAGTCTCTGCCCCAGCTCTAGGTGTTTGGAGTTTGCATGTTATCACTGTGTCATTGTCAGGTTCCCTCTGGGTTCTCTGTATGTTACGATGAACTGGCGTTGCCAAATTGTGTGTGTGTGTGTGTGTGTGTGGTCCAGATATACAGTACTTTACCATACCAAAACTCAATTTTCTAGAAATCCGTCACTGCAATCAAAAAACGCAAAAACTCTTGTATTTTGTTTAGTTAATTATGGTTATGGTTAGAGCTGAGTAGGGATTAAGATCGTCATAGTTAGCATTAGCATTTTTTCCATAGAAATGAATGAGCAGTCCTCACAAAGATATGATTATAGGTCTGTGTGTGTACATTCCCTCTAATGGGTTGGTACCCCCTGCCTCACACACATAGCTTTCAAGCTCTGGACCCCTGCAGTCTTGCATAAGTGGGTATAGAAGATGGATACATGGATGTCCGTTGTGCTGTTACTTCATCACCTGATTTTATCTGTGAAGAGGTATGAATATGGTTTAGACTACCGAGGAGCAGCAAGTCCCTGTTTACATATTTACCCAAAGTCATGTCTGAAGGCATCCCCTTGCACCCTGCTTATACAGCGGTGTTTCCCACATGTTATACCCCCCAAACCTGCAGCCTTCTGATTCCTTTTCTCAATGTTTTGCCATTTTCCGTTCACAACTGACAATGAAACTAATGAATACATTTATTGAACCAGGTGCAACATGATTTCACAAGCAGATGTTCAGCGCACCATGAAAACATTATGGTGATTCTAACTGTGGCTGTGAGTTGGTTACAGCTAATCCTGGAGAACTGAAAGACTCTTCCACATCATTAAAATCAATCAGTAGTATGGGGGCATTTTGAATTCCCAATAAATTATACCAGCACTAGAAAAAGAGCAGTTGGTAATACTGGAGCACCGTAATACTGAACTCGGATTTGTTGCTGGAAACACATCCAGCACGCTAACTCATGCTCTGCTTGTTCGTCTCTCTGTGGCATTTAAGGCACTTTCGTCAGGAAATAGTAAATACGGTTAGAGGGCTGTTAATCGCTACAGATATGTGACCATACTCAATAGTGGAGAACATGGGATTTAGTTCATTATGATTATTATTAGACCGTCTTATTTTGGAATTTTTATTGGTAACACTTTACTTAAACATGGATGTATTCATAATGCATTATAATGGTCAGTAAAAGCCATTATAATGCATTATTAAGGTATTTATAGTGCATTATAGACAAAAGCTTCATAGAGCATTTATAATGTATAATAAACATTATATAATAACACATATAATACGTTATGCCTTTTTATAAATAGTTATAGCCATGTGTATAATACTTTATGAATGTATTTTAATGCATTATGAAGGTATTTAATAGCACACAATTTCAAAACAAACTCTGTTTCCCTGCTCTACCAGCAGATAGCTGTACTAATGTCTAGATATCCCTTTACTTTGCAAAATCGAAAGTTTGCCCAAAAGTTTGGGTTTAAATTTTTGAGGCAGACTTGTTCATTCATGATAGCATCATGCCAGGCTGACACATGTCAGTCCCTTAACAAAACCAGACTGTGTGCAACTGGGCAAATATATTAGAAGTAATAAATGTGACCAACATCAGAAAAATACCTCCCAGTGAATGTCAATGGATTTAAATTCTGGTTATTTCTGTTACTTCGTTTGTGTTTTTCCTATACTGTTCCTCTTTTTAGACCCCAAACAGAAATGTGCCAGAAGGTGGCACATTCGCATGCTCGGACTGGGGGGAGACCTTGTAGGAGTAATGGATGGGTATTGCATTCAGGCTTTAATTATCCAACAGGCCGTAAGAGAGAGAAAGGGGAGTGAGCGAGGGAGAGAGGAGATAGAGAAGACAGTGAGAGAGACAGAGGGAGACAGAGGAGAGAAAGGGAGCCAGAGGGAGCGAGAGAGCCCTTAAGTCAATTACCTCCCTTTATGTTCGTGCTGCAGAGCATTAAGTAAAAAAACCATTCAATCCATGGTGAACGTTATTAATGGGGAGTGCAGTCCTTAATTATCAGCGCCGGATGCTCATGCTGTGCCTGCTGGGGGGATTTACGCCCGCGTGGGAGTGTAAGTGGGCGGGGGCCTACGTGTGCAAGTCGATATTCCATCGAACCGGCGTTCATGCAGGAGACTCGTGAGAGGCTCCAGGCAGGACACAGGAACCCGGGGACATCCACTGTGCCGGAAATGAGGAACGCTTGCTGTTCCTGCCCCTCCTGGACAATTCAAAAAATTCCTAAACTGACTCCTAAAAATTCAAAGCCATCACCGCAGATCAGCTCCCTTTGGATGGGTGATGTGCTGGATATATGAAAGCTTGTAAATCTGCGGGGGCGGCTGGTAGCTAAGAAGACTCCTGTTCATCTCATCCTCAGTCTGGTAGATGGTTGAAGTGATGCTCATAGTGATTTAGCCTTAAGGTTAAAATGATGCTCACAGAGATTTAGTCATAGGGTTAAAGTGATGCTTATACTGGTTTAGTCTTCCCCGTACAAGTCTGTAAACATGTCTTGGCATATAAGGGAGCCAGTGAAATGTTTCCTCCAGTAATACAGAGTTTAAGAATAGAGCTTGGAATTTCCTTATTATTGTATTAAATATAGATGACACAAATGGTGCTTGGCAACAGGTCCACATGTGTTCTGTATGTTCAAACCCAACTGTTCACATAGATATCAGTATTTGGCTGTGTGACACACTAACGTAACTTTCAGCAATTAGCCAGCTTTATGAAATGCAATGATGCTACAACTGTTTTAGATTCTGAGTATATAAATTTGAGCACCCTTACAGTGAAAAGTTAAGACACTTTCACAGTAATTTCAAGTCTCTGTGGGATGGTATGTGTAGACTGGAATGTTAAAGTGTGTTTGCTTCTAGTGCTGTGCCTGAAACCATCCAACAATCCATCCATCTGTTCATCCATTCATTCGATACATTCATGCATCGCAGGACCCATTTTGCAAATGTACATGTTGGTAATGGTGCTCTATGTGGTTATCAGGCCTGTAGCCTCAGGGTCTGTAGCCCAGGCCCCTGGGAGATATCCACAGCTTTTGTCTTCCTTTTTCTGATTGTCTCAGCCCTTCCTGACACTTATGGATGAATGGAAACTGTGAGAGAGTGAAATTTCATGCAGGTGAGAAACCCCTGAACTACAACTCCCATGGGCCTTTGGCTTGCTGGCTGCGCAAATGGCAGACAGTATGCAATGGTACCACCATTAATCACCATTAATCACCCCAGAACATGGCAGCATGAGTTGATGTTCTGTGTCTCTGTGGATCAGGAAAGGTATGTGCGTTTTTGTATTTATTACATTGTGGGGACCAGATTTTCCCACAATGAGATAAAAACCTGTAACTTGGGACATTTTTTGGTCCCCAGAAAGGTAACCTTAATTTTATAAAAATCTGTGACTGCAATCAAAAAATATATAAAGTGTCTCATATTTTGTTTTGGTACTTATGGTTAAGGTTAGGGTTGGGTAGGGTTAAGGTCGTCATGTTGGGAGTAAGGTTATGCTCTTAGAAATGAATGGAGAGTCCCCACAAAGATTTGAATAGAAACGTGTGTATGTTTTAGGGGAGACTGCTTTTGCCCCAGTCAATAATTAGGGGCAGGGGGATTATTTTGAGGGTTAGAGGAGACTCTATTGGGAGGTAGCTGAATGTGCAAACAGTTCATGGGCCAGCAGCCATCACTGTGTCTCAGCTTAGATAATGAGGTGCAGCATATGAATTAGGGGGCAGTTTTGGGAGTAACAAGCACTAATTTGAATTCCGTGGCAATTTCGTCTTTTTAAAAAACTTGCGTGATCTCTTTGATGTCCGCCATGTATGAGATTTGTTTGTTCTCATCTGACTCCTGATGGAAATCATTTTGAACTGCAGTGATCTGCTTTTCCAGAAGATCCAAACTAGGGCCCTAAAATGGCATTCCAACTCACTGCCTGTTCGTTTGCGTCAGATGGTTTCATCAAAGCTTTTCTCGATCTGGAGAAAACACCAGCATTACGACAGCCAGTGTTAGTATAGATACATTGTCAAATTGCAAAGACATCTCCACTGTATACTGAATGACTGGGTTTTTATTGTCTGTCCTGTAAACCATACAAAGACACACAGTTGATTTTTCTTCAGCAGTGACTATTTTCTCATGATTTTTCCTTGTATTTGGTTCAGTCTAGTATCACACCAGAGAGCAATTTACCCACATCTTAGCTCCTCTTCATGTTTTTTTTTTCTGTAAAAGCAAGGGTTCATGGGAAGGTGAGGGTGCAAACCAGGCTGTGCTGTGTGTCTGTGATATATAGTTATTACATCTATGCATCTTCCAAGCACAGCACAGGGCTGCAGGGAGCCTGCAGTCTATCCCAGGCAGCAAAAGGCAGGAGACACCCTGGATGTTATGTCGGCCCATCATAGGGCAATGTAGGGATGCCAGTTAACAAAATATGCATGTTTTTTTTTTTTTTTTGGGGGGGGGGGAAGGCTGGAGTAGATCAATGCGGTTACATGGAGAACATGTGAACTCCACACAGTACACAGACATGATCATGTGCCGATATCCTGACAGTCAATGGCCTGACAGTTTTTGCTCTGCACCAGGACATCTGAGGGTAATCTGCAGGAACCTATTTTGCGAAGGAATTCCCTTTTAATATGTACTGGTTTGCTTTGTTGGCCTAAGACTTCATTTAGACTCAACCCAAGGCAATGCGTGATGTTGACTGTGGATCATGTATGGTATGCATAAAACGGTTAACAGAGCTGGGTAAAAATAATTGTGGTTCTGTAGATTAGGACTGGGTCTGTGAACGGAAGGTGCCCATGGACAGCATTATGTCACCGCTGAGCCATTGAATAAGGTCTTTAACCTCGAAACTGCTGCAGTCACGATGGGTTTGCTGACCTGTACTTCCTCTCTTGCTTCTAAGAGTCTCAGGAATATGCAAAACCAATGAAGTCCGAAGCACATTTACAATTCATTTATATGACAAATAAAAGTATCATATTAGATTTGCTGTGTGACTTACAAAAACAAAGTTTTGATGCATAGTGATGGCCGCCCGTGAGTTGTTTTCTTACTCTGAAATGAGTTTGTTTCTAGTTGCCTTCAGCCCATTCGGTGATTATTTAGGCTCTCCACGTCAGAATCCAATGCATTTTTATCCGGTGATCTCTGCGGCTCGGAGGAAGCGCGGCGCTCCTTCAGATGGATTTGAGAATTTGTATGCTGTGCCTGTGCGATGCATTTGGCAGGATCATAGCGGCTCTCGAGATGTTCCAGTTGCCGCCTGCAGCCTGCTCCGTGCCAGTCAGAATTTGGGAATGTGGATTTCCAGTATGCAAATAAGACAGCATCTCTTTACTTGCGTCAGGCAATTTGCACTTTGGTTGTGGTGGTATTTGAAGGCCATCTGCTAATGTTTACAGCTCTCATATCATCATGTTTGGCTACGTGAGATTTACTAATGAGGCTGACCTGGAACGTCTTCATATTGCTGCACGACCCCCGGATGCCCTAGCTTGACATTGTGGCTTCGTGGCTAACACTGCACCCCCATGCCTCCAGGGCTGGGCTTTATGTGTGGAGCTTGCATGTTTTTCCTCTTCCAGGTTTGTCATCATTCTGTATTAGTATGCTTACTGTAAGAATACTACATTTTGGGCATTTTCTTTGTTTTTAGCTACTTCACAGAAGTTTGATTAGCTTAAGCTAGGAGCTGGGGTGTTACAGGGGCATGGATACCCTGGCAGATTCAGGGGGCTGAGTACTTTGTAGCGACCCCAAAGTCTATGATCAAGGCCCCCCTATTTGGCAGTTCTCCCTTGAGCACCCCCCCATACCAATTCTATCTACCTCTTTTTCTTCAGTTTAAACCCAAGTGGGAGGCTCAAAGTGACATTTTCTTGGGGGGGGTTGCTGGAATTTTTAGCTACACCCCTGACTAGGAGCATATTAGGTGAATATCACAGTACCAAAGCTAAGTGCATTGCTTATATATACTTTTCTGCTTCACAGTCTGCTGGTAGCCCGTTACTCAGTAAGTGGCAATGTGACTCTTGTAATGACTTCTGAGGTTTCACTCTCCCATTGTATAGCTGCTGCATTGTATAGCTGTACTGGCCATTGCATGGCCAATTTTCCCCAAACAAGCTTGGTGGGCTGAATGGCCTCCTCTCGTTTGTAAATTTCTTATGTTCTTTTTATTCGCATTGAAGTGCGTTCAGTCGGGTTGGTGTTTTTGCTGATCCTCTGGCTCCAGTGACCTTACGATTCATAATTAATTGCACACGTTCTCTGGCTGATTTTGCACAGTGGGGATCAGGGCCTTGTGGTGCTTTGCTCATATCTGGTCTTGATGCAGCTTCTGCGCCAGCCATGTTTCTTCAGGATATATACATATATATATGTATGTTTGTCGGCTGCACATCCATGATGCGAATCTCCCGTTCCACCATATCCCAAAGGTGCTCTATTGGATTGAGATCTGGTGACTGTGGAGGCCATTTGAGTACAGTGAACTCATTGTCATGTT
>JAODJX010000039.1:14609444-14627933 GCA_026776945.1 Isichthys henryi | reverse complement strand
CCCTTGTAATTAATGTCATTGCCATATAGTATCCCCTCATGGCTGGCAGCATTCCCAAATAATATCCCCTGGTAATTAATGTCATTCCCATATAGTATGCCCTCATGGCTGGCAGCATTCCCAAATAGTATCCCCTTGTAATTAATGTCATTGCCATATAGTATCCCCTCATGGCTGGCAGCATTCCCAAATAATATCCCCTGGTAATTGATATTATTCCCGTATAGTATCCCCTTATGACTGATATCTTTCTATGAAAAGAATCTGTATTATGCTCATTATGACCACAGACATTATAAAGAGCATTTGTACTTTGCTTTTGCAGGCTTTCTTTTTTCACCTCTCCAAGAGAATTAAAATATTCTTCATTACTCCTCACATCACAGCTGACTGCATCTGTGTATCTGCAGTCTTCAGATTCATCAGACGGTGTTTAGTTGGGGATTAATCAACTTAAGACGAGGATGGATTCACTAATCCGTATGAGCAGCTGTACTCTCTGAGGACTGTTTTCCTATCAGAGTCTGGCCCAGACCCCTGTCCAGGGAATGTACCCATCTGAACATTGCGGGTTGATCTTCTTCCTAGAGTGGGATCCTCGTTCTACCCGAGTCATGAGCCGGCTCTGACTCTGTGGTGTGTACGGTGTTTCAGACCTGCTGGTGGACATGCTGGGGGTGCTGGCCAGCTATAGCATCACCGTCAAGGAGCTGAAGCTGCTCTTCAGCATGCTGAGGGGAGACAATGGCGTCTGGGTGAGTGGGGGGGGGGAGTGAGGGGATCAGTATGATAGCTGAATCTGTGTTTGTCTTGGTGATGTTCTTTGGGGCATATGACAACACAGTTAATAATGACGGCTAAAAACAAAAAATATGCCTGAGTGATATTTTTGTGCTTTCAACAGTGTGTTCGTCAACTGTGATTGTAGCAGCTAAATTATCTAATTTATTCATTTTAGCACCTCAGTTTTCTTTAATTGCTTCACCTGTCATAGCCTCTCCTATATAGACACCTTCGTTTTCTGTTCTCCTCTCACCTCTGTTCTCTCTCCTTTTCCTCAGCCGAGGCACGCGGTGAAGTTACTGTCGGTGCTCAACCAGATGCCCCAGAGGCACGGCCCAGACACCTTCTTTAACTTCCCAGGACGCAGTGCAGCCGTGAGTACCGCCTTCTCAATTTTTACAGCCTATCGCAGCCCGCACTGCTTCCTGTGAACTCCCAGGCATTTATGGCATCTAGAAATACCCCCCTTGGCTGTAATGCTGCAGCATCGCCAGTGGCTTTATGAGCAGGACACCTCCGCTGTTACTGATTCATGACTCCCTAACCGAATCTTTAGAAATAGAAGTTTGATCCCCGTTTCATGTCAGGATTACGCAGGACTTTTTTTTTTTTATTACTGTAATGTGTTTATTATTGCAGTCACTAAAAGGGAGTATAACATTTGGTACATACCAAAGTGCTTTATTCAGGATCCACTGAGAACAAGTTTTCTGGGGAGTGTTTTATGCATTATTCTGTATGTTTTGTTATATGTTATGTAAGGGAAAATGCCTGAAAGATTTAGCTTAAGCTGTGTTGTATGATTTTATCAAACTGTCTGGGAGCCGTTGAGCTGACAGCCCTTACGGTGTCCCAAACAGGCCATCGCTCTTCCTCCCATCGCCAAGTGGCCTTACCAGAATGGATTCACTCTCAATACCTGGTTTCGCATGGACCCGCTCAACAACATCAACGTGGACAAGGACAAGCCTTATCTCTACTGGTGAGAATGGGCTTCGACTCCCTCAGTTTCTGCCAGATCTGATGCGAGATCAGTGGTTACACGCCCCTCCGCACTCTTCCCCGACACAGGCTGCAGAATGAGGGTCTTGAGCACTATGCCTTGTGTATTCCCTTTGAACTTGGCTGGGGCTCCCAACCTGCTGAGCCTGAATGATCACACACGCCTGAGCTTTCTCACCCTTTTAGAGATGCAGGCCCTTTCATCATATAATTGGAGAACGAAGGCTTATGAAAAGAGATCCAGTCACGGCAAAAGCTGCTGATAAAATCAGTGATTGCTGAGGCTCTCCCTGCTGCTCCATGCTGGCACTGGAAGTGGGGTTATGTTGAAGCTGGGGGGTCAGCGCTGTGCGAAGGGATATTAATTCAGCTTGGGATGCCTGGTGAGACGAGTGGCCATCATGGGCAGGGGATTGTGGGTAATCAGCATTGGGATCGATACATAGGAAGTACGGTTTTTTTATCGACTGTTGTCCCTCAGTTCCAAGAACAGAGCAGGGAAAAGGAGTCATGGAAAAATAGTAACCCCCCTCCCCCCCAAAAAAAATGTGACCTCATTTATTGACTTTGTGTAACAAATTGGTTGTTCCCGCTCCTGTACATGAGAGGTGTGGAGGATCCTGGGCCACCCTGACCTCCACTTTGGCTGTGCAGCTGTGACCAGAAGGTTATTCCTCAGAGTGCAGCCGGGTCGAGCGTGAAATGCTGAGTTAAGAGAACGGAAGCCCTCAGAGCTGGCCAAGGCGCTCGTGGGAAGACGCTTGGAGCTGAGGTTACAGAACCTGATTTACAAAACGGCAGCTACTGCTGGCGGCAGAAAAAGTTCCTTGAGGGCTTAGTTTAGTTTGGTCCACAGTTCACTCTTCAAGTCTAGCTCTGGGTACCCTGCCCATAAAATTCAGAGCCTCTGGACAGCGTGAGAGAGCAGCAGTGCATCATGAGGGGGCAGGTCAGTCGGCTCCCATCCGATGCTCTGCAATCCCATGGAGCCAGTATGGTTTGGTTATTCTAGCTTTGGACGGAGGCAGCCTGGTAATGTAGCGGGTTTTTGTTATCTTTATGTCTTTTAGAGACACATGTTTTGCCCTGGTTAGCTGATTCGGTGTCCCTGTGCAGGATTCACATATGGTTGCCTGTGAGTGTGTTGCCTGTGATAGGCTGCTGACTTTCCTGGGCGTCTACCTGCTTGCCATCCATGATAAGTTTGCTGTGACGGCATCCTGCATAAGCAGCATGTGTGTATGCGTGTGTATGTGTGTGTATGCGTGTGTATGTGTGTGTATGCGTGTGTATGTGTGTGTATGCGTGTGCCTGCGTGTGTATGCGTGTGCACATGTGCCCTGTGATGGACTGACATTCCATGCAGCATGTTTCCCTGCCAAAGCCCCCCCCTCCCCCCCAGTGACTCTGTACTGGACAAGTGGCTGAATTATGTACAGTATTACTCACCATAGACTTTTACTTCTAGATTTCGTTTGTTCATGGAAACCCGCTTTGTTTTATCCCATGTCTTTGACATCTTCTCAGTTGTATTAAAGCCTTTATTTGTGGCACATCATTTCGCTTCACTTTCAGCTTCCGGACCAGCAAAGGAATCGGATACTCTGCGCATTTTGTGGGCAACTGCCTGATCGTGACGTCCCTGAAATCAAAGGGCAAAGGTTTCCAGCACTGTGTGAAATACGACTTCCAGCCACGGAAGGTGAGCGTCCACGCCTGGCTGAGGGGAGGGCCGGCATTCTGCTTTGGATAGCTGCCATTATGGAGTGGGGGGAGGGGGGCGCGATTGACCATTCTGCTCCCATCTCTCATAAACGCGTTTCCATTGATCTTCCGCGGAGAATCAGTTCTGCTACGCTGACAGAATTTGGCCGGTTCCACTAAACGGACTGTGACATTAACAGGGTTTGCTTGACGCTGGAGAAACTGCGGTGCTGGCTTGTGGGATGGTGCAGGGCGATCTCCTAGGAACATCTAAGCAATGTGGACGGCATTAGAAATGTTGCATGATAATAAAAGATTTCATGCTTTTAGGCAGTGGTGGAATTGAGGGAATTATGCGGTATGCTATAATCTGGGACAATACACTGTAGAAGTTGATATGGCATGTCTGTAATGCAATACTGACAAGCATCTGTTATGATTAGTCAACTTCCTCTTAGTTTTCAGTGTTTAAAACCTAGATTAAAACCATTTTTATTGCTCCTTGACAGCAGGTCACAATAGCTTTTCTCTGTGGCTGAGTCTTCAACCAAGGTCTGTAACTGTGGGTGAGACTGGTCTCATGGAAGCCTAGAAGACTGCAAGGAACCAGCTTGGGTAAATGGGTGATGATAACACCACTGCGGACCTGAACCACCTACAGGGAGGAGATTAGGCCCCTGGCAAAATGGTGTCAGGACAGCAGTCTCTCCCTTATTGTTAGTAAGATCAAGGATCTGACCATGAATTTCAGGAAGTAAGAGCTGGACTTCCATGTCCACTGGCAAAGAAGTTCAAGTCGGCAACTTTAGGTTTCTAGGAGTCACCATCAGAGACAACTTCAAATGGACATTGTACAGGTCTGCACTAAACAAAACAATATAGTAGAATCTAGAGGATATTTCAGTTGTCATCACTAGCCATCGCAAACTTCTATAGATGCACAGTGGAGTCCGCCCTCACTGGATTAACTGCATCATGGCATGGCAGCTCGCTAGTTCAGGACAAGCATTTCAGAATCAGCATTTCTCTTCTTTTGGAAGGAAAGCAGTGGTATGAAGCTATTTCACGATAGTTATATACTCTCTACATTTGAAGATCTTCTGTTTTTGAGAGCCACATGCAAACCAAAGAGTTTAATTTCTTTTGATCTGCATGAGATGCCCATTGTGTTGTCTGCTACTCTGGGATATGCAGCATTCCCTGCGGCCTGCGACCCCAGCTCGAGGGCAGATAGCTGAACTTGCTCAGAACACACTTGAAAGTGTTAGGTGGCTTCTTTATTCCTATGCCCTGATTTGGAGGATTCCAGAAAAGATCTGAGCAGGCAAGGGACCTTCATAGCAGTCTTTTCACAAGTGACGTGGACTAGAACTCAAATCTGATTTGGTGGTACTTCAAGAGGAGCCCTGGACTTCTGTATCCAGCATGTAAATCCACTCTCAGAAGTCTTAACATCCGCTTAATGTTGCCTTGCAGGTGGCAGGCAGGCTGCTTTGCTGGCTGTTCCTGATCTGCCAGCTTGATCCTGTAGTGACTGGTTTGGCATGGTAAACACTGTTCTGTATGTCAATCCGCTCCTGGAGGCTCAGGTCAGGAATCTGCAAGGAGCAAATTTATAAACCGGTGAGAGATGACTGGACCCTTAATCTGGTCTAATCAGCACATCGCAAAGAACTGGGACTGAGAGGAGTCAACTCATTGCCAGTCATCCCAATAGGTGACATAGGCAGCTACCTAGGGCGCCACCTGCAGAGGATGCGCTGACATAGCCAGATGAGCTCACTTTCTCTCGGCTGGTGTGTGCCAGTGGGGAAGTTTGCCTCGAGCGTCACATGGCCCTCAACTGGCACTGAATCCGTTACTCTGCATATGAGTGGTGACTCCCTGATGGGACTCCACACTAGCGAATAACTAAACCTTTTCTGTTAGATAGACAGGACAGAGTTTTTATATTGTATGGCTGCCCTGGCTTGCACTTTGTCTGGTACTGATGTATTTTTAATGCTCCTGTGCAAATTCTGGTACACACTGCTTCCAGCTTCACAATAGTTTTTAGAACCACATTTTTGAGCTGAGACCCAGTAGATGTGAGGAAACGGTAGATAGCACTTGACGTCCTGTCGGCGCCACTCTCTGGAGCCCACCTTTGGATCGGAACCATCTGGAAACTGTAGCAGACTGAGAAATAGAAGCAGCTGCTCTTAGTTATGCAGAGATTCGAACTAATGACAAGCTTGGCCAGTAAGTACTACATCTCCCAGGTGCCTTTGTGTTCTTTTCCGGCTGCCTGTCATACTCCGTAGAACTGACTCCTGCAGGTATGTAATTTGTTTCTGACCTTAATTTCGTTGTTACTTCTGTTTGTTCTCCAGTGGTACATGATCAGCATCGTCCACATCTATAACCGCTGGAGGAACAGTGAGATCCGCTGCTATGTTAATGGCCAGCTGGTCTCCTATGGTGATATGGCCTGGCACGTCAACACTAACGATGTGAGCACCTCCCCTCGCTCTGCTCAGCCAAAACAGAGAGGGTTAAGATGCGTGGAGTGCAAGTGCATTTAGCCGAGTGTAGCTAGGGACACAGGGTGACCCTTTACTGCTCTGGCTTTGGGAAGCATCCCTGAATATGTTATCTGTCAGTCAGATGTACAGAGACAGAAAAATCGGTGAATCGTGTGGCAGATGGTCAAGTGAGACGATCTTTTTCTGGGGGCTGCTGTTTTGGTGGCATTAACCAGGTGCTTTAGCCAACCTGTATAAAAATACCTCATACCCTTTGTAAACCTTACTCTCCTTCACTGATTAGCTATCTGCACTTAATTAGCCTAGGCCCCATTTGATCATCTCGTTCTCCTCGACTCCTCCGTTAACGCGGCACAATGACAATGGCGGCTGGCTTTGATTCTCAAAGAGCAGCCGGTCTTCATTTGCCGACAAATATTTGCTTTTCTCTTGAATGTATGGATCGTATTCTGTATTTCAAGTGTTAATTACAATATGAATGTATCTCGAGCACCGTAGGCAGGACTCTTAAGAGCCCTTTTTAAGTGGACCATTTGTCCCTGCTGGTTAAGTGGTGCTTTGAATTTGTTCAGAACGACTAACCACCACCGTGCTATGGGACCAAACTGTTACTGCATAGCTCTGTGTGTGTGTCCCCACCCGGTGACAGAGTTACGACAAATGTTTCCTGGGCTCATCGGAGACAGCAGATGCCAATCGAGTCTTCTGCGGCCAGCTGGGGGCGATCTACGTGTTCAGCGAGGCGCTCAACCCAGCCCAGATCTTCGCCATACACCAGCTGGGGCCTGGCTACAAGGTGCGTGGCCCCACCCTTATTGTAACTGGAAGCCACTGTAAACTGGGCCGATTGTGCATTAGCATTCGCTTGCAGGGCTGATGTCAGTCACTGATAAATGCTACCGTGAATCATGTGATCCTTGAGAATAATGCGCTGGCCAGCATGGGAAGTCAAAGTGGAGTCAAGCATAATTGCTGGTCTCATCCTCAGGGGCTACGTTTAGGTGACAGCTGTGAGTGTTTATGAAATAAGGTTCCTAAGTCCTCTCTTTATGCATGTCCAGGCGTGGCGCTAGGGCGTTCTGGGGGGTGGGGGTGTAGGCTCATTAGTGTAAATAGTACGTTCTCATTCTTTTTCATTAAAATCAGACCACCTTAGTGAAGTGTTTTGTTCTTTTCCCAGGTGACTTTACATGCAGGGCGGCGGTGTTCATTATCGGAGCCATGCTCTGATCCTGACCCCTTTGCTGGTGCTGTGAGCCCCAGCGCCTGCTTCTCTATTTATTGCTTGTGTAGTCTGAGTGTGTCCTTCAATGCCTCTTTTTCTGAGAGGTTGACCTCCTGCTTACTTACTTCCATTCGGCTTATTGAGCATCTCCTGCGTCACTGTATTGCTGCTAATTACTTCCGGGGGGGGAGTGTGACTGTTTCAAATGACTGGATTTTTGAGAGGCAGCTAAATATATCAGTGGTGAGTTGGCAGTGTGTCTGCGTTTGTCTCTCTTTCTCTCTCTCTCTCTGTCGCTCTCTCTCTCTCTCTGCTGAGAGTACCTGGAGCAGGGAATGACGGCTTCCTGCTGTTACAATGACTGCGTTTTAATTTGGTGTTTTTTTTTCCTCATCCCATGGCGATAAACATGCGCATATTAAACACACAGCAGGATGTGACCTTGCCCGGCACTGCCATTGGCATCATCAGTCCAGGCGGGGTAGCGAGTAGCAGTCTGTGGGTAGCGACAGCCTAGGGGGCATGAGCAGTAGGTAAGGCTAACCTGTAAGTAGCGACAGTAGCTAAGGTTAGCCTGTAGGTAGCGACGGTAGCTAAGGTTAGCCTGTAGGTAGCGACGGTAGCTAAGGTTAGCCTGTAGGTAGTGACGGTAGCTAATGTTAGGCTGTGGGTAGCAACGGTAGCTAAGGTTAGCCTGTAGGTAGCGACGGTAGCTAATGTTAGGCTGTGGGTAGCAACGGTAGCTAAGGCTAGCCTGTAGCTAAGGGTAGGTATGGTAGCTTGCAGGTAGAACAGTAGAAAAGGTTAGCCAGAGGGTAGTGGCAGTATCTTGCGGAGTGGTAGTGTGGACTGGAATGAGCGTGGAGTGGTGGGCCTTTAACACGTCCAGCATGCGGTGCCTGCATGTGCCGAGTGAGGCATAAACCATTTCACGTGGCGGCTAACCTGACAGCCTCTCTGAGTCGCGACTGCGTCGGGGCACCATAGCCAAACTGCGGCACTTCACAAGCTCGAATGATGAACTTTGCTGCCCATCCTGGGGCGTATTATTAAAATTTATACGCTGCCACTGGCACGGGGCCCTGGCACTGAATCACGGCCGGCCTCCCCTGGGCTCTTCTGGGCATGCTCACCCCTACGCACGTCTAACTTTCGGGACATTCTTTAAAGCCAGTCAGTGGGAACGATACTAATTTGTTTGTCAGAATCCATAAATTATTCATGTATATGTTTTTTTTTTTTTTTTAATCTTTATCGCCAATAATGGCTCAAGAAAAAAATTGAGGTATTTTGTTGTGACCTGATTTATCCTCTTAGAAGTCTAATGTTTATTGCGATGACCTGATTTTTGAAGTTTTCATTTGGGCTCAGGTGGGGTGGGGGATGGGAGCTGGGTGGGTTTAATCTATGCATCATCTGTGGTGGCAGGTGACCTAAGATCAGGACTAATGACCAGTTGCTGGGTTTCTATTGAATGTCTGTCATATTTTTTTTTCCGTAAATATGAAGTTTAATCTGAATTTAACTGACATCCATCTTATGTGCTGCTGTGGAACAGATCCGTAGAGAGCAGCTCCGTAGAGAGCAGCTCCGTAAAGAGCAGATCCGTAGAGAGCAGATCCGTAGAGAGCAGCTCCGTGACGCGTCGTTCTGTTTGGTGACAGCGCGAACGGTCGCGTCTCGGCTGAGTATGATGTACACAGATGTGAGGTGTGACACTCTATGTGTTCGCAGCAGGGTGTGAGCAGTGAATACGCCCTATAAGAATTACCAGCGCTACAAGATTCTGAGTCTGCCTCTCACACAGTAAACATTAAAAACAAAAAATTTAACATGGTTTACAGGACAATGTTAGTGCTAAGCACATCACATATATTCTCCGGTCACATTAGCGTCTGTAATGCATTCGCTTGGCTGGTGCTTTATGGACAACTTACACGTGGATGTGCCAGGTGTGGAACAAGGAGAATCCACAGGGCAGGGCTGCTCTACGCGTGTGCATGTGCTCTCTGACAAGCTCGTGCAACCTTCTTGTGGGGATCTGGGACCATTCGTTAAGCAGAAAGTGTTGAAAGACATCTAGGGTGAAACATCAAGGCAATGTGATGCTGTAATGGCGTGTGGTTTGCTATTATTGATAAGGGATCCTCAGCGGTGGATTCTTAGATGCTCACCATGGTTGTTACAGCATTCTTGGAGGTAGAGTAATAAGACACTATGTGTGGGTTCACTCTGATGACTGCTTCACGTGCTCTTCTTTTTTGTAAGCAGGAGCATGTGAGAGCTGTGTGCCTTCAGGATGAGGGGAAGAAGTGTCAGGGCACAGAAGCATGACCTAGTGCTTTAAAAATTTGCAGAGACAGGAAAGCCCACGTCAGCCGGTCTGCCTATCTCCAAGTCAGCTTGGGGTGACATCACACTGGCCTAGGGTGAGCCCAGTGCAGTTGTGAGCATTGGGGGTTTACAAGTACGCAGAGGCTTTGGGTGTTAGGAGTGCCAAGCTGAAGCTTGAACCATCAGCTGGGGGGTGAGGGGGACTCATCCATCATTTTCCTTGGCATCTACGGTGTGTCCACTCCTCTCCCCCAAAGATTGGCTGGACAGCATGCTTTGGGATGTCTGTTAAGTACAGGGGGGCACGCGTCACCTCCCTGTCGATGCTGTCAAAACTTAATGGTGTGCAAATAATTGCATTTCTTTGGTCGCGCGTGTGATATATTATCTTCCTTGCTGTGATCCATCCGTGAGATCTCTCTGTGAATGATTTCCCATGCTCAGCAATCAATAACTCGATGTACTTTAGTAAAAATGATTTTCCCACCAAGTCTGACTTTTATTTATTTGCCTTGATACAGTTATGACCGATTAGAAATTACGTGGGAAGCTTTGTGATACTCGTTACAGCTGTTATGTATTGCGCAGCTTCTTTTTGGTAATTAATTTGCTATGTAATTTAGAGAGGTTACGGGATTGGGAGGGTAAAAACCTCCCTGAATCCGTAATCCAGATTTAGATTGTTCTGCCTCATATGCTATAATAATACATTTGTTACTGAAGATAAGAATGATCTCCCAGTCCGGCTTTTGTTGCAAAATGAAACCATGGCATCTTCTGGGAACCTTCTCCAGAGCACCTTCAAGTTCAAGTCTGAGAGCGACCTGCACCTAGCCGAGCACCACAAGCAGGTACTGTACGACAGCAAGCTGGCCAGCAGCATCTGCTTCACCTACAACGCCAAGGCCACCGACGCCCAGCTCTGCCTGGAGTCATCGCCCAAGGAGAATCCCTCCATCTTTGTGCACTCGCCCCATGCCCTCATGCTCCAGGTGGGTGAAACCCCCCAAGGCGCCTCCTCTTTTTCACAAACAGCGAGTTGGAGACTCGGCTTGCTATGTGTTTGTGATCGCCTCCGCCCCCGCCCCACAGGATGTAAAAGCCGTCGTGACACACTCCATCCACAGTGCCATCCACTCCATCGGTGGCATCCAGGTGCTCTTCCCACTATTTGCTCAGCTGGACTACCGCCAGCAGAACGACAGCCAGGTGGAGACCATGGTCTGGTGAGTAGAAGTTACCAAGTTCCTGTTATGTTACCATGAACAGGAAGTGGCATGCAAAACATTGTAGTGTGTAGAGTGGGTTGCCTCAGCCATAGAATGCAGATGTCAGGTGGCATGTTGTCTAATTAAGGGAAGCAGTCAGGGATTTTGTTGTATGTCTCTTTGGACTTTGTCAAGACTCACAGATGTGTGATCTTGATGGCTGCTGTGTTTGTAATGTCAGACGGTTGACTTGGGGGGAGTGGATCATGTCTTTCTGTCAGTAGGCTGTTCAGCCTTCAGTCTGGTCATGCCCAGGTTGTGTCCATCTCCTACCTTCAGGATATGGTCGTTAAGTTTTTTCTACACTGGAGCTAATGAGGCTTTTTATAGATTTACCTTTCAGCTCTGTGAAAGCCTTATCTCCCCCAGTTAAACAAAGCCATGCGATAGGTGTGACCGCTCATCGCATCTCGATGAGAATCTCCCCGTTAGGCGTCTCCAGCACGTAGCAGTTTTCATAGTTCGCAGCTTTACGTGCCCTTTAAAGGGGCTGGGTATTTAAGGAGGCAATTAAGACTGGAGGTTAACGACACCATGGCAGTTAACCTCCCGGTGTTTGAATGTACAGCCTTTTATCCCTCCTCCCAGTGACACTCTCCTGCATTGCAGTGCCACGCTCCTCGCCTTCCTGGTGGAACTTCTGAAGAGCTCCGTGGCCATGCAGGAGCAGATGCTGGGGGGGAAGGGCTTCCTGGTCATCGGGTACCTCCTTGAGAAGGTAAGTGGCTCCCCCAGGGGCAGTGTGGTATGATCTTTCACAACTTCGGATGGGGATGAATTTTCAGTGGGTCCATAAGTAACATTTGCTTCATAGTCTGTCCGGACACTGTCCTGGCCAGAATGTGCATTCTGACTCTCCTGTTAGGACTGGTTAGGGTTAGTGTCTAACGGACGGGAGATCACCTCCTCTACTATTATAGTAAAATAAGATGAGTTGTGTAAGGAAGGGCGCAGGCGTGACCAATCCGCACTTCAGACGGCGTCATGGTGCTCAGCGACCCTGAAGAGTCTGTGTCCCTGCCACTTCAGCTGAGGAACGCAGACGTTAAGAGAAGTGTCTGCTTCCGTTTCAGTCCTCCAAATGAAAACATGTCCACCATTGGGTTGTTGTCATTCTTTAACAGTTGATTTATTTGAGTTAGCTCATTTAAAGATTAACATAGTCATGATTGTACGAATACTCACTGAGCATTTTATTACGAAGACCTTAATACATGTTTATTCATGCAATTATCACGTCAGCCAGTTATGGGGCAGCAGCGCAGTGCATAAAATCATACAGATACAGGTCAGGAGCTTCAGCTAATGCTCACATTAAACACCAGAATGGGGGAAAATGTATCTTAGTGATTTTGACCGTGGTACGATTGCTGGTGCCAGATGGGACAGTTTTATAATTTCTGTAACTGCTGATCTTCTGGGATTTTCACGCACAGCACTTTTTATAGTTTATTCAGAATAGTGCGTAAGAACAAAAACATTAAGCGATTGGCAGATCTGTGGACAGAAACACCATATTCATGCGAGAGGTTAGAGAAGCTGGTTTTGAACTGATTGACAGGTTATAGTAACTAGGATAAACTCTCTGTACAACTGTGGTGAACAGAAAAGCATCTCAGAATGCACAGGACGTTACACCTTGAGGTGGATGGGCTGTAACAGTAGAGGGCCATGTTGGGTTCCGTTTCTGTCAGCCACAAACAGACAGTTGAGGCTGCAGTGTGTATAAGTTCACCAAAACGGGACAATTGAAGATTTGGAAAAACTTACCCTGATCTGATGAATTTCAGTTTATGCTGAAGCACACAGATGGTAGGGTTAGAATTTGATATCAACAGCAAGAATTCATGGACTTATTTTGTCTTATGTAAACAGTCCAGACTGGTGTTGGTGCTGTAATAATGTGAGGAATGTTTTCTTGCTACACATTGGGCCCATTAATGCCAATCGATCATTGCTTGAATGCTACAGCCTATTTGAGTATTGTGCATCCCTTCCTGGCAACAATTTACCCATCTTCTGATGCCTACTTCCAGCATGATAAGGCACCATGTCACAGTGCAAAAGTCATCTGAAACTGTGAAGTCATCTGCGTACCTGTAAAACCCCCATAAACATGAAGATGAGTTCAGTTTTCTTCAGGGGTCACCCACAGCCACCGGATCCGAATCCAGTAGAACACCTTCGGGATGTGGTAAAACGGGAGATTTGCAGCATGGATGTGCAGATGACAGCTCTGCAGAGTGCGTGATGCAATCACCTGAGCATGGACCACAACCTTAAAGGAATGTTTCCACAATCTTGTGGAATTCATGCCACAAAATATCTAGGCTATTTTGAGAGCAAAAGGAGGGCATACCCAGTATTACATGGTGATCCTAATGAAGTGCCCAGTGAGTGAGTTACGGCGAGAGGAAAAAGGTAGACAATCCACATGCGGCTCAGACTAAAGGGGTTTAATAAACAAAACAGAATACAAGGGAAACAGCCATCACCAGGGCCAGAACTAGAAGAAATCAACAGCATAACACACATTACAGTAACATAGCACAATGACTGACTGGGGAAATGAACAGACAGGAACTTAAATACACTGATGATGAGGACTAACAAAGGGCAGGTGTGAACAACTAATCAACAAGGCCATGGAACAAGACCAGGAACCAGGGAACCTAACAAACACCAAGGCGTAACAACATTAAGGAAGACTAGGGTGACATATAAGCAAAACCAAACTCATGAACAGGGCAAACCTAGGACATTAAAACTAAGATAGAAAATGTAACAAAACACTGGGGAAAAGGAAACCAAATATGAAATGAAACAGATGAGTTTGGTCTACAGACAGCTTTGAACCCATGATTAGAGGATTGCACCTTCTGTGTGATTTGCTGTGTCTCTCTATGTAATGTCCTTGCATCCAGGGTGTTCCCTGCCTCATGCCCTGTGCTTCCTGGGATAAGCTCCAGATTCTCCGTCACCCTGAGTTGGATAAGTGCTTGGAAGATGGATGGTTGTGTTAAAATGGGGCTGTCCCAGAACGCACTGCATTAATCAGACCATTATACATGCAGTATATATTTATAGATGTTACATAATGATGACATTCAGATTGCATGAGACCACATTTTTAATTCATGTGATTGGAATATATACATGTTTAGAGTTAATATTTTCATTGGGTACCAGTCCTGACCCAAACCTGCCGTTTTCCATTGTGAATGATAAGCTCCTATGAGCACAGTGTTCGTCATGGATGTGGTCAGTCGGTCAGGTTGAACGTGGGTCTCTGACAAGTGTCCACTGGTTCTCTCTAGTCATCCAGGGTCCACATCACCAGAGCTGTGCTGGAGCAGTTCCTCTCTTTTGCCAAATACCTGGATGGCTTGACCCACGGCGCACCTTTGCTCAAGCAGCTCTGTGACCACATCCTGTTCAACGCGGCCATCTGGATCCATACCCCGGCCAAGGTGAGCCCGGGGAGGTGGGGCTGTGTTCGGGGGTGTGACCCTGTGGGTGTGACATTTTTTCCATCACGAGCACCTTGGGGCTGCAGTGTCTGGGGTTATGAATCCCTGTGCCCAGGTCTGTGTGGGTGAGTGCTAAGGTGCCTGGCCATCGCTATGCCTGGATGTGTACACGAGGGCTTCCTGTGACTTCAGCCACAGTACTGCTGTCTCTTGCTGCTTGTTTGAATGACTCTCTTCAGGAATCGGGAAAAACGGAATCAGGGTCAAACATGGCGGTCACCGGCCGTCATGACTTCAGAAGTCTCGGGCTGGCTTGCCGGAGGAGCATGACTGGCTCCCACGAGTCTCAAACAGCCACAGGAAGAGCTCGTTTATCACAGCTGCTAAGATTAATGGATGCTAGTCTGCAACCCCCACCCCTGCAGCAAGCCGGTTCATAAACTCAGAGCAGCCTCCTTCTCCGTAACACCCCGTGACGAGGAGATGAGGCGTGTAGGGGGTGACGGCTTGCAGACCATGTTTGGCACCATGGAAACGGAGTTTTATGAATCATTGATATGTGGTCAAATAAATTGCACAAGCCCATGGTCTGGTGAGAGAAAGAATAGATGAAGATGAAGATATTTAAGAATGAGGCCATCTTGGAGTCAGGATTTCACCCTCCATCGACAGTTTAACCTGCTCTCTTCATTCCTCAGAAGAGTTTATTTGGTTTTTGGTCTTGTGTCACATGACCTTGTGTAGCCAATGAGGAACAAAATTCCAGTAAATACCTTAGCAAGGAAAACCAATGAAAATAGCAGGGAGAGCTCATATGTGATGAATAGTTGGCCCCAAGGTGATTGGAGTAGATTACAATTATTTAGAATTATGTCAAAAATCTTCCATTTCTATCACAATTCAGTTTGATTAATTGATTATTCAATTATTTTGATAACCAAAATTGGATCCTTTTTTGACTTCACTGAAAAAAAAATCTGAGATTTTACCACTGGAACTTTACATATCATTAAATTACCACTAGAACTTTACATATCATATCATCTCAGAACATTTATTTTTATTGATATTATTAAACGGGGAGAGCATGTCAATGTAAAATTGGTGCTGCTAACTTAGAATATTGATAGAGTTAAATACTGGACAAGACTGAAACATCGGATTAATGCTAATATCTTGGCTAATATCAGATACTGACATGGTAACTAATATGTTGTGCATCTTCAAGACTGACATTACTTTTTAGTTAGTTGGCTAGTTAGCTACCTCAGGGTCTTGACAATTGCTCTGTAGCATGCAAAAAGAATGACTGTTTTGCACTACAAATCAGTGGCATTTCCCAAAAGCATTATAATGCAACGATTATCTTAACCATCAGAGAGATCGTTCTGTTCTACAAAGCGGGGGTGAGTTTCCCAATAGTGTCGTAGTGCCAAGATCATCAAGTAGTGCTTCTTTTATGAATAGTAATGAGCTTCAACTTGCCATCCTGCGTTTCAGAAATCCGTGAACCAGCACTGCTACTTTGAGCGTGAAGGTGCGTGTAGCCTGGAAGTATTTCACCCCCTTCAAAAAAATTGATCCTGACTTTACATTGAATTGCCAAATTAAAAATCGATTCATCACCATGCATCAATGCTTCTTTACACCCTAAATGATGAATCAGCCATCTCTTCTGTCAGGGCCCCTGTGTACAGCTTGGAAAGGTCCAGTGTAGTGGAGGATCACAGAAGAGCTGCAGGTTTTTGTTTCACTTTATCCGGAGCTGATGGATGGATGAATGATTTAGAGAAACAAACCGGGGTACTGAAGTGGCTGTTTTGGCAGGGGGAGGAGGGCAATTGTAAAACACAAGCGTGTCACTCTCAGGGCCTGCAGCAGGGGATTCGGGTTATTTGAGAGGAAACAGATCTGAACACCCAAATCGATAGTGAGGACTGAGAACTAGACTGGACAAATCAATCTGGGTGACTGCACTCTCTTGACTCGCCCTCCCATGATGATAGTGCCCCCCCTCCCCCCACTTTATTCTATTCTATTTATGTGTTTCTATTCTGTCCTCGGGGGGAGATGTGAATCTTCGTTTGAGGTGGATGTATGTAAGTCTGCCTGTGTGCAAATATGTGATTTCCAAGCCTGACGGCATGTGGTTCTCCCCCGTTCCACATCATTGTGGTGCTGTGTGTGTCTGACAGTGTGCGTGTGCAGTACTTCCCTGTTCTAGGTTGTTGTGGTGCTGTAGGGGTCTGAGAGTGCGTTTGTGTGGGGTTCTCTCCCATTCTGGGTCGTTGTGGTGCTGTATGTATCTGACAATGCGTGTGTGTGTGTGGAGTTCTCCCCTGTTCTGGGTCGTTGTGGTGCTGTATGTGTCTGACAGTGCATGTGTGTGTGGAGTTCTCCCCTGTTCTGGGTCGTTGTGGTGCTGTATGTGTCTGACAGTGCATGTGTGTGTGGTTCTCCCCTGTTTCAGTTTGTCGTGGTGCTGTGTGTGTCTGACAGTGCATGGTTGTGCAGTTTTCCCCTGTTCCAGGTCTTCATGGTGCTTTGTGTGTCTGACAGCGTGTGTGTGGTTCTTCCCTGTTCTAGGTTCAGCTCTCCCTCTACACATACCTGTCAGCAGAGTTCATCGGCACGGCAACCATCTACAGCACCATCCGACGTGTCGGTACTGTGCTGCAGCTCATGCACACGCTCAAGTTCTACTACTGGGTGCTGAATCCCATGGAGAGCAGTGGCATCACGCCCAAGGGTCTGGGTGAGCATCATCACCTCGGGGGCTGCTGGGGGTGCCCAGCATGGAGGGCGTGTCATCTTTGATAAGCTTCCCAGGGTCCCATTGACACTCAGAGTGAGTGATCAGGGGAAGGGGAATGTGATTTACCATGGTGACAATGATGGGGGGGTGATGGGGTGACTGGTTAGTCTAAACAAGGTGGGTGCGATATATAGATGTTTTCAGTGATAGAAAAAATAGGTACAAATTGGAAGAAAAATCCATAGGTTACCAGTTTTGTGGCCTGTGTGTACTCTTCCTCCTCCTCGCCGTAATGTTGATCCGGCGGAGGAAGCTGGCATCTGACTGGACTGACTTCATCGAAGCTCTCTCTCTCTCTCTCTGCTAAGCAAGTTAGCATTAGCTGTAATGCAAAATGGCAGTGAGAGTGCATTTCCTTGCCTTTTTTTTTTTTTAAAAAAAGTAATGCTTAGTTGTCTAACTGACATTTTGTGATGAAAGTATTTTTCCCAAAACCCTCCAGCTTGCAAGTCTATGTGCTTAACAAGTGTCTGCTTCCAGTCCTGTTTGTTGTTTTTGTTGCTTGGTTCCCGGGGTATATTAATTAGCGATGTACAAAAGCATTGCGATTCCCCACGCCTTCACAATCTTTAGCTGTTCAACAGGCTCGCAGGAAGAACATCCCTGGGAATGGTGTGTCTCTAATGAATTACCCTGTATCCAGTCACTGCCTCTGTACACACTGCTAATGATTTCTCATAATCAAAGCCAAGAAGCATATAAACACTGGTCATTAATTACCCTGCAAACGAATGCAGGATCACTCGCTCACTTTTGTGAGAGGGAAGTTCTTGTGTAAAAACTGTTAAATTGTCAGAACGGAGGAATGCACTTCATACTATTATAACTGATTTGTATTATTTATGTGGCATAAACACATCTCAGTTTTTCGCCTGCAACACATAGACATTGACTGTGAATGCGTGACATACATTGCAGCCTCGATATAATGCGGAAATTGCATGCCAAGGCTAGGTCAGTGGTGCAGAAAATTTGCATTAAACTGAAGACCGTGAGTGCAGTGCCCGCTAACTATTTTGCCAGAACTAGTAGTAAAATACAGTCTTGAGATTTATGATTTTGTTTTTCTTCATTATTGATGAAAATGCGGCTAATTATGTAATTTACCTTGTGGGGTGATCAAATAATGCAAACAGGTTTTCCCATAATTCACCCTTGGTGACAGCAGGGTGAAAATCAAGGTGTTTACTCTGAGGGGTCTGGTTTTGGTTTGGGATGTGCTTGTAGTAGAGTTGAACCTGGGCTTCAGTGAAACCTCTGAAGAGCATCAGATAGATACACACACACTCTCTCTCTCTCTCTCTCTCTATATATATATATATATATATATATATATATATATATACACACACACACACACACA
>JAODJX010000039.1:14593175-14605229 GCA_026776945.1 Isichthys henryi | reverse complement strand
TCTCCATATTTTCATACTGTGCAGCTTTGTATACTCACTACTCATACCTTGTGGCTTTGTATACTCACTACTCATACTGTGGGGCTTCCCTTGTCTCCATATTTTCATACTGTGCAGCTTTGTATACTCACTACTCATACCTTGTGGCTTTGTATACTCACTACTCATACCTTGTGGTTTGTATACTCACTACTCATACTGTGGGGCTTCCCTTGTCTCCATATTTTCATACTGTGCAGCTTTGTATGCTCATTACTCATACTGTATGGCTTTGTATACTCACTACTCATACTGTGGCGCTTCTCTTGACTCCATACTGTTCATGGCGTGCAGCTTTGTACACTCGCTCCTCATACTGTGTGGTTTTGTATACTCGCTCCTCATACTGAGGGGCTTCCCTTGTCTCCATATTGTTCATACTGTGTGGCTTTGCATACTCACTACTCATGCTGTGTGACTTTGTAGACTTATTACTCATAGTGTGGGAGTTTGTATACTCGCTACTCATACTGTGGGGCTTTACATACTCACTACGCATACCATGGGGCTTCCTTTTTCTCCATAATGTTCATCCCATGTTGCTTTGTATGCTCACTACTCATACTGTAGGGCTTTATAGACTCGGTACTCACATTGTGGGGCTTCCCTTGCCTACATACCGTTCATAACACATGGCTATGTTTACTCACTGCTCGTACTCTGTGACTTTGTATACTCAATGCTCGTACTGTGGGGCTTCCCTTAACTTCATACTGTTCATACCATGTAGTGTTGTATACTCACTACTCATACTGTGTGGCTTTGTGTACCTACTACTGTACTCATAATGCTGGGCTTCACTTGTCTCCATACTGTTCATACTATGTGGTTTTGTATACTCACTACTCATACTATGTGGATTTGTTTGCTCACTACTTATACTATATAACTTTGTGTACTTACAGTACTACTCATAATGTGGAGTGTCACTTGTGTCCATACTGTGCACCTGTGTGGTTTTTGTGTACTGTATACTTATACTGTGTGGTTTTATATACTCACAACTTATAATATGGGGCTTCCCTTGTCTGTCTGCATAGTATTCACACTCTGGGTCATTGCGCATGGTTTTTGGTTTCCTAAATACTATTCACACTGTATATCAATTTGTTGTATACTTACTAACACTACATAGCCTTCCTTCTGTAGTTTTCCTCGTACAGGGAGGATTTTGCTGCCTGGACCTGTCTGACTAATACATGCATTAAACTATGCATTTAAATACTGTATGACAGTGCATGTACTGGACAAGTTGCTGAAATTTGTGGTTTTCTCCAAATCATTGGGTGGCTTTCATCATGCTGAATCATTTGCATGCACTCTTATAAGGTGAAATCTTTCCTGTTTGTCTTATCCTTGTAGTTTGTCATCCTAGCAACAATAGTGAAAAGAAAATCACACCCTGTTTGGTAAAAGCTGCCATTTATTTTTCAGGATCGTGGCGTGAAGGAGGATGAGCTGCAGAGTGTACTTAACTACCTGCTAACGATGCATGAGGCAAGTCTGCCCTTACCGGGGCCCTCCCATTGGGCCCCGCATGTTGGTAGGGTCTTGGCACGGGGCCCATAAGCACATCTGGGGAAGGGAGATGGTTGGTTGCCAAGCGTTCACCATCCCTCTGGTGATGGGTCTTGTAGTTGTCGACTTGCTAAATGGACACTGGCACCAAGTCAGTCCTGAGGTGGTATTAAGATTTAGGGGACCACCTTGCTTATCCCCACAGGACGAGAACATCCACGACGTGCTGCAGCTGCTGGTCGCCCTCATGTCCGAGCATCCTGCCTCCATGATCCCCGCTTTCGACCAGAGGAACGGCATACGGTAAATATCTACCTGAACTCCTGCAGTGGCCCTGCTGGTGACACCACTTCCTACACCTGAGCTCCTCACTCGTTCTGCTGTGTGATTTTGACCTGCAGCCTTTTTGGTCAGAGGGTCTGCAATGTTTCTGTGGTGCAGGTCCCTCCGAAGTGATGAATCCGCCGAAACACCTCCCCTACACATCCTATTGCTGCTAAAATATTAGCAGAACAGGAGAGCTTTATTTCTTTGAAGTTTCGTTGGTATATAACTTCCCTAAAGGCATCAAACTCCATCCGTTCTGCATGAAATTCTGTCACTTTAAGCCACCCCTCCCCCCCCCAGGGTGTTTCAGAGCTGCACCGCCACACTTAGACAGCCCTCTGTAATGGAGCCTGCGAGTGACTGGCCGTCTCTTAAACCCATGGCCGTGCGAGACCTGCAGCTCCAGCAGAATGGGTTGGCTGATTTCACACGTACTTCCACTCTCACTTCAGCTGGCACCCAGGCATTTAATCTGTGAGGCTGAGTCTGCAGCAGTATTTACTTATGGACTGTAAATCTTATGTGTAAGCAGAAATTCCCATTGTTCGCCAACAAATATATGCAGTGAGGTGAAAGAAAGGTGTTTTCAAAGGTTATTTCCTCTCCTCAGACACTCTGTGTCGGGAAGACATTGTATGCTGAAAATGTGCACTTTGATGTTTTGCAGACTCTTGTCTGTGTAGCTTGAATGGAGCAGTTTTTTCATCCCTTTTTATGCTGTAACTCAGAAGAACGTGTCTTTGTTGTTGTTTGGTGTGTGTCCAGGGTCATCTACAAACTGCTGGCCTCCAAAAGCGAGAGCATCCGGGTTCAAGCTCTTAAAGTCCTAGGCTACTTCCTCAAGCACTTGGGGCACAAGTAAGTGTCCAGTGAGGACCACCAGGTCTCTGTAACCTTATCTGTCTCTCTGCCCACTGTCCAGAAAAATAAGTCCTTGGTATTGTGGCAGTATCTTAATCATATGCAGATTACCCACAAAGTACCAACGTGCCCCATTTAAAAATATGCATAGACTAATGATAAAAATACTAATGTGATCAAAGCTGGTTGAACTGATTCATAGGCCCAACAGCAGTAATCTGTTCATTGCTTGTATTTCTCAGAAGATATCGCATATGATCCGGAGAAAAATCTCAAAGGCCATGTGACATATGTGTATGTATCTGTGTATGGTTGGTACAAACCCACTGTTCCTGAAAATGTAAGCTGTGCACTGTCTGCCTGCCTGCGGGCTTGAATCTCAGCGGATCTGAGTTTAATGATTAGCACAGTGAGTCAGTTGCAGGGAGGATACCAGCTGGGATACAGTGAGCGTGACTGAGGCAGCTCTAATCAGGGCGATGACTGCTCAGGCATTCCCCACCAAACTTGAGTGGACGGCCATTTGAGAGGGGCCCGGGCTCGGTCATTACACTGCAAGGCACCCTTGCTGTCTTTGGGGAGGGGGGGGGGGGTGCGCATGGGTCGTTCTCTGATGGTGGAGGGGGAGCCGGCAGAAGATCTGAGAAGATGCCTGTTGTGCTGCTTTGCCAGACAAAGGACTCTCCTAATTGGGCTTGAGCCCATGTGAAGGCGGCATGCTTGCACTGTTTAGGTGGGACATTCTCTGCTCTCAGAGCCTGGTGGCTTCAGAAAATGGCTCTGCAGTCCTACTGCTGATTCTGCAATAGGCACCACGCTTAGCGGAGGAGGGGAGCTACAGAATACACGTGGGAATCTAGAGTTGAGAGGACTCTTGTTGAGAAACAGGATTGTGGGGTTGGAAATCACGGGGTAGGCTTTTCCGACAGGTCATGAATTGCCTAGTCGCCTCTATTTCTGCTCCTTCTGTTTCTGAGATCCCCTGGTCCAGCTGGTTTGACAAAGCCCCTTCAGTCAGTCAGGACAGCTGTTATTGGCCAGTGTGCGATTACCTCTCTCGGGGAGGTTAGATGACAGAAAAGTGTCTCTTCCATATGCTTCTGTAGGAGAAAGGTGGAGATCATGCACACCCACAGCCTGTTCACTCTGCTGGGCGAGCGGCTGATGATGCACACCAACACGGTCACCATCACCACCTACAACACACTCTATGAGGTATGCCAGCCAACTGGGTGATGGGGGGATGGGGCTTCAATGGATGGGACAATCTGCAGGGATTCCATCCATTTCAGGAGTAACTGGAAATGCCTTTGCGTCTAACCTTTCTTACAACTTCTAGAACTGCTAAGCAGCGTTTGATTATCACTGAACATTTTATTATTAACTCCTGAACACCTGCTTATTCATGCAATGATCTAATCAGCCATGGTGCAGCAGCGCAGTGTATAAAATCATACAGATACAGGTCAGGAGCTTCAGCTAATGCTCACATTAAACACCAGAATGGGGGAAAATGTGATGCCAGTGATTTAGTGGCAGGATTGTTGCTGCCAGACGGGCTGGTTTGTTATTACTGTAACTGCTGATTGTCCGGGGTTTTCACGCAACAGTCTCTAGAGTTTACTGAGAATGGTACAAAAAAACAAAAAACATCTAGTGAGCAGAAGTTCTAAGATGGAAACGCTGTATTCATGAGAGAGGTCAGAGGAGAACAGCCAGACTGGTTTGAGCTGACAGGAAGGCTATCATGACTCAGATATCACTATGTAGATCTGTGGGTAGCAAACAAACATCATAGACTACAACAGCAGAAGACCATGTCAGGTTCCACTTCTGTTTGCCAAAATCTGAAAGCTGACGCTGCAGTGGGCTCAGGTCAGTGTTCCTCAGTGGCCTCCGCATCAGAATTCAATACTGAGATCTGCAGAAACTGTGTGATACAATCACTTGAGCATGGACTGCAACCTCAAAGGAATCTTTCCAACATCTTGTGGAATCCATGCCACAAAGTTTTGAGGCTGTTTTGCAGGCAAAGGGAGGCCCTATCCAGTATTAATTTTGTGTTCCTAATAAAGTTCCCAGTGAGTGTTTATTTGTGATAATATTTGAATCCTTTCGATTGTAACTATAAATAACCGACTTTCTTTTCCCTGAGAGACTGAACATATGTTATGTCCCGCTTCAGATCCTTACAGAACAGGTCTGCACACAGGTGGTGCACAAACCTCATCCAGAACCAGACTCTACTGTTAAGATCCAGAATCCAAGTACGTGCTCACCCCCCCGATACGGCTCATGTAGTCTGTTTTGTACTTAACTGCTTATTTGACCTGGCTGATGTCTGCACAGACCTGTTTTCAGTTAAGATGGGGTTATTTATTCGGACCTCTCAAGATTGTTTATTTGTCACAGACACAGTTGTACAAGTACAATGTGCAGTGAAATGTACCCTGATTCGGTCCTGAGACTGCAGTGACCTCCACGTGAATTTGGTCTGTGCACGTGTGTCTGTGTTTGTGTGTCTGTGTATGCATATGTATGTGTGTTTGTGTATGCGTGTGTGCTTGTGTGTGTGTGCGCTTGCCAACTAACTTGCATCCTCGGCTTTCAACCTATGCCACCCCATCACCTTTCATGGCAGTGATCCTGAAGGTCGTGGCTACCTTGATGAAGAACTCCTCCCCCAGTGCCGAATTGATGGAGGTCCGTCGCCTCTTTTTGTCCGACATGATCAAGCTGTTCAGCAACAGCCGGGAGAATCGGCGGTGAGCGATGCTGTCCGTGCGTGTCTGCAACAGGTGGCTTCATCATCGAGCAGCCAGGGTAGCTGGGTAGCTGGGCAGTGAGGAGCTGTCCCCCTTACCTGGTGGGACTCCGTCTCGTCTCGAGCTCCATTCACAGCAGCAGTTTGATCTGCCCAAGCCTGTCTGTCTCACCAGCTGAGCCTTGAACTAGCACAAAGCAAGTTTACTGTCTAATAATCAGAGATGATGCTCCTCACGCTTCAGGCTACAATAGCATGTGACAGTAATTTAGTTGAGCAAGGACTTCTAACTGTAGGTCCTTATTTAAGATGATTGCTTCTATTCAAAGTGCCTTTAATGTTATATCTTGGTTCATTTACACAGCTGAAGAAATTCAAGCTAACTACCTTCACTCAGCCTTTAGAGTACCTTGAACCTGCAGCCTTTTGATAAGTTCTACCCCAAATTATGGAATAATGAGGAGTACAGAAGTACTATTGAGTGTATTGAGAATTTCATGTAATTTTGTAACTGGAAAAGTATTGTCACACTCCACATAGTGATGCTGGTCTGTGAAAAGTACAGAGCAACCTATCAAATCAAAATGAGATTGAATATCCTACTTGCTGCCTGTTAAATATCGCCCTCTGCAGGCCAGTTACATTTTTCTGTATTGATTGAGCATTTGATTATTTTACTGAACATAATTTTATTAGCAACTTTCTCATTTCATAATTTCCTTATTATTATTAGCTATAAATGTTCAAAACTAACATATGAGTAACGAGTAGATGTAGTAGAGTAATCATAGATTAAGGAGGGACAGTATAGCAGAATACTGGGAATTGAAAAAGAAAATACTGCTTAAAATACCCATGAAACAAAATGAGTATTTGATTGATATTTCATTCATGTCAAACGGTCTCCTGAGTGCAGTGTGAGTGTCAGTGTGCAGTGTCAGCGTGCAGTGTCAGGGATGAAGCACTCTGCTCTGATGCCTCACCAACTGCCCCCCAGGTGCCTCCTCCAGTGCTCTGTCTGGCAAGACTGGATGTTCTCGCTTGGCTACATCAACCCCAAGAACCCTGAGGAGCAGAAGATCACGGAGATGGTGTACAACATCTTCCGCATCCTGCTGTACCACGCCATCAAGTACGAGTGGGGCGGCTGGCGCGTCTGGGTGGACACGCTGTCGATAGCACACTCCAAGGTGAGGGCCACGTTGGTTTGGGAAAAGCAGAGAAATGCTGCTCTCTGCTGGTGAGATGGAAGCTTTGTTAAAATCAGCTAAGTTAGGGTGCAATCTAGCAGATTGATTTTTTTTAAATCATAAATCATGGATGGAGCTTCCCTAGTATTTACAAATTTTTCAGAAAATGTGATCAATCAGTTTCAAAAACAGCACGACTTGAATCAGTAGGTCTGTCTGTTTAATGTCCAGGTGACGTATGAGGCTCACAAGGAGTACTTGGCCAAGATGTACGAGGAGTACCAGCGGCAAGAGGAGGAGAACATCAAGAAAGGCAAGAAGGGTCTAGTCAGTACCATTTCTGGCCTGTCTGCTTCGGGCATCAAGGGCGCCATCGAGATCCGTGAGATCGATGACAACTCGCAGACGCAGACGCCCGAGAGCGAGGCCGACTACCCTGAAAGCGCTGACTCACGCCACCTGCTGGTGGACTCCAAGGGGCCGGATGAGCTTGCAGGTGGCGAACGGCCTGTGGGCGGGGTGAGGGTGGAGGTGCATGACCTGCTGGTGGACATCAAGGCAGAGAAGGTGGAGGCCACAGAGGTGAAGCTAGACGACTTGGACCTGTCCCCGGAGGTGCTGCGCCTAACGGAGAACGGGCCGCTGGTGGAGGTGGACTCTCTGCTGGACAATGTGTACTGCACCACTGTGGGTAACCTGGGCGGCGTCCTGGTGTCCAAGGAGAGTGGCGAGGACAAGAATACCGGGCCACTCATCACCCTGGCTGACGAAAAGGACAGTGTCACCGGCGACGGCGGCTTCCTGTTTGGCAAGGTAGGCGGCGGCCCAGACAACAAGCTTCTTGGGCATCTGACCTCCGCCGAGAGGCTCGTGCTGTCCGGCCCAGAGCCCCCGGTCATTTCCAGCAGCAGCGCCGATGACCTGGGCCTGCTGGCCCACATGACAGGCAGCTCCGACCTGCCATCTGCTCCCAATCTCTTGGAGGACACTGAGTTCAAACTGCACGCAGTCCTGGAGGACCTCAACTCCATGGTGGAGCCTGATGCCATCCCCAAGGTTACTGACTATACCACCGGGGGTGCTATGGGGACAGAGGGCGATGCATCTGCCACAAAAAGCGGGGGCACCGTGGATGCGGGCAGCACCAACTCTGACACCGAGAGGTCCGATGATGGCAAGGATAAAGAGACTAAAAAGATCCAGACCACAGCGACCACTCAGGTTTGACATTTAGCATGATTACTATAGGGCACCACCCAATGTTGCGTAAGAAAGGTTCAACAAATTCTGATTGCCTGTCAGTAACTTATGTGAGTGTGTGCTGCGATGGGTTGGCGCCTCATCCTGGGTTGTTTCCTGCCTTGCACCTTCAGGCTTCGGACCCACCACGACCCAGAATAGGACAAGTGGTTACAAATGGATGGATGGATATTACAAATTTATTAGTTTTATGACATGAAATCATTACTTTATTCATTTGTTTAGAAAAAATATGTCACAGTATAAACATACAGTAGATTTAAGTAACACATTCATTTGAAATAGTAATAAAATAAAACCCAATACAATAGCTCTAAAAGAGCTGTTATGAGTTAAAAATGTATTTGGTAAGTAGTCTCATTGGGTGCTTTTTAATTAGTAATAACATAAAACACCAAACATTTGTGCTAAGTAGCCCTTTGGGGGCCAATGACCACAACTGGAATTAATAGCAAAACAGCAAGAACTCAGTAAGTCAGTCAAAAATTATGACACTCAAAAAAAGGAAAATGTCTGTGTGATTAGACTTTGCTTCTCGATAAACTTTTGTTATGAGACCAATAAATTTGAATTAAGCAAGTGTCCGAAGACCTTTTGTGAGCATTGAATATGGCAGCAGAGTTACTGTGACCTAGAACTACTTAAGTGGTTATAATGAAGGGTCTCTATATTGGGTGTCTATATATCATTCTTTCTTAATGTTCTCAGAAACATTCTGTTCTAGATGATCTCCCTGATGATTATGTTTCAAGCATGTTCTTATTACTGCCATATGCTGAGTGCGGCCTTGAGCTAGGCTGATTTAAGAGCAATTCTGGCACGCTGCATAGCTGTGGTTTCACTGGCCTGACCAGCCTGGCTCCGAAACACTGCTGCTTGCGAATGGCAGGAAGCCCTTGCAGCGGTCTGCATTTGTTTTTGCGGCTGCTTATGCGCCTGCTCGTGATTGCCACAGCTCTCAGGTGCTGCCTGGTATAGGGGTGGCCATTTAAGTGGTGGGTGGGGCTAAGGGACAGTTTGTACCTCTACCTTTGGCCTGTTTCATGTAGTGGGTGGGGCTGGGGAATAGACTGCACCTCCAATTTTAGCTTGTTTCATATAGTGGGTGGGACTGAGGGACAGTCTGCACCTCCACCTTTGGCCTGTCTTACATGGTGGTCAGTGCTGGGAGACAGTCTATACCTCCACCTTTGGTCTTTCTTACATGGTGGTCGGTGCAGGGAAACAGTCTATACCTCCACCTTTGGCCTGTCTTACATGGTGGTCAGTGCTGGAATACAGTCTGTACCTCCACCTTTGGCCTGTCTTATATGGTGGTCGGTGCTGGGAGGCAGTCTGTACCTCCACCTTTGGTCCGTCTTACATGGTGGTCGGTGCAGGGAGACAGTCTATACCTCCACCTTTAGCCTGTTATACATGGTGGTCGGTGCTGGGAGGCAATCTGTATCTCCACATTTGGCCTGTTTCATGTAGTGGGCTGGGATGGGGAATAGACTGCACCTCCACTTTTAGCCTGTTTTATGTAGTGGGTGGGCCTGGGGAACAGTCTGCACCTCCACCTTTGACCTGTCTTACATGGTGGTCATTGCTGGGAGACAGCCTGCACCGTTGCCATTGCACAGATGCCGTGCAGTCCGCGGTCTGATGAGCTCACGGCCTCAGAGAATCAGAAGGCAGGGATAAAGCTCAGGCTTGATGCTCTTTTCGAGGTGTCTGCTGAGCACACTGCACAGAGGTTCTTGTGCTGATTTAGGCCTGTCCGCCACAGGTGTGTAATGGCCTGGGCCTGTGGTCCCTTAAAAGCCTTTGAGTGGGTATTTTATATGCATCACTGGCATTTCCTTGGGAATTTTCCAGTGAAACTATTTCACATCAAACATGTCTACACTGTTCTTTTGAAAAAAATCCATATTCATTCTGTAAAAAGCAAAAATAACAAAAAATGGCTAAATCTTTTGAGTTTAGTTTGTCAGAGGACTTTATAATTTTCATTTACAGTTTGATAGATTCATTTTTCTTAGGGGCCTGACCAGGAAATGTGTTTGGAAGATGGTTAGCATATCGTAGTGTAGTGCTGCTAATGAACAGTAGAGGGCAATGTGGACAAAGCTAACTGCACCGTCTGCAACACCCCCAGCAGACTCTGCATGGGCGGATGTCCAGCCACATGGAGCGGGACCTGCGTGTGGACCTGGGCTTCAGGGGCATGCCCATGACGGAGGAGCAGCGACGCCAGTTCAGCCCAGGCCCACGGACTACCATGTTTCGCATCCCAGAGTTCAAATGGTCACCTATGCACCAGCGACTGCTGACCGACCTGCTCTTTGCCCTGGAGACCGACGTCCACGTCTGGAGGAGGTCAGAGGTCACAGCCTTCCATGAGCAATCATCCTCTCTTCAGTCCATATTTCCCTGTTAAAGCAACTGACTAGTGATTTACTAAAATATACCAGTAATTATTTAATTGCTTTTTATAAAACTAACAAATTTTGTCTTATACCGATGGACATATTACAAGGCATAATGAGAATAAGTGCTATATTTAGGGGTCCTGGAATTGGACCTTATAGTCTGCTGGTTCCGACCTGTATGCCACCTGTCACCAGCAGCATAGAAGAAGCACTGAATGAAGCACTTGCCCATTCTTCTCTCAATCCTTGCAGTCACTCGACCAAGTCAGTCATGGACTTCGTGAACAGCAATGAAAACATCATCTTTGTCCACAACACAATTCACCTCATCTCTCAGATGGTGGACAACATAATCATTGCTTGTGGTGGAATACTTCCTCTCCTGTCAGCAGCCACCTCACCCTCTGTAAGTGCAAGCAAAGCTCTATGGCGCCATCTTGTGGCCATTGCGCATCACTGCTTTCTATGGACAGATGAGATTCTGTTCTTTGTTTATGGCTTTAATATTCTCTTGTTTTCTTCCCCTGCCCTGTTGTGTTTTAATTGGATGCATATCCAGGGTTCAAAGGTCAGTGGCTTTAAGTGTCTGTATGTGTCAGCTGTGTATGTGTGTGTATACACACACACACACACACACACACATATATATACACATATATGTGTATTTATATATATATAAATATTTATATAACATACAGTATATATACACACGTAAATATATTATATGACGATATACAATGTGTGTATATTTCATATTTTAATATCAATACAATTAGCTAAACATGTAATCGTATGTTTGAAGAATTTAGAACTGGGTTGAATGAGCAACTTAAATATTGTTGCAAAATGTCTGCTAAACAGCCGGTGTTACAATCTTGTGGGGGGAGTGGGGTGTATGTAGAGGCCCCTGGCATACAGCAGTATTACAAAGTGAATGCAGCACTCATCTCAGATGTTTTGGGAATTTTAGCTGAATGTTGTGGGAACGTTATGCGAGCGTCATGTGAAGACACTACAAAAAGTCAGAAGGAAAAAGTCCTTTGTTATTTGGATCTCTGATGCTGCTGTGATGCTCCTAGCTTAATGCTCATACTTAAGCTATGAAGTTCGTCTCTGCGCTTCGACACCTGTCTCCCGCATCCTCGGAGCATAAACAGAAAAGGAGCTGTGATACAGTAATTGCAGCCCTCGCTAAGTGTGCTTTGCCTTGTTGGTGATTGTTGTGATTGTCGTCTAGGGGGATGCTGTCCTTCATTTTAAAGGGGGCTCCTCTTATCCCGTACATGTATGTTTGTCTGTGTGTGTCAGACGGAGCTGGAGAACATGGAGGCCACGCAGGGCATGTCCTCAGAGACAGCCGTGACCTTCCTCAGCCGCCTGATGGCCATGGTGGATGTGCTGGTGTTCGCCAGCTCCCTCAACTTCAGCGAGATCGAGGCTGAGAAGAACATGTCCTCTGGGGGCCTAATGCGGCAGTGCCTGAGGCTAGGTGAGTGTGTGGCGTCTGTCTGTCTGCGTGGCTCTGTCTATCTGTTTGTATCTCTCTCTGTGTGCCTGTCTGTGTATGTCTGTCTGTGAGTGTCTGTGTGCATCTGCCTGTCTACCTGTCTGTCTGTCTGCATGGCTCTGTCTACCTGTTTGTGTCTCTCTGTGTGTGCCTGTCTGTGTCTGTCTGTCTGTGAGT
>JAODJX010000039.1:14557991-14568738 GCA_026776945.1 Isichthys henryi | reverse complement strand
CCCCCCCCCCCCCCCCCCCCCCCCCCCCCCCCCCCCCCCCCCCCCCCCCCCCCCCCCCCCCCGCCCCCCCCCCCGGCGCCCCCGGCGCCCCCCCGCCCCCCCCGGGGGGGGGGCATCCCCTGCCATGTGTCCTGTAATGGACTGCCATCCCATCCAGAGCGTCCCCTGTCTTGTGTCCTCTGATGGACAGGTATCCCTTCTGTGGGGAGCGTCCCCTGCCATGTGTCCTTTGATGGACAGGCATCCCATCTGGGGGGGGAGGGGGCATCCCCTACCTTGTGTCCTGTGGTGGACAGACGTCCCATCCATGTGGGGCATCCCCTGTCTTGTGTCCTGTGATGGACAGGCATCCCATCTGGGGGGGAGGGGGCATCCCCTACCTTGTGTCCTGTGGTGGACAGAAGTCCCATCCATGGGGGGCATCCCCTGCCATGTGTCCTGTAATGGACAAACATCCCATCCAGTGTGTCCTCAGCCTCATGCCCTGTACATCGTGGGACAAGTTTTAGGCTCACAGCAACCCTCAAGGAGTAGTAAGATGGATAGTTGGAAAATATCCCAATATTTTGGATGGATTTTTCCTGTGGGCTTTCATATCAGCTTTTGTGTGTACAGGTGGCCGTTTTCAGCCATATGTTTCGACAGCCTGAGATGGCATTGCAGATTTGGTGAAACATAAAGTTCATATGTACACAGACATGGATCTCCTTATTGAGTGACACCTACTGGCATGAACTGTATGGCAGAAATGACACCTGCTTTTCGAAGAGAAAGGCTGAATTTGGTTGGCTTCTGGAGCTGCCAATCTTGTTAATTGTCCAATGAAAGTAGCCTGTCAACTAGCATATTTTAATCATTGTGCCCAGTCTCAGGCTAGTTGGAGCAGAGTAAGCGGCAGAAGCCATCTCCCTTTTAGATCACTGACTCAAATTGAGAGGTCACATAGGCCTGGTTCTCGTAAGCGTGCGAGCGCACGGAACGAGTTAGGGAGCTGAGCTGTGGGGATTTATGGGCGAGTGTGTCCAGATGTGGGCGCCGCAGCCAGCAGATGAAAGAGGGTCCTGCTCCCGCTGACAGCTTGGAGCCAAGACTCCACAAATGTTTAGTGGCCATTAAAGCCGGGTGAATCAAAGGGAAGCGAATAAAGGAGACAGCGTGCAGTTATGGTGCTCACCGAAAAATGATCTCAGGCGGGGCCACTATCGGGATCCTTTTGAACAATGCTCTTATATGACTACATATGGGGCGGCTGGAGGTTAAGAGATATGGATGTGAGCTCTACCACCGGGGGGCAGAGCTGTTGTACCTTTGATGTAGTTATAACTTGAATTTCCAGTATATGTTCAGCCTTATAAATTTGTGAGATGTGTCAAATGCTTTAGAAGTGATGGCAGCATTAAAACTCACTGTTTCAAATTATCTGTGACTTTGTGAAACTGCATCAGGTTTGCATTTTCAGGGCAGGTCAGGGGACTGCAGCAGGCCCTGTCCAACATTACATGCTGCATAGTGTGTGGAATAAGCAGAACTGGTATCCTGTAAGTCCAGCATTTACCTGGACTGATTAATAAGGATGCTGCAGCTATTCTATATGGGGAAAAGTCTCTCTACTGCCCTCTGGTGGTGCACTGAAACACAGCTTGTTTTCTGGTTTTGTTACATAAATATTACTTTTAGCTGCTTAGCGAATATGTTCTTGTCTAGAGTGGCTTGCAGTATTTATGAAGATGGATTTTTTTTATTAACACATTAAGCAACTTCAAAGTAGCAAAGCAAGGTTTCTCTCTGGAAACATCAGGCTGCCGCTTTGCATCTGCTTGGGTCTCCTTCAGATCAGACCTTGCATTAAGGGGAAGCAGGATTCATGTCTTTATTGCGTCTCTGCTGTGTTCGATCGGCTCAGGATGCTGGTTTTCATCCTGCCTGGTTCACATCGGTATCTATTGCCTGAATAGGCACCGATCAGATTTATGCAGGACAGAGATCTCTCAGCTGTGGCTTTCCTCTGCCATTCCAGTCACAGCTCACAGCCTCCCATGCAGTTGTTGCGGCTAAACATTCATTTTACCTCTAGAGAAAGTTGCAAACTGAATTAACATCTGAGGCAGAAATGATTGTTTTTATATTGCTGGTTTATTGCCCTGTAATGATGTTTACCGAGAATTACTCCAGCGATCTTTATCATCTTATTATTCTGCTATTGAATGGCTAAAAATGAACATGTGTGGTGGACTTTTCCAGTTCTTCATTCTCAGTTGCTGCTTGATGGGTCTTCGTTCTGTTTCAGGAGTGGCAGAACTCGATCCAGAAGAATGCAGGCCTTGCCTTCATCGAGCTCATCAATGAGGGCAGGTAAGCGGCTACGTAGCATGGGCAGAGCTCAGCTACACCATCTCTGTAATCAGCCTGCTGCTCAGCTGTCCTCGGGCCACCTCTCCGGACTCTGGGGATTAACGCAGGCGCGCAGATTAGCCTAAATCCTATTGCAAGGCGAGGAACTACTATAGGACACATGGCTCTCTCAGGGAAGTGTAAGGAACGGGAGTGAGGGGTGACCTCAAACTATGAGTGAGAGAAGGAGGAGTGACTGGGCCATCATGTGTGTGTGCTCAGCATAGGTGCGGAGCCTCGGACAAGCAGTTTGGTGGGAAGGATTTAGGTCGGCTCACACTGAACCCATCTGCTGGCCCATGTGTTACAATGCCCCCACTGCCAATCGCCACACACACACCACCTCACGCCCTAGGCCACGGGCCTGCTGCAGGGTGCTGTCCAGGGTGCTGGCCTGGAGGCTTGTGGCTGCCCATACGTGCTGCTGCATCTGCTCCGCCCACATCTCAGCCAGTACATCTGCTGCGCCCACTTCCCCACTGCTCCATCTGCTCCACTCACATCCCTGCTGCTTCATCAGTTCCCCTCACATCCCTGGCTCTCCTTCTGCCCGCCAACTTGCCCGCTGCTACATTTGCCCCGCCCATGTCCCCACCACTCCATCTGCTCCTCCCACGTTCCCACCGCTTCATCTGCTCCACTCGCGTTCCCTCTGCCCCATCTGCACCACCCACGTCCTGTGCTCTCCATCTACTCCACCCACATCTTCGCCGCTCCAGCTACCCCAGCCTTGTCCCTGGCTCTCCACCTGCTCTACCCACATTCCTCCCACTCCCATCTGCTCCGCCCACATCCCAGGCTTTACATCTGTTCCGTCCACATCCCCAGTTCTCCATCTACTCCGCCCACATCCCCGCCTCTTCATCTATTCCATTCACGTCTCTGCCACTTTACCTGCTCCGCCCACGTCTTTGCCGCTTCATCTGCTCCACCCACATTCCTGCTGCTCCATCTGCTCCGCCCACATCTCTGCCGCTGCATCTGCTCCACCCATGTCCCTGCTGCTGCACCTGCTCCACTCATGTCTCTGCCCACAAGCCTGACCTGCTCGTTCAGAGCCTTGGTAAAGGTCCTCATAATTGGGACCTTCAGGACATTGTGTAGCCAGCTCTGTATACACACCTCCTGTTTCCTTTGTCTTGAGTCCTCTCCGTCTCCCTGCATCTGCCTAGCTGCTTTCTGAATCCCCCCGTGAGCTCAATGGCACGTTTACTGTATCGTGTTCCATGTGGATGTGGGGTCGGGGCTTAAATGCTGCTTACTGGATGCCCCACTGTGGGTTTGGGCACCGCATCTGCAGAAAAATTGTCAAGACCCAGGTCACCTGAATTCCCAACACACGCTGGTTGCTTTTTAATTTTTCTGTTGAATTTTCTGGTCACTGACCACCCTCCCCTGCCCCCCCCCCAGATGTAAATCCAGGCTGGTTGTTTAAACAAACATTACTGGGTAACTGGGTCGGCTGTAACTGGTGAATTTACGGTGGAATGGCGCAGGACTCTGCTTCGCAAGAGACAGCACAGAAACTGGCGGGACCCCTAGGCTCGGCCCACTGCATCGTGGGAAACGGGCTGAGGTGCATTGAGGCGTTGCCATGAATTCACACTGAGCACAGCTAAATTATAGCTCTCCCTCTGACTCCCAAGACCTGGCCTTTATGCAGGCTTTTTATTGTGGAAGGACATGCATAAGAGCGTGTGGCGTGGAAGTTGTTGGTTCTGGATGGGCAGCTCGCTTTCTTTGGAAGCTTGGCAGCCAACTGGAAAGGCCCCTTCTCTCTCTGCCTTTCCTCCTTTATTTATTTTTCTTTTTGCTGTGGGAATATTACACATCTCAGTCCACTTAGTTAATGTCACAGGAAATGAGCAGCGCAGACATTCAGACCCAGGGCAGCTGTGGGCGGGTGAGAGCTGCGGTTTGAATTGACTGTGTGTTTACCCCCTGAACCCCCTCCACCCCCCCGTACCTCCGTTTCCCTTCTAGACTCCTGTGCCATGCCATGAAGGACCACATTGTGCGCGTGGCCAACGAGGCCGAGTTCATCCTGAACAGGCAGCGTGCCGAGGACGTGCACAAGCACGCCGAGTTTGAGGTGGGTCCCGGCCGACTGGCACCCAGCGCTAAACCATCACATCAGGCAAGCAAGTGTGTACCATGGGGCATACACGTGGCAGGGGGGGCTCCCCTATGCTCACCTATAACTCCCATCCCCCCTCCCATGTTCACCTCTAAGGTTGACCTTTCCCCCATGCTTACCTCTGGGGGTGATCCCCGCTTGCGCAGTCTCAGTGATTAACTGGCATATGCTATTACCACTCAGGCACGTCCCAGTACTCATTCCTGCTCCTTGGAGAGACGTCTGCACGCAGTTAGTGCTTAAAATGTTCCCATCTCAGTATTTCTGAATGTTCCTGCCCTGGGAGGTTCACCACCACAAGATATGAAGGTCACACAATTGTCAAGAATTGATATTGACCCAGCATTCCTTCTCACTAGCATCTGTTTTGTCCTCTCCTCGATGTGCCCCCTTACCATGCAGGAGTTCAGTGACCCCACATGCAGACAGGGGTGTGGTGGGATCGCACGCACATGCGTTCTGGGACCTTTGATTGTTCTGTAATCCCTCCCTTGTCTCCTGTTGGGGCCCAGTTATTAGCTGACAAAGCAGGGATTTAATAAGCACGCATGCTGCTAATGGAATCTAGGGGTCTGGGGCCTCCCCAGACCCCCCCTCCCCCACACACACATGCACACACACTGACACAGAAATGGTGGGGGGGGGAGCTCATGAGAAATATAACCCTCAATTAAGGCAATATGCTCTTCAATCAGAAAGTGGCAGAAAAAAAGGAATTTTCAATTTTTGTCAGTGGGGATTTTGGACGTTAATGAAATTAAGTCTGCACACACACACACACACACACACAGAAGCTCCTGTCTCTCACACACACTGCACCATCTGTAAGCTCAGCTCAGTTCTCCTGTAAGCTGACAGAGATGAGGAGTGATGAGGTTTTTATCTGGCAGGCACAGCCCTCTGGAAGCAGAGTCTCGATATGATCGTTCCGGAAACCCTTGACCCCGCAAGATAAACCAGGAGAGATGTTCAGGGAGGTCATTGGTTAATGGGGACGTGGGCCATCCAATCCGCTGCCCAGTGACAGCAGGCGTTCGTCATCTGACAGTGCCCCCTGCTGTGAGGGGGAGGCAGTCAGGATGTTTTTATGATGACGCTGGCGAGCTCCCGTATGCCTTAAACTGATAAATAATGTTTGATATTTGTCAGCGCTCGGCGCGCTGAAGATGACAAGTGGCGATTGAGTTATCTACCGTTTGAAGAATCCACCGAGGTACCATATCTGACAGAATTCAAATATAAAGCAGGAAATTCAATTAAGTTTCAGCTACTGTTAGCAAATTAGATTTTGAATATTGGGGGGGGGGTGAAATCCCCCCAGGCCACGCAATAAGACAATCTTATTTCAGCTGCAGAGATGCTCACATGTGCCGGGTGAGATTACCTTTCCTCTGACTAGGGACCTCAAAACCTCCGGCAGCCTCCGCAAACGTCACGTAAAAAAAATTCCCCAAATCACACTGTTGTATTTTCATGTAACCTCTGCTCCCTCCCACCGCACGTTGTTCATTTCCTAAAAAAAGCGTTCGGCTCTTCGCAAACGGCTGACAGGACATTCTCTACCTTAAGCGTGATGAATGACCTCACAGTGCTCAGGTTCAAGGTAATAATGACAAATAGATAATATTGTCGCCCTCGTATATATAGTTAACCAGCTGCCTCTTTTATTAAATCCTAGTTGCTGGATCGGCTAAATAGCAGAGAGTAAATGACTGATTCCTGTGTCTTTTTTTCCTTTTTTAAAGTGAAATTGATGATAATTGCTGCCAGCTTTACGCCGCGTATTTATTCCCGCCCTGCCTGTCCCCTGCACTTCATTAACCTCGGCGAGTGCAGTTTCCTTAACAGTTTTCCTGTTACCTTCCTGTTGGTGGTTTGATTTACTGCCTGATGCTTGTCTTGGGCCTCCAAAGTATTAGTTTTTATATATTTATCTAACGCGTCCCTTTCACCTAATTCCTAAAACCTAGCCCCCCACCCCCAAGCCTTTTTGTGTGAGTCAGAGGGGAGAAAGAAAGCCATACCCCCCAACTCTGAAATTCACATGTACTGTAAATGCAGGCAAAATATCTTCACATCCAAAAGGAGTCACATCGGTTTCTAGGATCTGTTTGTTTTTTTTGTTTTTATTGAGATACACACACACACACATACATACATACATTTGTAATTATATCTTTGTGAGGACTCTCCATTCATTTCGATAGAGATTACTCTAATCCCAACATGCATGACGACCTTAACTCCTACCCAGCCCTAACCTCAACCATAAGTAACCAAACAAAATACGAGCCTTTTGGCACTTTTTTGATTTAATTCACAGATCTTTGAAAAAATGGTCTCCACAAAATCAAAATAACAGGTTTTTTTTTATCAAATTGTGGGGACATTTAATACACACATACACACTCTTATTCACAATTTAACCATTAATGCATCCCCCCCCCTCACCCCCCCCCACTGATAGTCGAACTGTGCCCAGTATGCGGCGGACAGGAAGGAGGAGGAGAAGATGTGTGAGCACCTGATCAGCGCCGCCAAGCACCGGGACCATGTGACGGCCAATCAGCTGAAGCAGAAGATCCTCAACATCCTGACCAACAAGCATGGGGCTTGGGGGACCCTGTCGAAGAGGTAAGGGCCCGGGGCCAGTCTGGGGGACCTTGTTGCAGAGGTAAGGGGCCGGTCTGGGGGACCTTGTCGCAGAGGTAAGGGCCCGGGGCCGGTCTGGGGGACCCTGTCGCAGAGGTAAGGGCCCGGGGCCAATCTGGGGTACCCTGTTGCAGAGATAAGGGCCCGGGGCCGATCTGGGGTTTGCCAGCCCAGACAGCTGCAAGCATTGAGAATCCAGACTGAACACTACCCCCCCCCCACCACACACACACACACACACACTTGGCATGGCAGGAGTGACAGTAGCGGTTGGATGTAATTTTCTTGCCGTTCACCGGGGTCAGGCTTCAGGTCGGCAAACTCAATTATGGCACAGATCGCCTTAATCCCCGGGAGATTGCTGATTGGCTGGTGTGATTGTCAGACTTGCGGCCAGAGCCCAGGTCAGCTTTAGGCCCCTCCACTGCGCGGCCAAGATGGCAGAGCACCTGGATGCTGTTTGAACATCCCCTGGGCCTTGCTAAGTCAGCCCAGCCCAGCCGGTACAGATTTGGTAGGAGAGACCCCGTCAGATGCAGAGGTAAATGTTGATATTTTCAGCGTAAGCAGAGTGATTGGCGAGCCAAAGCCGTCATTCAGCAGCGGGCAGCTGCGGGAGGGGCCTTCACTTTCGAAACGCTACAGGGATCCGGCTTCTGAATGTGGCTCTCACTTCCTGACATTTCATCTGTCAGCTTAATCTTGAGATTGTCCAGGGCAGCAGTCAGGGCCGGTGCTGCTGCTTCCTCTGAGCGCAGAGCGCTCGCTTAGCCAGTCTTCCCAAACAGTGATGCTTTGTGATCTTATACTATAGAACCCATGTTAGATAGTTAGATCACTATTTACACTTATTTTCTTGTGTATAAAAGCGTGTGTTGCTTTACAGTAATCATGCCTCATTTTGCTTTCTCGCTGATTGTCATGGTGCTAACTTATTTACTCCCTCATTTCCTCCCTCCCTCCCACCATCCATCCATTCATCCATCCATCCATCCATCCCTCCATACAATTCTCATAACCGCTTATCCTGGGCCAGTGGTGGGCTGTCCCAGCATGCACCAGGCATGAGGCAATATGGGAATGCCATCCCATTCATTTGGTCATTTATTCATTCATTTTAAATTCTTGATTAAAAGTTTGCATTAAAAACTTTTGAAGGTTGCAGGAACTAAGCATCCACTGAATATTACATTCCAATATTTAATATTGCACTGTAATAAAAACAGAGCAATAGGTTCATGAAGGTAATGACTGTGACCGTCATCATGGCCTGTTGACAGCCTTTTATCTGCAAGCACAGCTGGGGTCTTTGCATACTTGCTGTGCTGCGGCTGATCTGCCCACAGCCGAGTTAAAAACCATGTGTTCCCAAGGTAGGTCATCAAAGGATTAGTTCCATGTATTCAGTGGCAAAGGATATTAATGAAAAGCAGTTGGAATGAATTAGAAATGAGGGAATCGTCTTTGTGTAATTAGCACGATAGGTGTAAGTGCAGTGAGTGAGTGTACGTTTGGGTTCTGGATTTTACAAGCTGCTTTGTTTGCAGACAACAGCATCCCAACCCCCTGCCACCATCACACTTGCCCACTGAGGCCGTAGCCATTGGAGCCTCATGGTCGCGAAGGCCTTCCTTCCTCCATAGGTGATTCTGGCGGACCATTCCGGGCCGTTCCTTTGACCCCCCCGGTGTGACCACTGATGATTATAAAGCAGTTAAATCACTGGGAGCTCATCTTTTGGTAGCCTAGCCAGGTGCCAAATCGCATTTACCCCCGGCCCCCCATGCTGTGTCAAATGCTGCAGGTGCTCATAACCACAGGCTGGGTGTGTCGACAGCGCCTGACAGAGGCCTGTTTGGATTGAACGGAAGGTTAACTAAATGTTTGTGTGTGTGTGCGTGTGTGTGAGTGTGTGTGCGGATGCCGGGCTCCTGAGTCCTGCAGGCAGGGGCCATCCCAAAAGACAAACGACCCAATATTCCTCGCAGCTCGAGGCTCCGTTACAGTCGAGCACCACGGCCTTATTCAATGCTACATTAACTCCTCCATTTATGCCGCTTGGGGAAAACATATATAAATAAAAATATATATAAATAGTCCCTGCAGGCATGCTGGAGCGATCATCCATTACGTCTGTCTCTGCGTGAGATGTGATTGACTGCATGTGCGATTTAATGCGAGATGCAGCCTATCAAAATGATGGTGATTACGTTTAAATTGCTGAAAATTAAATGGTTACAAACACAAAGTACTATTAAGGAACTGAGCTATCAGGCTGATGTGTAATCAGGTGCAGATTCCAGGAATAGCTTTCAGAACACTGGTGATGTGAATATTTTAAATCAGTATTTTGAAGTTAAACTTTCTGTACAGCTGTACTTTGCGATGTTGGTGTCTGAAGCTCTGGTTGGTCTGTGATCTGCTGTCGCCCAGCTGGGGTGGCGGTGCAGAGAAATGGCCATTTCTCATTGGGCTTGGAGGGTAGTGGCAGTATGATGGTGTCAGACTACACTCACAACTCTCTGTTTGGGGAGTTTTTGCACTTGGTGGTATGGAGAACCGTAGGACATAGGATATGAGGCACCGGGACCCCTGATGTCATGTGATCCAGCTAATTCCTGGCAAATGGCTGTTGGTCATGTGATTGGAAAACATGAATGGAAATATTAATTGGGCAGTGGGCGCGGGATGCTATGGCGGACAGCTGGAGCCGCGTGGAACCTGGCGGGGCGTGACAGGAGCCATCACCATGGATGCTCGCGCCTTCATATTTCATGCTCGCCTGATGATGAACGTCTCAGTATTGAGCCGGCATCAGGAAATCAATACTTCTCAAATTGAAACAGTATAGGGTTGTATTGATCTGTGCCGCTAAAGCCAGATGAAAAAAGCTTTGATACAGCTCTGCTGGACAGTGTGCAGCCTGGTAATGGCATCCTATCAATTTTACCTTCAAACTGATAAATCAAGTTGAAATTGGATGTCAGATTTTTTTTTTTTTTTATGAAAGACATGCCTCGCCCCCCCCCCCCCATTCCCTATCTCCCATTGACCTCCAACCTCTGCCAGTGGATTATAAAGTTCAGCCCTGACAGGGGGGGTCATGCATAGCCTTTTGAATGCGTTTTGGGAGTCATTTTGGAGCGGTCGTTTGGGGCTCATTTGTGCAAATCGGTGACTTTGGTGTGATGTCATATAAAATGTGTGGTGTCTGTAACATACTGTAATGGCTGTTTCAGGCACGGTGAAGTGTGACGGGTCCGCTGGCACTTTCAGGCCCTGTCAGTGGGGAAGAACTTGGAACGTCCCTGATTCTCAGACAGCTTCCTGGAGCCCAGAATGTTTCACTTCTTGACCAACATCCTCTCACCCATTTCTGAGCTTTATGTTGACCCCCAATTAGGGGACGGCCTCCTGAATGAATCTGGGAGGTGCATGCGCTTTTCGCCAGGTGGGGGGGTATGCTTTTCGCCAGGTCGTTGAGCCCCCAAACCAGAACTGAAGTGCAAATTGTGTCGTGGGGGGGGGGCCGGGTGCCGGGGCGGGGGGGGGGGGGGGGGGGGGGGG
>JAODJX010000039.1:14518474-14539842 GCA_026776945.1 Isichthys henryi | reverse complement strand
CCCGTATTCCGCCTGCCTGCCTGTCCCTTACCTGCCAACCCGCACGATCGCCGCTTGCGCCAGCCACGATCGTGACAAGGACATTTTGAAAACGATTTCTGGTACAATCTAGGCTGTGCAATTCTGAATCCCCTGGTTTGGTCAATACAGAGATTAGAGAAATGGTCATTTGGGGTTTTGCAGTGCTTTACAGACCGATTGGTAAACAGGAGAAGATGTGCCTTGGGATGACTGCAGGTATGCTCAGCTGAGCCAATCCTTGGCTCCAGAGCCACAGAACAAATGCAAAAGTAAATGTTTATATGTGAAGCTTCACAGAACAGATGAAGGATTTTTTTCTGAATTCCGAAATTCAGTATGGATTCAACAGCGACATTCCCGCACACACTTAGTTGCATCCTGAAATATTATCCTAGAGTCCTGACTGCCATGGCCAAGGAGTATGGCACAGGCGTAGGAACCTCACTGCAGGGTCTGAACGAGCTTCATGGTCAACCCACAACGTGGAAAGAAAACCAGGGTGTAGCTTTGCCCACCCAGACCGAGGGTATGGCAAGATACAGTATGATTCCTTCAGGATGTACTGAACATCAACTCATTTTATTCTGTCACTGGGTCTATTCTCCAGTTTTTTTTGCCTGCCTTTATTTTTTTTAGAAAACACATCTATCCTTTTTTTGTTTGTTTCTAAATGCACAAGCTTCTAAGGGTAGTCATTCATACTTCAATGAAGATTACCAATGTCCATTTTAACCACTAGGGGAGCTGCATTCAACTTAAACAAAGAGTCCTGGCACTGAATCTCTTTGGGTTATTGCTGTTGTATGTTGTAAAGACCCGAGCGGCTGACAAATTCAAAGCAGATTTTAAAAATAAAGTTAAACAGAACAGGAGGGGATGTTTGAAAACAGTTAATTGTTCCACTGTCTTTTAATGTGCGTGTGGAGAGATGGAAGGAATCGCTGGGGATTTAAAATGTATTTTTTTTTTTTTTTTTAAGGAAGCTTTTACGGGAAGAATCCACAGCTGTTTATTCAGAGCCTCACAGTTGGGTCGTCCGTGGGCCAGTGATATGCAGAGAGCAGTGTTTCGGTTCTCAGTCACAGTGCTGGGTCGCCCCAACGTGGCCGCTTAGCAGGCCCTGCTACCTGTGGGTGCTGGGGTTTGGCGGCGGTCGTGACCCGCACGCCTCGCCTGCTTCAGCTTTGGCGTCCGATGAGCTATTTTGTCTCTCGGCACGGCATGGAAAGGGGACGCGGAGCTCTGGGGGCGTGGGGTGTTGGCAGCTCTGGAGTCATGTACAGCATGAGATGAATAGCATCACTGCGCCCTGAGCATGGCCGCTCTTGGTGTGACACAGACAGTCCTCCACAGCTCACTTTAAGCCTTGAGTACCCCTCTAAACTACTACACTCAGGAGTAGCGGTGTAACAGTCAGTCTTTTGTTAATATGTTTATATGTGTGTTTTTTCCCTAAATCTCCAGCACAGCAGTGATGAAAGGTAGACTTGTATGTCTGAAATAGTTGCCATTCACATTTTCTCAGAAGCCTAACATCTTTGCATTGCGAGTTGCCTTTGAGAGAGTCTGAGCGTTGTGTATAGGTTGTAACATGGTTAATTTAAGCTGCAGCTTGTTAGATGGAGTACCACAGCATTTTGTGCACCATGAGAAAAAGCGATTGGAGATATCTGTCAGTCAGATGCCTGTAAGAGTATCTCCACATGCTTTGGAGAACCTGCCCAGGTTGGAATACTTCTGTCTGGTTTAGATTAGACCCTGTAAGCCCCCCAGCCCCATGCTAGGTTCCTGTCCCACTCTGTGTAGACGTTGAGCATGCTACCAGAACTCATGCTACAGCAGACTCTTCCTCAGAGTATATCTTGCCACATGCCTAACGGGATTCTGGGAAATGCGGCCGACACGCAAGATCCCATTTCTCTTTCCTCCCAGTGGTGACTGGGCCACTCAAGACTGTCGTCAGTCCTTTCACCAAGAGGCCTGCGACTGAACCTCTGCCAGCATCAAGGGGGGAAGATCTTTATAAATCTGACTCTTTCACAGATGAAGTTAATTCATTTGATATTTTAGCTGTTTGGCCTTTTGCTTCACATAGGATGCAAAATCCAAATTAAATTGTGCAGTTTCTCTCATATTACACCCGTTAGTGTGTTTCTTGGCTTGCACATACTCTCACTGAGTGTGACTTAAGGTGTATTTAGCTTAATGTTTTCTTATGAAATCTGGATCATGTGCCTTAGCAGTGTTTGTACAGGCTGTTGAATTTCATGTAAGACGTTGTCAAAGGTTAAAATGACCCCTTTAAATGTTTAAATGGATTATATGCATACAGAAATGTGTAGATAAATATTAAATATCATGGCAGTGCCCATTTTTATGAGGGGTATGAAGTGAATACGATCACCGTTTTAATTGTACAAGTTCCCATGATGCCCTTGTGCATTTGTTGCAGTACAAGGATGACATCACTATATCGGAAGTGAAAGAATCCAGGCTGATCGAGCGTTCCTTCCATAGTGATGAAATGCAAAAAAACCCGCCTAAATGCTAACGTGTTTTCCACTGTTATGTGGGGAAAAACGGAGCATTCCTGTTGTGGTTCTGTGAAATATTTGTGACAGTACATCAGGAAATATATTTGAGCCTGGTAATGCTGTAGTAAATTGGAATTTCTTGGTCAATTTGAAATTATAGCTGAGTTGTATATAAAATGACGACCGTGTTGCTGTTTGCTGTTGTGTATATAACGAAGCGCTAATGCATGTAGAATAAGCGCACACAGTGTTGTAATATTGATTGCTTGATTGTATTTCAACCCCAGAGGAAAAAGTTTTTTCGACAGCCTTTATGGTTCTGTGAAACCGAATGATGTCGTCTGAGCGCAGTTCATCCGTACTACAAACGCCTTCCCTAGAACAGCTTAATAGACGTATTTTTGCCCCCCCCGCCCCCGCCCCCTTACTTGTCATGTTTAGTATTGCATATGATAATGCTCTATCCTGTAACAAGACAGTTCGGACTTGGGTTTGTGGTTTTGGAGAAGAAAAAAAATTCAGGTGGTATTTTGATATGCGGACGGTGATCGTCTGTTAGTCAGTAGCGAAAATTGAAATGTAATATAGCAGGAAGGTGACATGAGAAGAAATAACAGCATTTGTTTTTGTTCTCGGAAATATGGTTATGTTCATTTTATGCAAAAACGAAAATAATACTTATCATAACTGTGTTTTTATGTATGTATGTATATATATATATATATATATATATAGATATATATAATATAATTTTATTTCTATAATTTTTGTGCAAAAGTTTATTATGCACTAAATGCTAGTATGTTTGTATTGTAATGTTATTGTTTTCTGATCACAGCATTTGAGTTTAGCATATTAATACATGCATGTCAATGAGCGGTTTTAAGGCGCCACTCCGGTGGTGTTTGCACTCCTGCGGTAGTGTATTATTCTTCAAGTAAACATGTAATACTATATCCTAATTATGGAAGAGCTATCCCGGGAGGGATTACTGGCTAATCCCTTTTCGCCTGCGTAGGATGCAGTGGATTAGCTGCGTATTGTCTTGTGCGTGTGTGTGTGTTTGTGTGTGTGTGTTTTTTCAAGTGCCCCTTCAGGCTACTGCACAATTGGCTCTGCACCTTTCAGACATGTTATTTTACATGGGAGGGGGCCGCTTGTAATTGAAGGTTTCCAGTCGACATGTGAAAGATAACATGCCATTAGCAGAGAGATCGTTATTCTGAAATCCTATTAAACACATGGCGAACACAGGACTGGGGGCACAAAACGGGGAGCCGCGACGCAGGACGGGGCGAATGAAACGGGGAGCCTCGAGTAATTTCTAAAAATTGCATGCCTGCGAGATTTATCTGATATTTAACTGAACGGCGGGCCACGTTAAATCAAAGTCATCTAAAATAATAATTATTCTGGGTGTAGCCTACTTCGTAAACGAAAATGGATGACGCATAATTGACTGTTTTTTCCTACATAATAGACATGTTAATAAACACAGTACAAATTCGTTTACTGCCATTAGTATTATTACTGTTAGTGTTCTCACTCATTCGCTGAAATGCATACGACGAAACAGTAAATATATGTAAATATTTGTATATATTATATTGCGCTACGTAATTTGTATTGTATACATGGTTATATATGGTATATAATCATGTAATTGTGTGTTTATATATATATATTCTGACATGTATATTAATATTTTATATTAATGTTAAGAATGTGCTGCTCAAGATACAATGAAAATAGGGGGAAATAGATTTTGTTATTTTAATATTTATTTTCCGCCCATGATGCACGAGAATTTAAATAACTAATAGCACTATCGCATCTGAATGGTATGTTGTAGGTTAAAAGGCTGCGATGCTCTGGTTAGAAAATGCTTTACGTAGTCAGTGCAGAGAGAGAGAGAGAGAAAGAGAGAGAGTGGGGGAAGTCGAGTCGGCAGTTTCTAAAAGCCGTCCACCAGCACAATGAAGGAGCGCTCTGGGAATTGAAACCAAAACCCACTTGTAATCTTGCAAGAGTATCCAGCATAATTGGCTGAGCAACCTAGATTAAGATTGATGAGACATTAAAGTGGCTCCTCGGAGTTGAGAAGATCGATAAATATCCCAATTTCAAGAGCTCTCTAGTGTGCGAGAAGGTATAGCGATCGGGGACACGGCGGGCTGTGTGTAGTAACAGCGCAGCGCCCTGTACGGAGCATGGAGGATGGAGAGCGGTGGTGTGGTCGAGACTGAGACATTAAGTGATCAAAATTATCCGAGCAATGCCCCCCCCCCCCCAAAAAAAGAAAAAATGGTGACCCTTAGTGGCAAGAAAAAATCTTATTTTTACAAGCTCTGCTGTTTGAGGGAAGAGTGGTTTTTTGGGATGTATTTATAAAGCAAGCTACCAAATCTCTGCATCTCACCTCAGTATCTCCACTTTGTCAAATAAAATCCAGATATTATATCCATATAACCACTTACAAATTGCCTTAGCTGAATTTATATTTTAAATCCCTGTAATAATAAAGCAGCTGGTTAAAAGGATATTTGGGCATTTTGATGAATGGCGTTTTATGTATTTCATTACCTGTTTTCTTGTCTGTGTCAGTCACACTACAGCATAATGTTTGGTATACATACAGTACAGTTGTAAACTTTGCTATGTTAATAATTAAGTAGAACGCATAGATTGACTCTTGTTATTATCGATGTAAAACTCGGCCAGTTATCTAATAAAGGCTTATCTACTGTTTCTCGTCTGTCATTCATATTCATCGAATTAATTTTTAATCACTTTAAATGCCTAACAATAAAACTGACGATTTGTGTAATTCTCTCAGAATGTCTGGGATAACATGTATCTACGCGATTATTTTTTGATCCGCTCGATTTAAAAAGTGCGATCCCAAAAACTATCCGAATTACATGTTATAGTACATACACATTTATACTATTTTTAAAACGTTAATCGAGTTAAAATATCTAACTAAACTCAAAAAGGCATCAGTTAGGCTACGTCTTGTAACATTCAGGCATATTTGAAATTCGGTTAAACGTGAAGAATAAAATCCTAGAAACAGTCGCATATTTAGTTGCCGGGCTTTGTCTTGATGGATATTACGTGTACTTGGAATAATTCGACAGAATATGGTATTTTATGTGCATTTTCTGTTCCTGATCTTTTGTAGGCCCCGTGGTGCTGAGCACGCCGGCCCAATTGATAGCCCCGGTCGTCGTCGCGCGCGGTACCCTCTCCATCACAACCTCTGAGATCTACTTTGAGGTGGACGAAGATGACCCCGCCTTCAAGAAGATCAACGCCAAGGTATGCTTTCAAACATCTCTGTTTTGTTTGAATTCGCCTTAGTGTCGTGCTGACATTTTTCATGCGTATAAATGCTTTAATTGTTTTACCTTTATATTGTGGTGCGAGTTCATTTTGACTCTCTGGGAGCTTGAAGCGGACAATAAGGAATGAAAAAAAACTTAAACGTGGTTAAAAAAAAACCGCGATGAAGACCACTCTCTGTGTGCTTCTTCTGAATTTTGAAACAAGTGAGAAAAAAATGTACCCGAAAGTATTAAATTATATGTCATTTTTGCAAGTGTCTTTTTCACAATTTATGTAAGTTTATGAAATCCATATTTTATAGGCGACATTATTAAGGTATTAGGACATAAGAAATAAAAAGCATTTGTTAATGAGCGTTGCCACATATGACTGTGTTTAATGCATATACGTTTTTTTGAATAAGGCAGTTTATTTCTAAAATAAATCCTTTTCTTGTTCATTTTTTATCTTCCTCACAAACTTGCTTTAAATCAACCGATAGTTTCCAACCGTAATTGGACGGCGACACAATGGCGTAGACGTCCCATCGTGTTATTTTTTTTATTATTTATTATAAAAATTACGAAACTGATATTGCTGCTACGGATGTATTCAGTGAACTATAATTCACACCCGTGATATTCATTTATCACATGACTGGTTCAGCAAGGTAATGGATAAGTCATTGCAAATTTGCAACAAAAGAATTAATATGGCTGAATACGAACGTTATAAATCCTGTTTTGTATTTCATTTTGTGGCTTGAACCCACTACATCAAGTTTCTTCTGAACTTAAAAATACCGTTTTACTGGATTTTGTACTTTTAAGAACCTCGAACACCGGATGTACATTATATTATGTACATTATATAGATGAAAATACTGGGAAAAAATTAGGGATTTTGTAGACATTAACTGGAATCATCTTTGGGACACAAATAATGCTTGAATTTTTATTAGCTTTTTAAATAAATTCAGGAACAGGAAAAAATCAAGTCACAAAATGTTATATCCAGTGTATCTCAAGTGCATTTTTCTCAAATATATATATATATATTTCCAGGCATTAATGATAAGCAGAATCAGAACAAAAATGTTCGAATATATGAAAAATTAGAATTCAAGTATATTTATGGAAAGTTTTAAAAATTAACATAGTACCGTCAGAATGTAAACTTTTTGAAGATGACTCACTTCCCATTGACAATAGACAAAGCAAAATATTGATGTGATCTACTTTAGGTTGATTTCTTTTCTACCAGAAAAAGTCTGGGTTTCCATAAACAGATGAACTTCTATTTACGTGTCACAAAACAACATTCACAATTTCAGACCACTTGAAACACAATCTATTAATGTACGTTTATACAGTATAAAAATGTACAGTTAGATTCTGCCAAGGCTTTCGCGGAATTTATTTTAATTCTAATTACCAAATACGTGTATTACTGATATCAGGAACTGAAAATTATAGTTACCATTTTAGTTGTTTTGACTGGTGGTATATATTGCTCCCAAATTGCAGCGATGGCATTTTCTTACATAATAAGCCATCTGAAATTCTTTAGTAAATCACAATCCGTAGGCTATTTCGTATACGTTTTACAAAACATGGATCAAACAGTAGTGCTTATTTTTTGTTTGTGTCGTCCTACGTTAAGAGCGCCAGCCTTTAGGCCTCTGAACACTGGTTAGCTCGAGGGGCGTTTTCTCGCATTTGCAACGATCTTTATTAATATCACTATTTTTCACCTCAGAGTTTTTCTAGGCTTTTGGGGTTGGTAAGAATCTCTCTCGCCAATCGCCAAGTCTGTTTGGCTGCGTTCTCCAGGGCCGAATGAGGCTTGCCCTGAAAAAGGTCTAAATTGGGCAAAAAGTAATGCGGGCACCTTCTGCACTGTAAGCATGAGATGAGCTGTAATAAAATCCCATTCAGTCGATCTCCGAGGCAGTTCTCGTCCCAGTCCGATTCCCGCGGATGCTTTTCGCACTCGTAGGAGACCAAAGTTTTCATGTGGTAGTTGTTGAGCGGCTGTCCCGGGAGTTCAAGGTGACGGTCCCGCAATGTCTTCAGGACGGACAGGCATTTCTTCCTGCAGCCTCCTAAAAGAAGTCGGTTCTCCGCCTCCGCGAACTGTAAAACCCAGGCGTCGCTCTCTGCCGAGCTTTGCTTCCCGTTTAGAGAGTAGCATTCCTTAGATAAAAGGTTAAAACCTTCGGCTTTGACCTCTGCAACTCTGTTCGGTCCCGGCCAGGGAATGTGCGGCAGGGGCCAGTGCGCCGCGCTCCGCGGCCATATCCCAGTGCACTTGAATGCCGGAGTGATTTGAACTACGTATCTGTCTCTGATGCGCAGTTTCACTTCGCTGGTGTCTGCGACCATCTTTACCACATCTCTGTAGCTGCACTTATCCACCGCCTGTGCCACCAGTGTCTGAAAGCGCGATCTGATTTTGCGGGCCGAGAGATACCCAGAGGCTGTGATGAACTCTACCCAGAGGGACATACTCCTCTTGCGACCGTCGCTGAGCTTCAACACAGCGCAGCCTGGCAGCGAGCCGTCGTCCACGAAGTTAAACACCCCCATCTGATTTAGGTAGAGAACCACCTCAAATTCGGTCGGCGAAATCACCTCCAGACCTTCAAATCGGTTTTCCATTTCGTTCAGGGAGCTAATAAATCGGGGCTCCTGCACCTCAACCTCCTTCAGGACGTCCGACACCACCTTGCACACCTCCCTGATCGTCTTGGAGATCGCCGCTTTCCGAGACTGGCATTTCTCGTTGTAGTATTTGTTCAGGTGATACACCAACTTTGCCTGAGCGGCTATCATATTCGGGCAGAGATCCGGGTTGTATACCGGAGTCTCGCAGTACGCCGAAGGATCCAACGCGGCTGTTTGTACAGGAGCCAATTTTAGAGAAGAAAGTAAGCTATTTAAAAGAAAAAAAGATGATGTAAGTGTTTTCGAATCAGGTTTGTTACGTGCTCAAAGCACCAGCGCGATAAGCTTCTTGATCAGAGTCATTAGTTTTTTTTTTTTTTTTGTTTTGCGGTATGCCGAGCTTATAGTAAGTCCTTCCGATTTTGTAGTGGCGAGCAATAATCAAAAGTCCACGGCTGCACTGATGTGTGCCACTCGCTCAACTTTTCAGTAGTCAAAACCGCCTCGCTATTTACGCGTTCTCTGCGCTTGCTTATCGGGAATATGGGTGGGATCATTAAAAAAAAAAGTGCCAGGTGCCTTTTGAGAGTGGCAGCGTTGACTGCTGCCGGTGTCGCTGTGTTTAAGAGTGCCGTGTGTGGAAATTATAAAGGGAGGGCTGAACGTGGGGAGGGCCAATCGCCGTCGGGTGCGTCACCGGCTCTGCTTTATCGGCGACAAATTAATCCCTGCCTTTTATATACGACTAAATCTAAAGGTAGGAGTATATTGGGCGGCGGAAATACACCTATACTTTGGGAATTGGAGAATAGTTTATTTGCTGGCCAGTTTTTCCTAAGCGTCGCGCATGTTTTTACTGGTTAGATGTTTGCAATGTAGGTATAAATATGTGAGAGTTTCCAGTTTATATTATTTTGTTTTATTTTAGTTTTTATTGTATGTAATATGCATTTGTTTATGAGATGAAAGTGGTGCACATAGGGTATTTACTTTCCTTGCTCCCTAGGGTTAGAGTCGCTGTATGAAAATGTAGATTTTATTATAAGTTTGGCAATAATGGATCATAAATTCTGTTTTTTAAAATCCATGTGTGTGAATTTTTGTTATTCTGCTAAGATTAAATATTTTACGTATTCTTGTAGTGTAGACACAATTGTGCATATTACAGGTTTATCTTCGGGTCAGTTTTTTGCAGTTTGTACATACATCATTTTATTAAAAAATAATTTTGTTTGTAATTAGGATAATTATCGTTAATATTACTATTAATAAAATTGTACTTAATCGATTTATTTGTTATTCTTTTTATATTATTTAGTGTCTTAAATAATGTGCCGGAGAACTTAAAAATATTGTTTTAAATAACATGATCGGAGAATAAAATAACTCTGGATTTCATCTTTGGGAAATTTGCCGTCGGAAATGTGTGTGTTTTTAAAGCTGATTATTTTCCGAATTATTTAGCGATTTGACGCCGGGATGGAGACATATTGTCCATTATTGTTGCGAGCTGCCATTTCTGATGCAGTTATTCCTTGTTTTATGCCAAATTTACTTTCCGATACAATTTTCGCATTGCAAACAAGCACTATGGCTTATTTTGTCTGCGTTTAATTCAAATATAGAGTTTGTTATAAATTTATGAGAGGATGTTTTCAAAACGGTATCGCTGTGGTTATTAGGCTGTCGGAAAGCCGTAAAATGTTATTTCTCTGTTCGCACCTATAATTTGATTCCTTCTTAGAAATAATAAAAATGTAGCTTTCAGTTAAATTATATTCTAGTTAGAGACGATGACGAAAAAGAAAGTGGATTTTAATTTAATTTGATTGTTTTTATATTTAAAAGAAATTACCCCCCCACACACTCTTTTCATTTAAATAAGAATAAATGGCTTGACTAATTTTATTTGAGGTTGGCTGCTATAGTTTAAATGGAATTAATAATATATATTATTTGTAATTAATTTTATGATGAGAAAATGTCACGAAGAGCCGAAAGTTATTTCTCAAATTACGCAGAACTAAAAATTTCAACATAAAAGCACAATATTGCGCTTCACGGAAGTTTTCAATAGCAATGATTAAATAATTATATAAAGTTGTATATGATTATATATTATAAAGTTGTATATTATCATATATATATATGAACCATATTTTTAATGTTTATATAAATAACTGTCAGTTTAAAGTATATAGTTCTAGGTATAATTTCTACAAAGACGTTTTGTGCCGGGAATAATACGCGTTTCCATTTTTAACGTTTTTAAAATGCCTCGTTTGATATTTTTAATTAACGTCCTTTTCATATGCGGTGTGCCTGGGGTTTCACTACAGTCCATCGCTTTATGCTATTTTTAATCTATGTCCCTGATCAATTGTAATGAACGTGTTCACGCAAATATGTGTCAATTTGCGATTCATTATTTTATTTGTTCTGTACTTGCTAGGTTATGTACGCTTTTTTAAAAGAAAAAAAAAAAAACGTGTTCACTTTATTCTGTGAGGTGAACAGCCCCACAGCTTCTGCAGCAAGCGCCGTACAAACCCTGTTACTATTCCTCAAGCGTCCCTGCCTGACACGGCATGGTTTTGCTTCCAGTGTTACCGTGTGTGTCACGTGAGACGCTTAAAGGCGTATCATTCTTAAGCACAAAGCAGGCACATATTTTTTCTTTCTTAAAAAAAATAAAAATAAATAAATAAACTAGACATACCCACAGAGACACAGGGCTCAGAAACAAAACGTGCATGGCGAAGACGGCCAAAAACAGTGCAGATAGGCCTTCACAGTTACTGTGGAGACAACCCCCCTTGGGCTAGTTCCTGTATTATTGCAGCATGACTGACCTGCTGTATTAGTGCCATACAGCCAACTGTTAAACAGAAAGCACACCCACATTTTCCTTTGCTTCCAGACACAAGGAAATCAATACCTTTGACCTGGGGTCCCTTAAAAGGTGGTTTTGGAAGACTGTTAGAGTGATGGTGAAGCCAATAAGGCGTCAGAATGAGTAACCAATCCTTGTGCAGCACCTCCATCGCTCTGCCATTGGGGCAGCTAGATTAGTAAGCAGCCCATGGTCGCTTGTCTTGGGTACCCTTGTGACTAAACGCCGGTGCTTTGGGTGACCCTGATGCAAAGAATATTTTAATTTTCTTGAACCTGGCCCATATCTGAGACTCCAGGTGGCTGTTTGAGGGGTACAGAAGGGGCTGCAGAATATGGCGCAACGCTGAATAGGTGCCTTGCTAAGAGAACTCGACTTGGGGTGTCTGTCTCTGGTGCACCCTCTCACACCGGTGCACACGCACACGCACAAGCCAGTACTCGTGTTTATTAGAACCAGGCTTAGAGCTGTGTTGAATGTTGCTTTAAAGTGCTGCGATCAAATAAATATTTCACACCTCTTTTGCTGCAGAAACTGTTCTCCGGACTGTTCCGTGCAGTGACGGGAGCTTGGGCTGTTGATCTGTGTTACCCATCATGGGTCATCTCGTCAGCCGATGCAACCTGACTGCATCTGTTCCCAGCCACTGCCCCTTTGGCCCCCCCCCCCCCCCCCGCCGGGGCCCCGCTCGCAAACTGCTTGGAACAGTTGTGGATAAGTGCAGCCAGTCCGTTGTGTATGTGTGGGGGTTGGGGGCATTGGGGTCAGTGTAGAGTCTCATGCACCATGTCCTCGTGGAGAAGACCCCTGGACAGGTCCTTTGGACAGGTCCTTTTGACAGGTCCTTTCGGCATGCATAGAATCTTAGGATTGTCTTCATATTTGCTGCTTATTCTTTAGTCTCAACCTTCGACGATTTATGGATCTTTTTCCGAGGTCTGAAATCTTGCTATTATTTTGTCCACAGCACCTAACATATCACTCAGCCCTGTGAGTAATGCTGAACTAAATTGTATGACCTGGACCTATATTTACACTTTCTTAATTTTATGCTATACCATTGCCTTGCATTGTATATTAATTTAATTTTATGCGTTATAGTAACTGAAATGTTGCCCTTCCAAGTATATTTGCTGTTATTATTATTTATTTAGTTTATTGTTTTAGTTTGTCTTTAAAACTAGTTTTTTTTCTTCTTCTCTGCCACCTTAGGGCACATTAAGCCGTTAGAAGGCAAATAAGCAATGTAGTTATTGTTCAGAAAGGCTCGCGCTGGCGCAGACCAGCTCTCCATAACATTGTTTCCATTCTTTTCTTTCTGTGTTTTACTTAACTCAGGAAAGTTTCCTGAAATTTACGATCTGCAAAATGTCTGCATATGAGGGATGTCTGAATTTGTGTTCAGTTTGCATTGAGGCTTGTCATGAAATGCCCGATCAGTCAGTGGGGTCCGTATATGACGGCCGTCGCTTCTGTCATACTGACAGCTACGGCTTGGTCGGCGGAGACTGTAAGCGGTATTGGACGTGTTCATTCCGGAGTAAATTAACTCCCATGTGGGAGAAACTTAGTCGGATTGCCCCCCTCCCCCGACTTTAAAGGACTAAGGTGTAAGGAACTGTCACATCTTTTGCAGCCTCGGAAACGTGTCCATCGGGATTAAGACCAATCAGTCCGTCTAACTGCAAGGATTTGCGGACGAATATCCGGTCGTCTTATTTTCAACAATTAATGTTTTGTTTTTCTCTTTAAAGGTGTTTTCCCCCTACCACATTCAGGAGTTCAATTTCTGGATATCGAGAATTAGCATTGATCGTGAGATATATTGTTTCGTATTTATTGCTTTGTAGTCATAAACGCTGATTGGTGTTACAAGAGCCAGCGTTGTAGACAAAATGAGAATGGAATCAAGTATACCCAACTTATACAATTTATTATATATTTATAATCATGTTTCTATCGATGCATAGGAAGCCAATCCACAGGAACCAAGAGGTACGTTTATTAATTACAATACACACTCAGACTAGTGTTTATCGCGGCATTTGAGTCTCGGGGTGTTGATGTTATACGAGGTACAGTTAGCGTGCAGGGTACGTGTTTAATATTTCATCTTCGCCTTTGGCCTGACAGCACCTTCCCCTGCCCCCTTGTGGATCGTCTCCCTTAATTTGTTTTATTTTTCACGCGGCGCATACCGACCCGTCCCAGGAGTGCTCATCACCGGAGACCGCGTGGCCGGAGGCGTCTGCAGGTCTTGTCAAGATCAGCCGAACAGGCAAAAGCCATATGTGGTTAAGGCCAGAACACAAAGGAGATCGGGGTGGCTGGGGGACTTTTCTTTGGTGTGCTATTGTATGGTGGGGGGAGAGGAGAAAACACAAAAATTAATTAAATGTCACTGCTCGGGAGGCTCAATTGCTACCCCCCCCCAACTTACCCCCAATATGGAATGCTTGTCAGCTTTTCTGATAAATGACCGCATGAATTTGCATAGATTTACCGTTAATACTGTTTAGTTTTATTTATTAAAAACCGGTTTACATAATAATGCAGAAAATTAGCGATACGCCTCGCGCCCCGAAAGCCAGGAGGACGGTAACTGACGGGCAGTGATGGATCTTCGCTGCGTTCCCCCTATCCCTGCCCCGTCCCACGTCCCGTCCCTGTCCAAACCGTCGGGCCGCAGTGGGGTCTCCGAAAGTCCGCGGTCGCAGTTTCCCACCGTTTCGTTAAGCACCGCGCTATTTCCTATAACCGGCAGCGGTGAGGAGGGCAATTGTCGGGTTTGGGACAGGAACGCTCAGTTGTCGACTCATTGTTCTCTCGTTTACCTTTCCACCACTGAGCTTTGTTGTATTTGTATTTATTTATTTGGTACGTTGGTAACTTTGTAAAATATAATCTTTAGGTCTAAAACCTGCTGCTCGCATTTCCACCCGATAGGGAAGATGCTGGGAGCGGTGTCCTGTTGTGGCTCTGCAATTAATCTTCACTTGTCTATCAGTTAATTGTCATCGTTTACCAGCTGACCTGATGGTGCACAGCCGCAAATCATTCAGGGATCACTCAGAAAACCTCCTCTTTAAATGGGCCCAATTAGACAGACGGTAGGCAAAACAGGAAAAGCCGAAGCGATCTACTGAAAAATATATATGAGCTTGGGAGCCCCCCCCCCTTTTTTTATTGGGAGGTGGGGGTTGTAATGAATTGCTGTTGGCGATGCCCGTGATATGAAATTGGGTCATGTGACCCAAATAAAGAATGAAGGCTTCATAATTGCCAGTCCTTGAGATCTGAGGTGCCGGTGCCAACTGTCAGAACCGGGGCTAATGATGACAAATGCTCCCTCTATGCAGATTGCGGCGCGGCTGGGCCATGGGGAGGGAGGGGGGTGTCCCTCGCAGGCCAGGTCTGGGGGATGGAGCATGGTCAGACCCTGGGCAGCACCGAACATGTTGGGAACAGCACACTGTTAAAACATAAAACACTTGGCTAACAATGAACTTACCATTGTGGAAGCACTAAAATCAAAGCAACTATGTATAATCATATTATATGCACAAATGTGTGTGGGTGTATGTGTGTGTATATATATATATATATATATACACACACACACACACATATATATATACACACACACACACACACACACATATATATATATACACACACACACACATATATATACACACACACACACATATATATATATAATATACATTATGTATATAGTCATAAAATTTTTATATTTAGTCTATATCTGTATTCGACTGAGCAGCGTACAGCTTTGTCAGTTAATTTAACCAATTATTGAGAACAGTTTCAAGCTGTGCATAATTTTAAATGCGCACACACACACACTCACACATAGTATAAATAACACATGATTGTAGGTGTAAGATAAAGGAAGCCAGTGTGTTTCTTGCATGTTTCCCCACGTGATGCTGCAGGCGTGGTGTCGCAGCCCTGCCTCATGGCTACCGGGGCCTTTACCCGGGTGCTGTGTTAGACAGGAGAAGGGCCATAACCAAAGCATTGTAGTGCTAATCCATCTAATTAAGGTCCAGCAAAAATAAGAGGAAGTTGAATTGGCAGTGAAGAAATACAACTACTCATTAAACAAAATAATTTCTGGTGAGTTAAGTTTATAAATAGTACACACACAGAAGGAAGACCATTTTAAGCAACTTTTTTTTTGTTTGCCCAAGGCTGTTGTAAGTGAATTAGTGAATTAAGAACCTTTATCTACTTCAGCGGAGTTGCTCTCCATCATAACTTCACTTTCTAAAAAAAGGGGCTCATTAGATTTTGCGAAAAGCTGCATTGTGGTCGAAGGCCATAAATCTGATTTCATTTAGGCTGCCGCTGGCCCCCTAATAAAAGAGCAAGTCCTGTCTCTGCCTGCACAGATTTCCCCAATTTGTTGCTTGAGTGCCTCTTGAAAGGACTCCCACTTCACACAAAGGGGGGGCTCTTCTCTTTTTGTTTGGGTTCGCCCCATCTGTGTCATCTGGTGGTGCGCGAGCGCGCGAGGGGGCGGCCCCTCCGCCAGCCGTTTTATGGACTCTCCGGGGCGGCGGTGGGAGTTCATCAGCACGCCTGGCCCATTGTGGCCCTTGCACAGCTGACACGTGTGAATGGGGCCCCATCATATTGGGGGGTAATGTCCACTAATGAAGCCAGCCCCTCCTGTCTGCGTCTGGGGAGTCCGTGCAGGGTGGCTTCATGTCTTTGATGCGTCCTGTGCTGGTAGCATTATCCTAGAGCCACCCCCCACCCAGCAAAAAGAAAATCATAATATCGTGTGTTGCTTTCAGGATAGCTGGGTGTGTGATCTTCACCACACCGGTTGGCCTGCACAGACGGGCGGGGTGGGGGCTGTTGCCATCCAACGCTCCAGCGCAGTCTAGCGGAAAGGCACGCTCACACGACTGCTTCTTTCACCGGGGCTGCTGTCCCCAAAAAGAGAAGGAGAGGTGGATTGTGGGAAGATGGGGGGGGAATGGATCAGACAGGCTGTCGGACAGGGAGTGGGTCAGTGATTACAGCTGACGTATTTTACAGCCGTCCTTATTTTCTTCCTGCTTTGGTAAAAGAAAAACAGGGAAAACATATCTGTTAAACAAGGTCTCAGTTGTCTGTCAAATGTGTTGCTAAAAGATGCTTAAGAAAAAATTTATGGTTAGAAACCTCTGCCCACATAAAGAATGGCATTATGGGAGTTTTGACCTGGGGTAATTGCTCCTTTTTTTACCTGATTGTATCCCTAATTTTGGGGGCATTGGACCAATAGCCTCTTCAACATCTCTAAATCACGCCTGTTTGCCAGCAGCAGTGGGCGTCTGGTGTCTGTCACCTCCCCCCCAAATGTGTTTACCTCAGTGGACCCCTCCTCTGACAGCTATAGATGTGTAGAGCAGTCACCTTCCGCCCGCATGGTGGGTTGCTTGCGAGGATGATCATGTGTCTGTCCCGTGCTGGAGGCGCGCAGTCGGCCCAATTTTGCAGACGCCCCCCGTCAGTAGCGCAGTCACCTCTGGCTTTGCCTGGCGATGGTGCCGGTTCAGGGGGCTGCCCTGCTGTTTCTGTGCCCTTGCTTCGGTTTGTCACCTGGGCCGGAGCAGAACCCTCAGGTGCTCTTCAGTTTAGAAGCAGCCCTGAGACGTGGAGCAGCACCAGCCTGAGGCTCCTTTTTCCTGCACCCAGAATAATTAGCCCCAAAAGTGCCCAACCTACTTCGGTTACGTGGGTCAGGGAGGCACAGGCAGGGTGGGTAGAACTGCAGGGGGCTCCTCGCAGCCAGGGTGGGGGGAGGGGGGGGTTTGTGGTGGAAAAAAAGGAAAAAGCGTGGAGCTTGCGGAGTACCTAGTTGGAATTGCGATGATTTGATTACGGCGTCAGTGGCGCCTGTCTGGCAGGGTCCTTGCCGGCTCCAGCGTGCCACAGCCGCGCCACTGACACTGTCTAACGAAGGGGGATTAGGCGTTTACAGGAGCCGTCATGCGACAGGCCCGGCTGAGGAGGTGGCTCTCTGCAGCGCTGGCCCACGTAATGAATGATTGGCAGGGGTTTGCGACTTCGGGTGGGGGGGGCAGCTGAGGCTTCGCTGTGACGCCTGCCGCACCCAGAGCTGGCTCCCCTTGATCACGTTCTACTGCTCCCCCTGCTCATCCGAGCGACGGGAAATCTGTGGGGGGGGGGGGCAAAACCCCCGTTTGGCTCCCCATTTCCTCCCTCATTTACACATTGAAGGCAGGTTTTTTTTGTTTGCGTATTTGTGAAGCCCCTTTTTTTTCAGAAGCCGTACCTCCTTCATCTTGTCCCCTCTCACTCTCCCCTTCGCCCCTTCTCTCCTTGCTTCGCTCTCCTCCCTCTCTCTCCCTCTTCTGTTTGCCTTGGGGCGATGAACTAATTTCAGGTTCTATAATTATGCCTTGTTGTACACTTGTCTGCTATCAACAGTCTCCTGTCCTCTATCTTCTATTGCTTAATTAGACGTCGCCGTAATCATTGTTATTGCGCTGTTTTCCGTAATTAACGTGATTGATGCTCGTGTTGGACTCTTTACTTTTGTGCTTAATTTTTAGTGGGTGGGGGCAAGTACACCCCATAAGTGTGAAAGGGGGCGCTGTTGTGGAGCGTCTGCCTGGGACCCTTACCCCGTGTGACCGTGCTTGGTCGAAAGCTCCCCCCCAATCAGAAGGCTGAGGACTGGCGCTTTGTGGGGGCTGAATGGGGGTCGTGCATCGGCCACACTGAGCAGTCAAGGGCTTTGTGGGGAAATTCAAATCCCACAGGACAAAAGGACGCCATTGCAGTGCTGCGTTTGATTTGATTGCTCTGGGATTATTTAATATTATTTCTGCTACTGTCTGTTACAATCACTTGTGTTTTTTTGTGGGAAAGGCTTATTTTTCTGTGTGTTTTTGGCAGCTTTTGCCAAAAAGGGTGAGAACCTGCAAATGGAAACAAAGGAAAGGGCTGAAGAGAAAGAATGTGATGTGAATAAAGGGCCTTGCAAGTCTCCTCCCGTCCGCTCGCAATCCAATTAGGAGTTTAATAAGGGTCAAATTAAGGGGCTTTGCTGGGGGTAGGTGTCATGGGGAGAGCTGGGCTGGGGCTGGCAGGCGGAAAGCAGCCGCCCCTCGTCTGCGGAGATGCTGGGTTCTGTCAGGGATTTTGGCTGTTGTGAGGAAAAACGGTCCACCTGCAGGTGCCCCTCCCCCCACCTGACCTGCCGCTTCCCGCTGCTTTTTTCTTCCCTTGGCCCTCTGGGACTGAGGCCTACACAATCTTGCCACATTCTGATTGGTGGATTCTCCGCTCTTCCTGATTGCTACCCAGGCATCCTCTTCATCCTTGAAGACGTCCACACGTGTTTGGAGCTCTTCGTAGCTCCAGCCTCTTGCCCGGTCCTGGGTCATGGATGTTTGTGTCTCTCAGCCAAATGTTACAGTAAATGTCACAGCCTGAATGAGTGGTTCCCTCCCCCCGCGCTTAAATCTCCTTTCCGCAGGTTTTGTCTGGGCCCTTTGAGGGTGGCTTCAGCAGAGCCTTTGCAATGTCTCCCCCGCAGAGTGGCTGTAAAGAAGCGTCCTGCGTGCGACTCTGTGCTGGCTTTGCGGGTCCGTTTGGACCGACAGCCGTTTAACTCCACTCGACCCATCTCTCAGGGGCCGCCCAGGGTCCCTCTCCAATCCTGTTAGGAGCCACAATTACAATTCATACGGTCCCAGTGTTCCTTTGTAACTGTCCCCTTGATCTTCTGGTATTCCATTTGCCTGGAATTCTGGGAAATTGCAAAAGCGAAAGCAGCAGGTCCTTCGCCGCTCGCTGCTCACCCGTGCATTAAAATGCCGGCGTTGGAAATGGCGGGAGGTTGTCATACTAGATGACAGACCCTGCGGCCCAAGTAACAGGATTTAGCCCCATTGATTTGCACGCTGTGTTTTTCTCCATATGGAAGCAAATGTGTTTATTTTTAAGCGTGGATTTTGTGCTGTGTCTTGACGCTTCAAGAAAAAAAAAAAACGTAACCCTTTGGCTAAGCATCTATCCTGCCTCACTCTTCACTGGAATGTTCATGTGGTCTGTCAGACGTGCCATATTGAGGGGCAATGTGGGGGGGTTGGGGCGGTGGGGGTTGAGCAGAACGCTTAATAGGTGCTTTGGTAATTTCTGAGTTTCCACAGCTTAATCCGATCTGAAAAGCTTGCAGGAAGAAAGGCCAGCAAATGGGCCCTCAGTGTTAATTTGATGTGACTCCTGTACAATGAGGGCCGCGGATCCCAGAAGCACTTTTTACGGCTTTAAAACCACCCCCCTCTGCCCCCTCCCACCTCCAAAACTGCTGTCATCTCCAACCCCCTTCAGACCTCCTAAATGTTTCGTGAAACAGGACGTAAGCCTCTTTGGTATTCCTCTCTGAAGCTGCTGCTTCTGCCATGCCGGGCCCGTTACGGGGCATCCTCACGGCCTGGTGCTGCTTCTGCCATGGCAAGCCCGTTACCGGGCACATTCACGGACCTGGTGCTGCTTCTGCCATGGCAAGCCCGTTACCAGGCAGCCTCACGGGCCTGGTGCTGCTTCTGCCATGCTGAGCCCGTTACCGGGCACCCTCACGGCCTGGTCCTGCTTCTGCTGTGCCGGGCCCTTTACTGGGCACCTTCATGGACCTGGTGCTGCTTCTGCCATGGCGGGCCCGTTACGGGGCATCCTCACGGCCTGGTGCTGCTTCTGCCGTGCCGGGCCCTTTACTGGACACCTTCACGGACCTGGTGCTGCTTCTGCCATGGCAAGCCCGTTACCGGGCACCTTCACGGACCTGGTGCTGCTTCTGCCATGGCAAGCCCGTTACCGGGCACCCTGACGGCCTGGTGCTGCTTCTGCCATGCCGGGCCCGTTACGGGGCACCCTCACAGACTGTTGCTGCTTCTGCCGTGCCGGGCCCTTTACTGGGCACCCTCACAGACTGTTGCTGCTTCTGCCGTGCCGGGCCCGTTACTGGGCACCCTCACAGACTGGTGCTGCTTCTGCCATGCCGGGCCCTTTACCGGGCACCCTCACGGCCTGGTGCTGCTTCTGCCGTGCCGGGCCCTTTACTGGGCACCCTCACAGACTGGTGCTGCTTCTGCCATGCCGGGCCCTTTACCGGGCATCCTCACGGCCTGGTGCTGCTTCTGCCGTGCCGGGCCCTTTACTGGGCATCCTCACGGCCTGGTGCTGCTTCTGCCATGCCGGGCCCTGTACCGGGCACCCTCACAGACTGGTGCTGCTTCTGCCATGGCGGGCCCTGTACCGGGCACCCTCACAGACTGGTGCTGCTTCTGCCATGGCGGGCCCGTTACTGGGCACCCTCACAGACTGGTGCTGCTTCTGCCATGCCGGGCCCGTTACGGGGCACCCTCACAGACTGTTGCTGCTTCTGCCGTGCCGGGCCCTTTACTGGGCACCCTCACAGACTGGTGCTGCTTCTGCCGTGCCGGGCCCGTTACGGGGCACCCTCACAGACTGTTGCTGCTTCTGCCGTGCCGGGCCCGTTACTGGGCACCCTCACGGACTGGTGCTGCTTTTGCCATGCCGAGCCCATTACCGGGCATCCTCACGGACTGGTGCTGCTTTTGCCATGCCGAGCCCATTACCGGGCATCCTCACGGCCTGGTGCTGCTTCTGCCGTGCCGGGCCCGTTACCGGGCATCCTCACAGACTGTTGCTGCTTCTGCCGTGCCGGGCCCGTTACGGGGCACCCTCACGGACTGGTGCTGCTTTTGCCGTGCCGATCCCGTTACCGGGCACCCTCACGGACTGGTGCTGCTTTTGCCGTGCCGATCCCGTTACCGGGCACCCTCACGGACTGGTGCTGCTTTTGCCGTGCCGGGCCCGTTACCGGGCATCCTCACGGACTGGTGCTGTTTCTGCCGT
>JAODJX010000039.1:14506586-14518374 GCA_026776945.1 Isichthys henryi | reverse complement strand
CCGGGCCCGTTACCGGGCATCCTCACGGACTGGTGCTGTTTCTGCCGTGCCGGGCCCGTTACCGGGCATCCTCACGGCCTGGTGCTGCTTCTGCCGTGCCGGGCCCTTTACCGGGCACCCTCACGGACTGGTGCTGCTTTTGCCGTGCCGATCCCGTTACCGGGCACCCTCACGGACTGTTGCTGCTTCTGCCGTGCCGGGCCCGTTACGGGGCACCCTCACGGACTGGTGCTGCTTCTGCCGTGCCGGGCCCGTTACGGGGCACCCTCACGGACTGGTGCTGTTTCTGCCGTGCCGGGCCCGTTACGGGGCACCCTCATGGACTGGTGCTGTTTCTGCCGTGCCGGGCCCATTACCGGGCATCCTCACGGCCTGGACCTGCTTCTGCCGTGCCCGGCCCGTTTTCGGGCATCCTCATGGGCCTGGTGCTGCTCCCACACAGACGCTGATGTATATACGCTGTGTACACCAGTGGCTTGTTTTGCAGATATGTTTATATAAAACACCCTTGCAATTCTGTGAAATCTGAATCATGGTATAATGACAAATCTAATAATATTAAAATTATTCTTTTCAGTAACAAAATTAAAATTGTAAGGTGTTATAAATGTATTTTACAAAAAATTATTCCCCCAAAAGCACGGAAAATGATATATGCATATATGGCAAAGAGCTTCTGATGCCACAAGCTGCCCCCTGTAATCAGCTCTGCCCCCGGCCTCTGTAATTTACCCCATATCGCAGCGCTGAATTGATTTCATTAATTTGTTGTTTCATTACGATTCATGAAAACATTGAATAAAATGTTGTGTATCAGCTCCGTGGCCGAGCAGCAGGGACACCCCCCCCGGCGATGAGTAAGTGGGTCAGGAATCGGCACTGTCCAGCGGGAGGGCAGCGGACGTCCCTGCTTGGCTGGGCTCCGCTCCCTCCCTTGAGGAAGGAGATGGGGACATCAGGGGTCACCCAGACTTGTGTCTGATGCCACCGGCACTTTGTCTGGGAGGACTGGGAGGAGCCGTGCCGCTCCCAGTTTGATACTGGCAGAGCAGTAAGGACGCTAAAGCCTGTTATTCTATGTACTCATTTTGATGCTCTGCATTTTCATTGTGCACGGAGAGGCTGAGTGTCTACTGCGGTCTGTCTTATGAATAAAATACTGCTCAGGAATAATATGTGAGCTGAGTTTTGCTGGTGGGGGGGCAGTGGGGATGTGAGATCTTTGCCTCCGTTCTGGCAGCCTCGAGACGGCAGGAACAATTGCCGCAGTGGGCAGGTCACTGACCCTGGGGAGAACAGCTTGCCTTGATATGCTCTAATCCGGCGTAATTAGTCAAATCACAGCAGGTCCAGCAGCTTGTCAGTGGCTGTCAGACTTGGCAGGCGTGGCCACAGCACCACCTCACCCCCCTGCCCCCATCCCTCCCCACGGCAACTTTGCTGGCCCGCCGGCCGCACCCAGCACTCCCCAACAAAGGAGGACGTGTGGAAAGAGGGCCAGCGGCTGGTAGGAGGGCCTTCTCAGCAAGCCCCTCCCCCTTTAGTCTTTGTGCACCACCGTGCCTGATAATTCTTACCATGTGGTGGATACCCCACCCACTGATGCCCTGGGGTGGCCACCCAATCAGATGCAGGACAGCTGAAGCTCTACTGCGACACGCACTCTGTGGGTACCATCGCATAGGCCAGGATTAGCAACAGTACAAAGATTTTAAACTACATAATTACAAGGGGATAAACTACAAATTATCTCTTGCTCTCAACATCCAGATTATTGGCCCGCTGTACAAGCTTCCCCCACAGCCCCTCGGGGTTACCCCTCTCCAAAGGGCCTCATTAACATAAACTCCCATGCTGCCTTGCACTGACGGCCCGATAAGAATGTGTTTCTTACCTTGGCTTTTGCTCCCAACGACTTGTTGTGCTTTTGGCTATGACAGATAGGTCAAAGCTAATTCCACTTTACAGCAGAAAAAAAAAGATATTTCAGATTCCCAGCTGGCCCCCTGAAGGTGTCACCAGCGATAATCCTCAAAGGCCTGGCAACAAGGGGGGGGGGGGGGTGGCGCATGTTTGCGAGATGATACACTACCGATGACAGCGAGAATTATGCAGGGAAGACAAATCTGTAATGTATTATCAAGCAATTTCAGGTGAATAACATGGATAAAAGGATAATGGATGAGGTCCTCGCTGTTGCCGTGACACCGAGAGGATCGCCCTGGCGACAGCTTGGAGGCAAGATGGATTGGGCACCATCGTAGTTCTCGCTGATCTACAAGGTCTACCTTCCACCTACCCTGTCTCCTCCCTCTTGGTATCCCATCTGTACCATTCACACCCCGGCCCTCTAAAAATGCTTTTCTTTATGTGTGGCAGTCATGAGTGATCTTCCGGTGATCTTAAGGCTGCCATTCCCCAGAGAAAGGCGAGTTAAAGCAGCCTCCTTGAACTGTGTGGCTGAGGGAGCACCCCTTTGCTCAGACTCCTTTAAAGTTGGCTGGTCGGTTTTCATGTTCCTGCGTGTTCGCGTGTTTGTCCAAGACCAGCTATCCAACAGTCATTGCGCTGTCAAATATTCAATTCATTTCAATTCAGTATCTTTGTATTTAGTGCCTTTCACAAAAGTCGCCCAAAGGCATTTTACTTTTATGTGTTGTGATACATTAATTTCTACATCATTTATACAAAATAATCCAAAAACAACAAAAAGGGACTACAGAAGTGAAAAAAGAAAGCCAGATGACAACGGAGCTGAACAAGATGGTCAAAATAACAGTAGACATTAGTGTACTATTCATAGTCACATTCTGTTTCATCCTGTCCTCACTGTCTTACCTTGTCCTGTCCTCACTGTCTTGCCGGTCCTATCCTCACAGTTTTATTCTGTCCTGTCCTCACTGTCTTGCCTGTCCTGTCCTCACTGTCTTATCCTGTCCTGTCCTCACTGTCTTGCCGGTCCAATCCTCACAGTTTTATTCTGTCCTGTCCTCACTGTCTTATCCTGTCCTGTCCTCACTGTCTTGCCTGTCCTATCCACACAGTTTTACTCTGTCCTGTCCTCACAGTTTTACCTTATCCTGTCCTCACTGTCTTACCCTGTCCTGTCCTCACTGTCTTGCCGGTCCTGTCCTCACAGTTTTACTCTGTCCTGTCCTCACTGTCTTACCCTGTCCTGTCCTCACTGTCTTGCCTGTCCTATCCACACAGTTTTACTCTGTCCTGTCCTCACTGTCTTGCCTGTCCTATCCTCACTGTCTTGCCTGTCCTGTCCTCACTGTCTTACCCTGTCCTGTCCTCACTGTTTAACCCTGTCTTGTCTTGCTCCTACTATTGTCATTGTCAGGATTTATAGTGTCCAGTCATCCGTCACTTGCACAAAGTTATGTTGCACTAGTAGTTATATTTCGGATTGATGTAATTATGCCAAATCACTGTGCAATGATTCCCACTGTTTAATTTAATAGCTTAATATGGCTACGACTGAGCCTAGTGTTCCTGTAACTAAATTGTGAACAGTTCAGTTCTGTTTTCAGAAAATTAACAAACAATACAACAGCACTAGGTGTGTAAATAATACTTTAAAAATAGTTTTCTCTAAAAATCAGGATAAAATCTTTTATTCTGTTATCTAATATGGTGATCAGGTAATACCTTTTTCTGTTGATGTTATTTGTGTCTTCTATGATTTAGTAACGCTTCACATTAATTGCACCTTCATAATGCTTTATAATGCATTCATAGAACATTCATAAACAGCAAGTAAGTATACCTTAACAACCTACATGCCTTTAAAGCTTTAAAATACATTCATAACAAACTTTATATGATTATAATGTTTATCATATAATGTTCATTATTATATTATATATAATATTAATTTTACATATTCGTATTCAAATCATCATATTTACCATATTTGTCTCTAGTTTTAAATATTTATTTAAAGGATTTTGGGGGAAATTATCATTTTTAAAATAACTTCAAATAACACAAAGACTGAGACATACAGTATCGATGGAGCACAGGACAAGATCCAGATTGTCTAGTAATCTCACTGATAGATGCACTGAGACGGCTGGAATGGAGATAAAGGGAGATATCTCCAGGACGCCCAGATATCTATTTTTTAGATCCGGCTGAGCATTCCCTGACATTTCTGCAGATGATTTTTTATCAGGAGTGTCTGGACAGATGTGAGCAGCAGCGGTGAGTTTTGCTTGTATGCGTGGAGGAGCAGAGACCCCCCCGGCTTTTTGCTGCGGCCTCTGCACTCACGTCGAATGGGGACTGGCAGCTTGGTAAACCTGCGATAATGGCGCTCCCTCCTTAGCTGGGGCGCCTGCTTTTCTCCCTGCTAACTCCAGCTAAATTCCTAAGTAGGTCAATCCCCTTTCCCTCCCGGCTGCCCTGCCTGCTCATGTCGGAGGGGCTGCCGTTGATGTATGACCGTAGGCACCGGTGAGAGTACCCCAACGCTCCCGGCTAACACAATATGGAACCATACCACCAAGACTATGGAAGGGAGGGTGGGTAAAATCCCTCCCCCCTCCCCCACCAAAGCCGTGTGTTTATAGACCACAAGCCTCGCTAATGCGCGTGAAAAGCCTCCTGAGGCATAAACATTATTGACAAACTTGGCTGGACATTTGAGGCAGGGATCGGCGGCTGCGTGTCATGCATATTCATGCCGTCCGCGACGGCGGCCTGCCTGGACCGCCCGAGCGGGAGTCACGCCCGCCACACTTCGGCAGCAGTCCAAATGCGTTCTGACACTGATTATGCAAAGCTCCCCCCCCGCTACCTGCATTACGGGGCTCTCTACTTTATTAAAGTTGAGATATCTGCAAGCCTGTGGACGGCGCCGTTTTTATTTTAGCTCAAATAATCTGAATCAATTTTAATTCCCACCAACCCCCACCACCCCAGCCCCCTCACCCTCCGTGTCTGCGGCAGCCATCACTGTGAAGAATCAGATGAAATGTGGCCTTTGATATGCCATATTCTCTGCTTTAAATCTGGGAAGACCTAGAGGGGATTACAGCTCCCAACTTCAACATTTAAATTCTTGGCAGAGACTGTTCACACAGCTCCCGCCTTCATCAGACGCCTGTGTAAACTATTTCATATCGGGGCACATTTAGTTATATGTAGGTTGTGTATTTATATACTTTTAAAAGCAGCATGGTGTTTACGGCAACAGAGATTTAGAGTAATGTAACTGTAATTAGTGGAGTTGTGAGATTATATTTGTGCTATATAATCTGATAATAGTAAATCATTAGGTCAATATATACAGAAATATGGTGTGTTCTGTAAACTGCTCTAGCACTTTAATTCTTTAATTTATGAGCTAGTAGACCATTCTTAATTTTAGTAATAGTAATCAGTAATAAAAATGATAAGGATTTTGTTTCAAGACGTAGCCATTGCCTTTGTATCAGCGCCGTATCACATTGCCGGTGTTTTTCACACCCCCTCACTGGCTGCTGCCTGAATGTGTGGATGAGGCAGGTTTATATTTGAGCAGCCTGCTGGATGCACGCGGGTGTGTGTGCGGTGGAACATCACGGCGTCGTGTTCTCCCTGCCCGTTTTGCTCTCGCCTGAGCTGTGCTCGTTAGCTGAGAGCCTCGATGGAGGGCATTGCGGTGAAGTCATGTGTGGTGAGCGGGGCCCGCTGCTGCCTGTCCTCACTGGGGCCTCGGGTTCCGGTTTGGAGGTATCCCCAGCCCCCGTGTGTACGTCGGGTCACTAGGCCCTGGTGTCCCGTATGAAAGCTGCTTCCTGGGTTGTATTGTGACCCAGCCTGTTAGATATCATTCAGGTGGAGGCAGTGTTTGGTACCACTTATGCTGTGTCTGGACGTGTCGCTGCTGGAGACCACATTGGTCTGAGCTGTAACGTCCTCCGCGTCTGCCAGCCGCTTGCTGCCACAGCCAGGCTTCCGGTCCACACAGAATCCCACATGCTCGACGGAAGTCTCCAGAATAGGTAACCACAGCTGTCCTTCCCCTGTCTTGGGTGGCTGCTGCACTGCAAATTCAGCCAGTTTCCATCGAGACCTTCCTCAGTTTGGGCTCTTTGTTTATGGTAGAGATATTGCTGGGAAAGATCTGAGGCGGATCTGAAGCACCGGGGAGTCGGAATACTAGCAGGTTTCCTGAGTGTTTAGCGTTCTGTATAAACATATCAGTCATGCCGAATTGGGTCTTTGCCGTTATCAAGTAGGGGCCATATTTCTGTGACAATCTGATGTGTAAAGGGATTGTCCTCATTTGAAAAGGGAGGCAAATTGCATCTGGGGGTTGGGGGAGGTCTCTCAAATTGACGTACTCCTATCTCTGTCCCCGGAAAAGTGCACGGTTTGCCTTCTCTTGGAATACTGAAAATGTGAAAAGTGAAACAGAAGATTATTTTAATAGTTTCTTTGCTGTTAGATCAACTGCGCCTTCATGGGAGGGGTGGCTGGGTGGGGTGCAGCAGCCCTCGGTTTCACCTGTAATCACCCCGCTGTGCCCACCGCCCCTGTCATGTGACACATGCTTTCCTCGTCTGATGCCGACCTGGTGAATTGTGACTTGTCAGGTCCCACCTTCAAGAGCGGAGGGGGAGCCACAAAGGTGGGGAAGCAAGCCCCCCCCCACCCCCACCCCCCCAAGTAGCGAGATGACATCCTCAGTCGCCGGGGAGGATCCTGATTTTTCACGGAATTGCATGTGCCAGTGGTTTAATTACCACGCGCTTGGGGTGGGGTGGGGTGAGGTTGGAGGAGCACGCCCTCCACCGGAAACAAAAGGCTCTACCCCCCCACCTTCCAGGCTCCCCTGGCCCCCGCCGTGACAGACCGCGAGCGAGTGGCCCACACCGGCCCCTTCCTGGTGCTGTGATTAGACTGGGATGGGAGCCTCCAGCTGGCAGGCCTGTCTGTGACTGTGGGCCCTCGTCCCCACGCTCGTCACCGGCTGACACCTCTGACAGGCAAGGGACAGCCCTGGCAGACAGGTTCATTAAACGCCATCTCTTACAGCTGGGCCTCAAACAATGAGCCGCGTGCTTTTGTCAGGGAACTCATTCGGATCTTGGCTTGTTGGCTTAAACCGCAGCGAGTTTTCTTGCCAATTTTTTTTGACGTGAACTCTTTGAGCTGCTTGATTATTATTTTGTTTTTCTCCTCTTTAAATCCTTGTTTCGCCCTCCATCCTGAACTCCCGCCCGCCCCCCCCCCCCCCGAAAAGAAAAGAAGGGGAAGTGAATTTTTTTGCCCCATCCTGGGAGGCATGTGACAGTGACAGGGTGGGGGGGGAGTGTTTTCGTGTCTAACCAGCGTTGGTGTTTATTCTCCGCATGGCCCGGCTAAAGAGGTTTGCTGTCGGTGACTTCCTGTGTGTGTCGCCCCCCCCAGCACCGTTCGGCGCCGCTGCCCCCACCCCGTCGGATCTTCAAAGCCAGGCCCATCTGTTTCTCCATGCACGCGGGAGCAAATGTCAGCGTGTGATTTGCTTTTCAAAGTGTTATGTGAGTCCGCTCCCCAAATCGCAATGCGGGTCCTGGGGGGAATTACAGGCGGGCCGATTCATTTGGTGAAGTTGCAAGTAGAGCAGTTGTCCCTTTTTTTAAAAAAAAAAAAAATAAGCATTTTGGTTTTGATGGCTGTTTCATAAAATAGCTGTCAGATGCTCCCTGACATTTTGATGGCTGTAATAAATTTGTTAAGGGTTGAATTTAAAAATGCATATCAAAAAGAAGCGCAGTCCTGATGTCAATTTAAGAATGTGAAGATGCCCAGATGCTTACAGGCTGAGATTCATGCAGGATGAGTGTTCAGGCTCCTGTTGTCTGCAGCCTGAGGATTCAGGTTCCTGTTGTCTGCAGCCTGAGTGTTCAGGCTCCTGTTGTCTGCAGCCTGAGTGTTCAGGCTCCTGTTGTCTGCAGCCTGAGTGTTCAGGCTCCTGGTGTTTGCAGCCTGAGGATTCAGGCTCCTGTTGTCTGCAGCCTAGAGTGCTTAGGCTCCTGTTGTTTGCAGGCTGAGTGTTCAGGCTCTTCGTGTTTGTAGCCTGAAGGTTCCTGGTCTTGTTCCTCCGTTTCACCTAAATCACTTCCGTCAAAATTCAAGTTGTATTCAGACATAAAGGAAAAGCAGGATGCATGCTATGGACATAAGCAGTGGATGCATGAAGAGAGCCTGGGTGAGTCACTGGGGCCTAGCAACTGGCCCAAGCTATGTGGTATCTGGGAATGTGGTGACTCCTGGTGCATTGTGGGTACCCCTGAGTGACCCAAGTGAAGCTTTATGGGATTTATGTCCACTCTGCGCCTTTGTTGTCTGAACCATCCAGAGCGATGCTGACTTTGCCTGGGGGGGGGAGGGGGGGGTATGCATTGTGCCACCGTAGCTGTCAGCATCTCGGGAAACTGAACATACCTTCGCCCTTGTCGCTGTTGTTGTTTTTTGTTGCCATTTTTGTTGCCGTGGTTGTGACTCCCTGCGCCTTTCCAGCCTTCACGTGGCCGAGCCTCCCCCCTGCCACACCCCTGGCCTCTCAGCCTCGCCAAGACACTTGCTTTTACCTCTCGGCCGCACAGGCTTCATCACCATGGCGACGACGAGAGGCAGGGATGCTGAGGTGTCAGGCAGGGTGTTGTGCAGGCAGGCGATGCACAGAAGCAATGGCGTCCCAGTCTCAGATAGAGCATCCTGACATAATCCGCTTTTAATTGAGCTCCAGAGAGAGGCTGTGGTGGGGAAGGGGCTTTGCAGTGGTGGGAAACACTATTCCTGAGAGAAATTAACACATCCCGGCCGGCGTGGACTTTCCCGAGTCTGTCGCTTCCTTAAATGAGTATTAGCATTAGACCTGACCTTCCCCGAAGTAACGTGTTTCTCCCCAAGCCCCGAGGGGGCTACTCTCTGTCACACCTCCCTCACTGAGTTTGAAAGGCTCTGAGTGTGACCCATGAACAGTCTCTCCTGCTGCTGACGGTGCTCGGTGGAGAAGGATGAGGAGAAGCCCCCCACACCCCTGACGTCACTCACTCACAGCTGTAGCTCCCTAGCAGCCCTTCAGCCAGGCCCTGCTCTATGCATGTCGCTTACACTTTTATCTCTGGCTTCAGTGCTGATGCACTTCGCATAATGTGTTCAAGCCCCCCCCCCCCTTGTCCCACTTTTGACACAGACGGTCGCATAAATCGTTCACAACCCACTCATGTTTCTACGGATTCTTGCCAACGCCGGCAGTGCAGGAATCAGAACGTCTACATTTGCTGTTAAATTGATGTTTGTTGTTGTGCCGGTGCTATTTGAAGTGTGATAGATCTTTTGCTGTAACATCTGCTTGGTCATTTTTGACTTTTCTGTCTCACTTCTTCTCTCATTTCTTCTGACCTCCCATCTTTTTTGCTGTCTCCCTCTGTGCTCGTTATGTCAGGCCTGGATGTGCTCACACCGCTCTTTGTCCCTTGCTCTCTCTCTCCATGCTCCTTGTGTCAGGTCTTAGCATACTCCGAGGGCCTGCATGGGAAATGGATGTTCAGCGAGATCCGGGCAGTCTTCTCCAGGCGCTACCTGTTGCAGAACACGGGCCTGGAGATCTTCATGGCCAACAGAAGTAATGCCCCCTGTCCTTTTCCTCCTCTGGTAGCCAGTTGAAACTCAGCCTTGCCTGGATGTTTGTGAATGTCAACTGTGTTATCAATGTCTCCACAGCTTCGGTTATGTTCAACTTCCCCGATCAGGCCACGGTTAAGAAGGTGGTCTACGGTTTGCCGAGGGTGGGAGTGGGAACCAGCTATGGATTGCCACAGGCCAGGTAAGACGCACATTTATAGATGCCGACACTTTCTAGCACTAAGTACTGTGAGAACTGCATTGTACATTAGCGTTGTTCTAATTTTTAATCTGATTTGCATAGTGGTCACCTATAAGCCTTTAAATGTGACACCTTATCCAATTTCAAACCCAATATTTACCGAGGAAATTGAATTTTCAAGAATACAAGCATCAATAGGTCTGCATTGTAATGGCTGCAGCTCACATAATCACTACGCCCCCTGCTGTTTATGCATGCAGCGCAGCCGTGCGGCTCTGTTGCCATTGTCTGCTCTCGTTTTCAGTAAACAGTGCAGCCTTCACCCGCAGACAGTGGAAATCCCTTTGCTCCTGTCACTGCATTGAGTGGCCATTGACCCCGACTGAACCGGGCTGATTCCTTGTTTGAAGACTCTGTAGCTGGGCTCTCTGCCAGGGTCCTACTCTCTTGGAGGACGGCAGACGCCCGTTGACGGGTGTGAGGCCCCCAGGATAATGAAAACCAGAAAGAAAGGCCTTAGCTTTCAAAAGAAGCCACAACTCTTGTCTTTATTTTCTCCAGAAGACTCTCAGTAATGGACCGTTGGCGAACCGCAAGCACCTGTAAGAGGATCTAATGCTCCCATTCCCAGTGCTTACCCATGTGCACGAGTGTTAAGGAGCGAAATAATAGCATCTGCTAAGTTTTATATGAAATACTTGTTGCAAGGATGCGTTCTGAAGCTGTCGATGTGCCCCCCCATCCTGCTATCTCTGCATTTTCATCCTAAGTCTGCATTCTGACATGGTCTCATTTGCTTAGCAAACACCAGCAGAGCCCTGCATTACGCGTGTCAAAGTTTTCCAGCTAAGTGTGGCAGCCTGGCTTTTCAGACGCATCTCCCTGGCCACCCCGCGGCAGCTCTTCAAGTCCTCCAACATGACCCAGCGCTGGCAGAGGCGTGAGATCTCCAACTTCGAGTACCTCATGTTCCTCAACACCATCGCAGGTGAGAAGGGACCGCCCGGCGTCCTCAGTCCTGTTAGCACGATAGCATGTTAGCACATTCGCTTAGGGCCCTTCTGGGATGCTAGTAGGGGCAGCTCAGCCTGGGTTTATCCCTAATTAACTTAATTTCCAGCTAATTCTCCAGTCTCCTGTGTTTGTTATTCTGCCATATCCCCCAATACTCATGCGGACCTCAGGCTCTGTGTTAGCATTTGGAGACAATATCACGTTTGGCACACTCACCCTAAACAGCGACTGTAACTGGAGAGGAAATCAAATAACCTCCCAGCCGGCGCAACCTGGAGATTGCGGAGATCTTTGTTTTGTCAGAGGCGGAGAGCTACACATGGTTGATTTTCGCTAATTATGTTGGCATCTCATTAATTCATCTATGTTCAGCTGAGCACTTAAGATTCACCCCCCCCCACCTACTGCTGTTTACCCACTCCTGCCTGTTTCAGGTGAAGTTGAGCTACATATCCTTGAAGTGCTTCATTCTCCTGTTTTTAAAGAGTAGCTGCGAATTGTTTGTTCGCTTCACTAGTTTCCATTGCTGCTGCTGGGGAGGTAATTACCCGCCGAGGCTAAAAGCTATCACGTCTCCTCGCTAGCTTATATATTTATTTTCTTAGAAACTCTTGAGCGAGTCACTCGCCCTGTGAGGAGCTAACCCTCGCCTCACAATTATACACATTTTTGCTCAGCCCTTGCTTCTATTTTATACACCATTGTCAGGCACTTCGGTTTAAAGAAGGCTGTGAACTTCAGAACGATCCTCGCTAATGACCCGCACTGTCAGGCACTGTCAGGCCAACGGGTGGGAACGCTGCTCCACCGAGGAGGTGCCAACGAATCAACGCTGTTGTTCTAATTAAACCCGATCTCACCACCATTACCGTCCTCGGCGCATGCCGCGATCTTCATGGCTGGCGGGGGGGGGGGGGGGGGGGGGGGGGGGGGGGGGGGGGGGGGGGGGGGGGGGGGGGGGGG
>JAODJX010000039.1:14462061-14472595 GCA_026776945.1 Isichthys henryi | reverse complement strand
TATGCCACCCCCCACCCTTCCCACCCCCACCCGACTAAGGTAAGGTAGCTAAGGTACCTATGTCTAGCATTCTTTTAAAGTTTTTTAGCTGATAAGCATCAATATTAATCTGTTTACTCAGAGAATACAGAATGTTTTGTTCCCTGTTTGTAAAACATACAGGAATTGGTCATGGTTTGGTGCAAGAGGAAAAACTAAAAATATACAAAGAAACAGTGGTGCCACACAGCATAATACAAACAGCCATATCTATGAAGTGTTGCCAGTGGCTCTGTGTTTAAAACTGTGGCTTTCAAATAGGACAAAAATAGCTAAACATGACTAAACTGTAACACACTGAGCCTTTATTCAACTTGGTTTTAATGTTTTAGCTTAGTCCTATAATGCTAATCTGTATTATTTAAAACATAGAATTAGTAAGAGAATGTAACTTGGGTTCTCTGGTGTATTCTTTAATATTTCTTGAAATTACTTTGTTGTTAGCCTGTCTTTGAGGGCTTCTTTTCTGGAAAGTAAAGTTGACTCACTGGCGTCCCCCACAGGCCATCCTCCTGAGCAGCGATGGGCAGAACCTGGTGACGGGTGGCGACAACGGAGTGGTGGAGGTGTGGCAGGCCTGTGACTTTAAGCAGCTGTACATTTACCCCGGCTGTGACGCTGGCATCCGCGCCATGGACCTGTCACATGATCAGAGGTAGGCGTGTCTGTCCCGACTTCCCACAGCAAGATGGTCACTGGCCAGCTCTGCTCATGGGTCATGTGGTTGTCAAGGCACGTTTGAGCTAACAGGTTTCTGCCTGCCTTGTTTTCCTTAGATACAACCTAGTTGCCATAGAGACAGTGTAGTGCTGTTGCATTCTGAGGGGTTCCGTAGAGTCTCTCCACATTCTTATCTGCCTTATATACTGTTAGCATCCCCCCCCCCCAACCACTACCCTGAAGCCAGGGATTGCGGTGCAGAGCCCAGCACAGAGGATGAATTGTTCGTGTTTAGAGCAGGGGGGGGAGAGGGGGTAGTTGGGTGAAAGGTCAAGGGGCTGGCATCATCAATTGCAGGAAGTGAAGTACCCAAGCACAAATTCTCTGTTTTAACCATGTGTCAACTTCCTCCAAAGTAGATGTGTGAGCATAGCACCAGTGAGTACTGTGAGACAGGGCGGTGCCTTTCTAAACGCCACTGCATAAAACCCATCCACTGCAGGGGGCTGTGGGCCACGTGGCTTATTGCAGCCCTGGAGATGCCCCTGTGAACCCAGCCTTTAACTCCCCCCCCCCTCCCAGCTGAATGGATACCTGTTGGTGCTGGTGACCTTCTGTCTGGTTTAACGCAGCTGCCCTTCCCCATTAACAAACCTCTGTGACACTTTACGTACACAGACAGACACACACAGTGATACCACACTAAGGTTTGACTTTGACGCATGCAGTTTGCTGGACAATAAGCTCCATCATCCCAGTGCACAAAATGAATAATCACTTTAAGTATTTATCACATAAATAGTCATTTTTAGGCGCTGGTGCGCATGCAAACACACCTGGGCTCCTTTTCTCTTAGCTGCCCCCTTCCTGCCTTCTGATTGGCTCCCGTTCTTCCGGCAGGACTCTCATTACAGGCATGGCGTCCGGTAGCATCGTTGCCTTCAACATCGACTTCAACAGGTGGCACTATGAGCACCAGAACAGGTACTGAGCCAGGCAGCTGGACAAGGGGGAGGCGGGGCGCGGCGTGTCCTGCTTCCTCCCAGGTGACCGTGGGTCCCACATGCCAGGAAGCAGAGGACACCAGTGGAAAGAACATGTTATCAGAAGCCGAAAGAGAGAGATTTTGGTTCGTCTGCCTCTTCCACAAGCGTTCCGCATCACCCAGCAGCAGCGGTCAGCCAGGCTAGTCAGGACGCTTCCGTTTTCGTCCCTCACTTTCATTCCCTGGGCACCGGCCGACCGACATGTGTCACATGACCCGCAGTTCATGTCTCTACGGAGACCTTCAATAGCAAGACGTGGACCGTCTCTGTGGAAGTCCTACGGCCTACAAAGCAATGCCCGAATGGAAACGGCAGATTAGCATTGTAGTTAATATTTGGCTATAAAGTTTTTCAAATCTCAAACATCAGGAATTTCTGATAAGCTTTTATCTCTTTTCATACCTCTGGTCATTTCAAACTGTGTAGTAAATAACAGGCGAATGAAGTTTTGATGTTTAAAATCAGATGCACAAAAGAAGCATTGTTCCATTGTAAGATAATGAATATTCTGAAATAATTAAGCTATTGTAGTAAGAATGGGGAAGGTAGTTAGGATATATGTTTCTTACGCAGTGGCACTGTGTTCACTCTGTAAATGTGTGATTTTGCAGAAATGCTGCATTTTGACAGCCAAATCTGCGAAACATATTTAAATATGTGATGGACTCTCAACTATAAGCCCATTTAAGAATTCACAATTCTGACCTTTTTGAATTTTGGTCCATCTGCCTCAGATGACCAGTGATTCACTCACACCTTGCAATGAAGTAATTAACTCGCATCCTGGTAGACAAGAAGAAACAGGCGGAGTCCTGTTAATATTCATTTTAGTAATTTTTGTTTTCTATTGTAGCAAGATCAGCGTAGGCTATGCAGCATAAACCGCATTTGTGTCTCCCGAGGACAATTCAGACTGTCTCAGCAACTGCTTATTTATTCCTAAATTATTTTGTGTGTAAACTTACGAGAAATTATTTAAAAAAATGTTCGCCTTTTGTAAATATGGAGCCCCTCGTCACAGTTGTACATAATGTATTGGTTTGGAATATCCGGCATGAAAAGGAAAGGCTGTTTTCCCATAAAATCAAAATGAAGAATTTCTTACTCGTCGTTATATTTTTGGACTGGAAGCATCATGCGGAAATGACTGTAATGAGCGTAAAGCAAGCAGCTGGGTCTCAGTATCACATGTCAGCCGCCTGAACGGAGGTCGTCAGGAGAGCCGATTTGAGCGAGGACTCGCGCACGGAAACGCCACGTGACGTTCAAAATCCTACCATAATCGCGGCCATGTTCTATTGTTTAAAGGTGTTTTAAAAACTCACAAAAGAATGTATGTAAAATTGTCCAATTGGCCCTTTGATTTACTGTTCATCTGTGTTGGGATGCGGCCCCAATGGGAAACGCAGGCTGAGAAGATGGAGGCTCTGGGATAATATCCTGTTTATTTTTTGTTCCTTGTTTCTTCTCTGTTTATTTGAAAAACGTTTTCCATGTGGAAATAGAAGGATGTAGATTTGGAAATATTATTTTAGAGCGTATTTTAATATTTTAATGTCCCAAATTATGTGGAGAATTATGTATTTGGAGAAAATGTGGGGATAAAAAAAATCTAATATATTTTGGGACAAATGTATGACAATTTTATTTTTTCGATCTGGTACATAATTGAACATTGCAGCAATGATGGATGATGGGATGTATTTAATTTCTCTGAAATATATGATTTAAATCCCATATGATTTTGTAGCCTATTAATTTATTTATTTATATTTATTTATTTTAAAAATATATATACTTCTTTTCCATAATGGTTTAAACATTACATCTGCTGTGATAATGACAACTTTGGTTATATTCAGTTTTGGATAAGCTTCATAAAATAATTTGCTATCCATATAATTTTGTTTTCATATCTCCTTTATTTTCTGTTGCCCCTGATTTTCCGAGTCTGTTATCCTGTCTCTGAATCTTTAGTAGGCGAAATTTGATGTTTGTTCAAAACTATTTAAATGATACTAATATATAAAAAAGGGTAACTGTACAATAAAATGATTTTCTTTTTTGTTGTATTTATAAAAAAATAATAAACAATACATTACTTTGAGCTTTTGATTCCAAATATTTATTTTAAAGCATGGTTTAAAAGATGGAAAGGGCTTACCTAATATATCAGTCCTCTGTGTGTGTGTGTGACATATACAATTTTGTATATATAAACTGATAATCATAAAAGGAGTATCCGCTAAATGCTGTCAGTTTTTTTACACACAATACTGTGTACCATCTGTATAGCTTCACTGAACACGTTTCTGACTCATTTTTCGTCTTTATATGATGTGAGGAAATGTATGCAAGCCAACGGAGAGTATAAAGATAACTACATTGAAGTGTTACGACATTATGTTGGTCTACAGTGCCCTCTGCAGGTGGAAATTAAGCATTGCATGATATTTGATCTAGCGATACTGGACAAGGACACTGTGAAACCATCACTATCATGCCTGTGCAAAGTATGACTAATGGTAATTGACAGCAGAAAGAAATCAGAATCATGCTAAAAAATAGTCATGCTTAAATCATATATACGTATTCACAGATGAGTCACAACATTATGACGACCCCCATGTGAAGTGAATAATGTTGACTGTCTAATAGAAAAGGACAGAGGTAAAGATCTGAATAACTTTGGTAAGGGCCTAATCATTATGGTTAGATGGCTGGAACAGAATCTCCGAAACTGCAAGGGTTCTGGGCGCTCAAGGTCCACCGTGATGAGCACCTACTGAGAGAGGACTGAGGAGGGGAAAACCAGGACAGGCTGCTGGGTGTGAGAGGTGAATGAAGGGCTGTCCCATAAAATACAAACCAACAGAATGGCTACTGCAGGATGGTACCATGGATGACGGCTGTAGTGTTTTGCTCTCAGGCGCATTTGCTTTTTTTGTTCAATTATGTCCATGTGTTGAGTCAATTTGATAGATATTTTGTGTTACCTATCTGATGTGGTACTTCTGTGCTCTTTACCACACCCGGAAAAAAATCATTTCAGTTCTGAGGCACAAATAGTACGTAATTTAGTGTATTTTTATCCATAAGGGTTTCTCACAGTGGACGGGTCAGCATAGGCACTCTGACTGACTTTCAGCTACGTAGCACCATATGCAACAACACTGTGTGCTGTGACATATTACTCCTGTGACCATCATTAAAATGATCTGCTATTTGTGCCACAGTAACCCTTCTGTGGGTTTGTACCACATAGGATAACCTTCATTCACATGTCGCGCTGATGCATCTTACCCATCCAACACCCTGTCGACAAACCTTGCTTATTTCCCACTCGGACCACTCTCAGTAGGTGCTCAGCACAGCTGACCATGAGCATCCCGAAGTCTTGCCATTTCGGAAATGCTCTGATCAGTCAGCTGTCATCGACTATGACTATCGAATGTCACTGAACGCTTACAGTCTATTAGTAGCTAATCGTAGCAGATCTTGACACACACCATTTTTACTTGACAGTTGGCATTATTCGCTACACGCTGAATTGTCGCCTGGACCTGGTCACAATGTTTTGGTTCAGCATGCACCGATGGGCTAAAACATTATGGCCACCTCCATGTGAAGGAAGTTATGTTGACTGCCTTATAATAATGGTGCATGTCAAGGTCTGGGATGTATTAGATGAGTGTTTCTCAAACCAGCCCTTGGGGACCCTGAGATGGTCTACATTTCTGCTCCCTCCCAATTCCCAGGGAATTGTGGCTCCCCGAGGACTGGTTAGAGAAACACTGTATTAGTACAATGTGTTAGTAAACATTCAGTACAGATGTAAGGCTGATGTAAGACAAAAGTCACAAAATGAAAACTTGTAGTCTCAGGAAATCCTTTATTTGTGGGTTTGGCTTGACGCTGAATGAATTCACCATAGTTAATTATCGGCAGTAATTAACGTAATTGTTCACCTGAACACTTTTTTTCCCCTTCAATTAATAACAGAAATAGAGGGACAATAGCTGTACATCAAACTCCATCCAGTTCATTAACAAGAATCATATGCCTTCAAATGTGTCATCATGTAGGATGCACTCACTTTATAAACTTTATAAACCTCCAAAGTAGCAAAGTTATACCTTAATTGTGCTTTCCGATGCTGTTCCAGTTTCATGAAAGTCAATGTAGTCCAGCTTATCCAATACGAACAGATCAATCAGATCAAGTTCTTTCAGTTACCTTCCTGGTACATAAGTGACTTTTCAGCGAAAGGATTTAAGAAAGAACTGTGGACTGTCACATGTGTATTAATCTATGACGTACAGCAAACGAGTGAGTTGCTTCAGAAATTACTAAACCAATTAGGGAAACCAGAACCACCTTTTCTTTTTTGTGCTTTTGGGTCGAACTTCTGGGAGGTATGACACTGAGTACATACTCCGCGTGCTTTGGGTTCACTCTGAGTATTCCCTAGTTGGGGAGAGAGTGTCATACACACTCTGCTTTGTGCAAAACAACTCGGTCCTGCAGGGATGAGAACACACCAATTGGAAGGGCAATTTATAAAGGATAAATTACAGGCATTTGAAGAGGGAAATATTGCAGCCACATGAAAAACAAGTTTAAAAAAAGACAAACATCACAGTAAAAACAAGACCATGTTCTTAAGAGCATAAACATGCAGGAAAGAGAGAATTAGGAGTCCAATAAGTAAGGAGCTTCAGGAAGCACGATGTCCCCAAAGGCCACGTCATGAACTGCACGTGCCCAGTGTGGCTCCTATGGACTGACAGGGTCTGCCGAGAGAGACGGCAGGGGCAGCATTTGGAGGCATCCATGTTTGTTACCACATATAAGTTCAGACACATTCTTGGTCCACAAAAATCCACGATCATAACTACATTCAGTTATTGCAGTTACACAGCTTTCATTTCCTTGTGGGGTTTATATTGTGTAGGTTTCCACGTTCTTCGAGTCAAAAGTGTATGGCGTGCAGGTTACAGTGTCAAAGGCAGTCCGATTTATACAGATCAGGGCTACGTTGCATTTTGTACTACGTGCTCCTCCAGTTACTCTCAGTGGTGCCATGATCTGATTCCGCATTGAGGGGCAGCACTGGATGCTATATATAAGTATGGTTGTGCCAGGTCTCCAACACAGCTACAGTAATGCAGAACTGCACGACTTCGCTGGGAGTTTTGTGTCTATCAAAGAAAAGCACCTTTTGGTTTGACCGAGCAGAAATGATGCTGATTCAAGTTCTGTGATGTCGTGTGATGCAGCCTGATGTCTGAAACGGAAATGAACCTATGACCATGTTCACAGCCAGCCTCAAATCAAAAGCGCGAAGGGGGAGGCCAGGGGGTCAGGGTTAGAGGTAGAGTTCACTGGAACAGGAGGGAACTTCCTGGGAAAGTTATATCATTCAAACTTTATATTTTAGATACACAACTAGGATTTTTGAGGTTCAGGCTGATGATAACAATAATATATGGAGCAGCAAAGGAAGCCTGATATTTATAAGACCCAAAAACATTACTAGTATGTTTCAACTCACATGAGCACCCTCTTCTGGACAGGGAAAATACTGCAACAAGAATCACTCCCACAAATTTTTCATGGCCTTATGCCTGCCTGCACTTGCCAAATATACATCCTCTTGTGCCCACAACTACCCAGCAGTCCTTTAAACCATACAGAGTTTTGTTTCTATCCTTTTGTATGTTTAAATGTTTCAGGTTCACTTACAGTAACATGCTTACATTTCTCATCCTTGTGTCTACTTCATTTTCAGTTGTACAGAAAAGTTACTTTCACAAGAGTAAAATGCTACATGTGCACCAAATTTTGCATAACATCGATTCTCCTACAGTGTAAGCTTAGACACCTGGTCCCTGTTTCCATGGCCACCACCCTCTCTGTCCTACATCTTACAGTTCAAAAATGTACCTCTACCTCCCTACGACTACAGACGTTGCCCTAATCTGGCCTCTTTAATAGGTCACTGCTCACTCATATCACAGGACTGATCGTTTGATAAAATTGTGGTGAGATGTACTCTTCTGTGGTTGTAGGTTCAAGAAAGATTGATGTAGGGCTTATAAAAGTACCCCGCAATCCTGCCTTGTGATTATCGAAGCCGGGGGACTATGCTGGACCACTGGACACTGCTGTCTACACTGGGGGATGCTTCAGATCTGCTCCAGCTAAGGGACCGTCTGCATATCTGCTCCAGCTAAGGGACCGTCTGCTTATCGGCTCCAGCTAAGCAACCACTGAATCAGTATTTTGGAATATTTTTGGGGTTCTGTTCTTGGGCAAAGCACAGAAATTACAGTAAGTAATCTCTGGAGTGAGTTGTGATTCTCAAGTGCTCCTGAAAAATACAGACAAGGCTTCAGCAGAACACAGAAGTAATTTAAAAATAATACATCACCCATGTAACGTTTATTACCGTTTCTCCTGAATGTTTTTAAATACGGGATGATCCCATGCTAAATTCCAGGTGAAATACTCTCCATGTTGCATAATGACGACCCACACGATATTTCTGAACTACGAAAGGAAAACGGTTGACCTGTGTGCTGATTTTCTTTCCCAGAATGCCATTCTGTTCTAAACCACAGCCCCAGAGGGACCAGTCAGTTGAAATTCAATCCTGCAGAGCTCATCAGTACAGGCTAATTCCATTTTGTCTTTCCCAACAGGCAGATAAGGAGGTTACAGCACCATCAAACCTGGTTTAACGTGTGACCGTGCAGATGCTGAAACTTAAAAAGATGGATGATTCAGGATGACTGGTGTGACGTCATGCAGCTTAGCCATCAGAAGTTCATTGATAGCTGACAGAACATCAGAAGTGTAGAGGAAAATTCTCCTTAGCAGCAACGTAAAAATACATAAAAACATACAAGTTGATATACCAATAAGAGGCATCCTTACAAAATGCCCTGTTCACTGGGATGTGTCCATTGTGCTGACTGGATGACCTCCGCCCCTGTGCTTTCTGTTGGTTCCTAATTGCCTCTTGACTTGTCTACTTCCTCATTCTCCTTCCTTGTTGCCTCTGCCTTGTCCTCACCCCCCCCTGCACGCCAGGGGTAGGCGGGCCTTCCGCTGAAGCAGACGTGCTTAGAAAGGTGAATTGGGTGAGCGGACCGTCTCAGCGGAGCTGGGGGAATAGTCCTCGGACTCGGAAGTAAAGTCAGTGGGGGTGGGGCTAGTGGCAGGGCAGGGGGCTGCGACGAGCAGACCCCCCTGTGGCACACGGGAGGCGGGCTTCACATCCGGGTGGCGTCTTCGTCTGAAAACCTGCCTCTCTTTATCAAGTGCGGTGGTCTGTGAGGGAAATCAACCAGACATAGGGGTAAGACATTGTGATGCATAATGCAGAACAGATCTGCCACTTATCAGAATCCTTAACAGTAACAGTGGTGATATTTACAGCCAGAACAGCTCCTGGATAAATCTGCACCTGTGCCATTTGCTTGAGACTACATAGCATTTGTCAGGGAGTGTTGGAGAGGGTCCCATCACTGTCCACTGCTGCTACATCCAACCAAAGCAAACCCAGAGGAACTGAATGCCCAGCGAGGGTGAAAATGATGTGGAAGACTGGAGCACGATAGCTGAGGGAAGGAGCTGGTTAGCATGACCCAAAGGGACCACACACCCCCATCAGACAGGGGAAGACACCCAAAAAGACACAATGTAAAATCTTTTCAGGGGGTACAGCAAGACAGGTCACAATACACATTATGGGTGAGTTTTAGATGCATTGCTTGAAACACTGAGAGTTTTCACACCAGAATAACAGAGCAGTCAGAGGGAAACACCACACAGAGCAAGAACCTGTCCACAGAGACACACACGGCAGCCCAGCATACACAGCATCTATCCTTTCAGCATAAAGGGACCGGCAGCTCAGCACAACCCCACCCACAGAAATACAAGCACAGTGTCAGTGGGATGGGAAGCAGCAGGTGATGTCACGGCAGGTGATGTCACAGCGAGCGATGAGGACACAAAGTGGAAGCGTCCAAGGCCCTCACCAGACAGGGTGGGGAGCATGAAAGCGACTGAAAGAGGGGGCTTTTCCGAAGAGATGGAGGACTGGACTGGAGTGGGGGATTGGGGGGGGGGGGGGAATGGAGACTGCCAGCACGTTGCCATGGAAACGCTGCGGGTCAGGAGCTGCAGCGTGGCATACCTTATCCAACACATCTCTGGGTGCTGGTAGAAGTCCAAAGACCCTGATCTCTGGAGCGAAAAGCCATGGTCCAGCTGAGCAGAGAGAAATGAAGGCAACTCAGTGGATCGCCTTTCAAAGTGCTAATTCGCTGCTCTTTAATTTTATTTTTTTAAACTCAAAAGTGGACAGAGCAATGGGAGAGGAACTGGGGGAGTGGGGGGGGTAGCCGGGGTCTGGTCGGGGACAGCTGCTGAGCGGTGCAGGTGCACAGCCGAAGGACCACATCACAAAAGACATTTAAAAAATATAAACGTTAACAGTCCGTATGCATACAGTAACCGCAGAATGTTCCATCAACAGAGACAATCTAAGGTCATTCCGAGACCAAAAATTTAAGAAAGAAATACAGAAATACTGAAACACCACCTGGGGAACCTACGCAAACCCTGCTGGACAGCAGGAACTTTAATGGCGAAGCCAGTGCTGTCTGCGCAGATCGGCTCCAGATAAGGGGCCGTCTGCAGACAGGTCCCTGCTGGCCCACAGCACACTGCTGTCCAAGCTGAGGGATGCTGCAGATCGGCTGCAGGTAAGGGACCAT
>JAODJX010000039.1:14443463-14459542 GCA_026776945.1 Isichthys henryi | reverse complement strand
CCCCCCGCCCCCCCGCCCCCCCCCCGCCCCCGCGCCCCCGGCCCCCCCCCCGGGCGCCCCCCCCCCCCCGCGGAGGCGGTGAGGTTTTATAATCGGTGACTGAAGGCCTCATAATCGGAGCCTAGCGGGACAGCACACTGCGGGATGCTTGGCATGTCATCATTACTGCGGAAGCTACCACACAGCAGCCAGTCATGCAAGGGCACACGGAGACACCCACCTTTGCTGAGTCCGACACGCTGTCCCAGTATGGCGAAGGAAACTCCAGCTGTCCCATTAATATCTGATCAAAGAGAGCTTCCTGATTGTCGCTATTCCTACAGAATGCAGAGTGATTACTCTCCCGACAATCATCAAAATACCATTCATGAATATTGTTCAGTATTGTCCAAAAGGTTGTCTCTTTAGACCAAGGGTCTCCAACTCCGGTCCTGGAGAGCTACTATCCAGTAGGTTTTCTGTCCCACTTGGCTTCCGATGACCCACACATGTTCCTGGTATTTACCTGAGAACAGGTGCGGCTCATCAGAAGCCAGGTATGATAGAAAACCTACTGGATAGTAGCTCTCCAGGACCGGAATTGGAGACCCCTGCATTAAACGCATAAAGATATTTCTTCTCTATTTCCCAAGGCCACTAGAGGGCGCATTATAACTTATTTGTCTCAGTCTCACACAGTAGCTGCACAGCAATGGAATAAGCATTCCAGGGCTTCAATAAAGACTAATGTCCGTCATACTTCAGACCACAAAGAATAATGCCCACTTAATATGGAAAAATCTATTATGATTTATTAAACACCCCAATGAGATATTTTCCTCATTCAGAGAAAAGTCAGACATTTTATGTAAATTCGTTGGGATTTTTTCACCATGGTTTCAAATTCCAGGTGAGGACTGCGTACAGCACATACCCACGGAATGGGGGGAACCCACAGAGGAGGATGTAGGTGATGACCCCCGCAGCCCAGATGTCAACCTTCAGGCCATACCTAGAGAGAGAGAGAGAGAGAAACACAGGCCTGTGAGTCGGCCTGTGCATTTCTAACGCCTGACTTCCAGCTGACACGCTCCTCCTCTCATCACTCACCCAGTCTCAGCGATGATCTCTGGAGCTACATATGTGGGGGTCCCACACACATTGTAGAGGGGTCCATCCACCACCGTGGCCAGGCCAAAATCGCCCAGCTTCAGGGACTTGCTACCATCCTGATGCTCGTAAACCTGAAGTAGCACACCAAGGAAGAGAGAGAAAGTGCATCAACCCAAATGCCACACTGGGCAAGCGGCTCTTTCACTGGGTACAACTAGGCGCCATCCCACCAAAGTTCAGGAACCTACTGCCCGGTTCTCAGTTCCTGGGCCTTCTCCGCTGAGAACTTTTGTAGCTCCTGGCCACTTTCCAGTGTCACTTTCCCACCGCACAACATGAACTGTGCTAAATAAGCATTGGAGATGAAAAAGCTTAAACCTCACACGTAATTTCATGCAGAACTACACCACGTTTGCGCGATCGGAAAATACAAAATGCATTTTGTCTGTATTTCATTTACATCACCTGCAACTTCTTTATAATGCATTATTAAATTTGGCCAGCAGCTCGATCTTTCATTTTCCACAGAATTAAACATGCTGTAACATTATCCCACTAATAAGCGCTGACAAGTTTCACTGACAGAAGTATGACGGTTAGTGATCAACTTTTCTGTTACAGAAATATGGAGGTGCAAGCAAAAAAGGTATTCATTAATGCACGTGATGTAACAGATACCAAAATAATTTCTGCTCCCCTACCTCTATTTCTTTTCCCCCCACTTCAATGCAACTTCCCAGTTAGGACCGGCACTTGTGGCAACCAGTCAGCAAAGTTTATTGCTATAAGTCCTGCCCAGTAGCTCTTGGTCAAGTGCAAAGTATCTACTCCAGAGCAGGGACTTCAAAAAGTCTAAGGAACTACAATCGGACCGAGTTTCTGCGGTGGGAACACGACAGAAGTTCCTGGTTCCTGCAAAAGTTTCCGGTTCCTGAAAAAGTTGGGAAAAGTGCCTACTGTTACCAGCTTTAACTAGATTTGTGTTTTGGTTTTATTTGTTTTTGTGCAACCATAGCAACAGAAGTGGCACTTTTCTAATAGCACTTGTTCAATGTAAGAACTCCCAAACAGTGGTAAAGGTCTCCAGTGAGAGAGTTGATTTGAAAGACTCGGCATCTAGAACCTCTCCAGTCCATGAAGAGGTCAGCCTTGAAACAATGGTGCGGAATGTTTATCCCAGTAGGCACAGCAGGTAGCAGTAGTTCACTTGCCTTGTTAGTGAGCTGGCCCTCATTAGCAACCTCGAATCTGGAAGAGGTAGTGTGTATAAATCTTCTCACACGTGACCCAGAGTAAAAGAATCACCTGTCTTTCATGGGATCGAATCTCCATTTCAGAGTAGATGGCAGTATTCAGCCTGGCTAATCCGGGTGGGTACGTAACCCTCAGATCTCGACATCGCCCCAAGAGGCAGTATGAACAACTGAGCCCTTACCAGCAGATTTTCTGGTTTTATGTCACGATGGACAATGTTGAGGCTATGGAGATACTTGATGGCACTGGTGAGGTTATACAGCATTCCGTTGGCATCGCGCTCTGTGTACTTGTTCGTAGATGTAATGGCATCAAACAAATCGCCACCCTGGGAACAAGCACAGGGATCGTTTTTGGGTGCTGTTGAAAGTTACAAATAAGAAACATTTCTCTGAACAATAGAACAGTGAACAAACAATGGTCTAACTTTCTGGCACAGCGTGAAGTGCAAAAACACGTCAAAAACAGAACCTAGTGAGATGTTCTCTTGCCTACAAGTAGATGATGCCAAATGTCTTCAAAAGGCAATAATACTCAAACTGACCTATTTTTTATTCCCTTTGCAAGAAAAAAAAATGGAGCAGTAGCTCAATATAGAGCCGCTCTCAACAGAGAACAGAACAATTGGTCTGAGTGGCAAGGGAGAGACTTCTTACAGATAGACCTTGGATTGATCTCAGGGACATGGGTGGGCACAAATGCTGGGAAGGGGGGCTCTGGTGGTCAGAAACTGGTATAAGGTGGGTTTTCTAGAGGTCTTCTCTGACACAGGTCAGAGGTTTCACGTGGGATTTATGGAGGAGTCTCCTTAAGATGTATATCTTCAGAAGGATAAGGGCAAGTTCTTTGGGTGTAACAAACATAGGCCTCATGTAAACACCAAGGGAGAGAGTAATGGAGCGTCAGTCACAGATGCTAACAAACATTATGCTAACAAAGCAATCTGATTGGTTGACAGCACGTTCTTTATATCTGCCTATCAGTACTATAGAAGCATGTGGTACCTTGACCAGCTCCATGACCAGGTAGAGCTCACAATACGTGTCCATCTCCTCAATGAGAAGAACAATGTTGGGGTGCTTCACCCGCCTGAGGATGGACACCTCGTTCTGGATCATTTGCTCCTGGGTGGAGGTAAGAGGACAGGAACATCTTGCTATGATGAGGCAAAATTATTTACCCGCATGTCACATCAGGGTTACGGGTTATTATGCGTTATAGTCTGTGTAAGAAACTTGGAAGACTGTGTTGTGTAGAGGAGATCAAAGAAAGCCTAAGAAATCCAAGGGTTATGCTGTTGGCCCTTTATCCAGCTTTCAGTAGCATTACCAAAGGGGTAACAATGTACAATCTCACCGAACCATGGTGCCAGGCCTCCTACCTTCCCACGGCACTTGCCCTTGTTGATGATTTTAAGTGCGTACTCCCTTCCGGTGGACCGCTCCACACACTCACGCACCACCGCAAAGTTCCCATCGCCGATGGTCCTTCCCACTTTATAGCGCTCGGCGATGTACGCGGGTACCTGGGGGTACTCATCCATGATCTCCGCTGTGGAAATATCATTGGCAGGTTAAAGCTGGTTGTTCAGAAGAACCATTTAAAACGTTACAAGCAGACCAGGATCAAACATTCTACTTTTCAAAAACGAACAAAAATCATTCCAACATATAGCCTCACACTGTACATACGACTAGAAAGATTAAACTCTGTAACACCAGAAATCACATTATTTCCACAATCACTCTAATCCAGGAGTGATCAATCCAGAAATTAGTAATTAGAGGCCTGATTGGCTGAAGAATCCTCGCGCCTGGGTTTGAACATCTCCCATGAGACACACGCATACAGGTGAGAGGGAGCTTGGGGTCACAGCGCAGGGTCTGTCAGCGTGCAGTGCCCTTGGAGCTGGGGGGGTTAAGGACTGTGCTGGAGAGCCCACAGCATTTGTGACTATCTTGCCAAGGTTGGGGCTCAAACCGACAACCTTACAATCCCTCAGACGTGCCAGATTCCCAGCACTCTCACCTTCACTGCCTGGTCCATCTCCCTCGTCCATGGAGCTGCAGACCTTGGTGGAGGCTAGAGACAGTGAGGAGCCACTGTGCTGGGAACCCTGTGGAGGAGAGAGAGGGCATGAGCTCAAACAGCCGTTACCAACAGACTCCGGGCAATCATTCTGGCTTAAACACCTCGACATGTAGCCATTAGGAATGTGAGAACGGAGGCTTACTGACCCCTCAGATGAGCAGGCTTGCCATGTTTTGTCACTCACAGACTGGCTCCGTTGAGCTACACTAGACGAGTTACTCCGAGTCTCACCAGACAGTGATTTATTTCACATAAAACTACTATACCAGCTGCTGATAATGTCCAATTACCGTTTCCCACATTATTATGGGATTAGTAGGTACCTTTTAAGACCTACATCTCTGTGCAGAAGCAGGATTATCTTCCATAAAAGGGAGATCACACAACACGGCTGTCTGATTAATGCACTGCCCACTGCACCCTCTCCATGCCCTCCATGCCCCCCCCCCCGGAAAGCAATTACACAATTACAGCAGTGAAATGAGGATGGCTTTCTCTGTCGTGATGGGGAGAACCGGGCACCGAGGTCAGAATCTCTGCTGCGAGAGCAGCTCCCTTCATCTCTGGCAGATGAAAGATCAGGATGAAGGAAGAACAGCAGGCAGGCAGATAAAGGCAGCATAGAGGCAGGTCGAGGCTTTGAACTGTCTACAAAGCTTAGAAACTGAGCCTGCAGTAAGATCACTGCAGTTAAGACTTTTGCCTGTAAGTGAAATCCTGACAAATTGTGCAGTTGGAGTCGAGTGGGAGTGGCTTTATGGCTGTTTTAGGTTGGCCAGTAGGTGGCAGTAGAGTCCTGTTAGCGGGAGACCCTCATTCTGAATATTTACAAAACTTCCATTAAGTTATGTAACATTTATGATAGTGGCACAAAAGGCTAAGATGATGCCAATGGAAGTTGCATCACAGAAGAGGGAGGAATTGAGCTACAACCTCAATCAACGACTCTGTCACTTATATAGTAATGAGCTTTAACCCACAAATCGGTCAAATTGTGGGATAAAGTGCAGTGAAGCTACAGAAAAGGCTTTGGCCTCCAGTCAGAAGTGAAATGCAAACTGCTGTATATTTATGGTTCAGTCAAGTGAAGCTGAATTGAAATAGTGTCCAGGTCTATTTCGCAACAATTTTACAAAATAAGCCCCTTATACGTCTACTGCTAACAGTCTGGTCCAAAAAACAAGTGAAAACGAGCTAAGAACCCCATGTAATGTTTTTCTTATTGTTTGACTGCATTGAATTAAATTCTGGATCGTTCCACCCCTCTACCCCTGGCAGGATAATCAGTATCTGAGGCTCTGCTCTACTTGGATGGCTGCACTGGCTGAATAGCGCATAAAATGCTGCATATAAAATGTAAAATGATGGCATTTTCCTGAGCCATACAATGATAACTGTATAGAGTTTAGCTGCCCAAATACTGTGTGTAAATATCTGAGGCCACAGTTACGCAGTGTAACCCCCACCCAAAGGATAACACCTTTTTCCTCCCAATTTACCACATGCACACAGGGGCCCCATCAGGAGCTACCACAGCGCTAAGAGGAGTTAAAGGAGGTAAAAGAGGAGTTAAAGGAGGTACAGAGGAGTTACAGCAATACCAGAAATAGCGCGAGTAGTCCTGGTACCTGCACTAGAATAGCACGGCATGAGAGAGCTGCTGTGCGCCGATATGAGAACTGCCCTCGATTCCCGGCGCCAGTGGCAGCCGTGCAGAATGAGGACCGGGCTGGGAGATGGCAACCGAGCCATGCTGGCAAACAGAGCCAGCACCAAGAGGAAGGAGGGATGGCCTAGGATCCAGAGGCCAGGCCAGTATGCTGGCAAACAGAACCAGAGCCAATGGGAAGGCGGGACAGGCTGGGAAACTGAGGCCAGGCCAGTATGCTGGCAAACAGAACCAGCGCCAATGGGAAGGCGGGACAGGCTGGGAAACTGAGGCCAGGCCAGTATGCTGGCAAACAGAACAAGCGCCGAAGGGAAGGAGGGACAGGCCAGGATACATTGAGCAGCACCGAGAGAAAGAGTACCAAGTTAAGCAATCAACCTGAGAAAGGTCCAGAATTACTTGACTAAATACATCATTGAACCAAAACATTATGATCCATTGACAGGGGGCTGGGCAGCCAAAGCTTATCAAGGCGAGATGTGAATGAAGGCGATTCCTTCTGTTACAGACCAGCTGAGGGGCTGCTGCAGCTCAGATCGCTGATTATTCGAATGACGATAACAGGATGTGTCCCGAAACACAATGCATCAAATCCTTCTGCATTCAACATGCCGACCATGAGTACCGAATGATAGCTTAACATCTAATATATTCTAGACCTGTTTGTATGACATGTTCAATATTATTCACTTCACAAGGGGGTGTTCAAAATGTTTTGATTCACTATTGTATACAAATAGGTCTTAATGGGGCAGTTCTTGAAAGTCTTTCCCCATGAATACGCTTGTAACGAGGCAATCTGCATAAGTAAAAAATATTTCAGCTTGAGGACTTAATATTTCTATCAATATACAAATGCTCTTCGGGTTACGATGGGGTTACGTTCCGATAAATAAATATCGTAAGGCGAAAATGTATTTTAATACAGTATACTGTACCTAACCTAAGAAACATTCATAACCCAGCCTAACCTACCTTAAACATACTTAGAACACTTACATTAGCCTATAGTTAGGCAAAATTCACATAAAAACCTATTTAACACATTAACAAAAAGCCTATTGTAATAACAATAGCCACTTCTCCTTGGAACGAGGAGATCTTCCTAACATGAAATCATGACATTTTCATGACAGCAATGCTTAATTTCATGAGAGAATAAAGTGTTGAATATCTCATATAATTTATTGAATAATGTACCGAAAGTGAAAAACAAAATAGAATCGGAATAGCCATCGTAAAGTCAAAATATCGTAACACGGACCATGGTAACCAGGGTGCGTCTGCAAGTAGTTTCAGCATGTTGATAAGTTTCCTGTCTTCCCGCTGTCACCGCTGCCGTATGTGTGTGTGAGCAGATATCTTACCCGACGCCTTCGAACGCTTCCCGGGCTGGTAGGGGATGGACTGGGAGACTTCCCCGACCGGGGAGTGGACAGCTGGCTGCCTGGAGTCCCATTGGCTGGGGGGGGGTTGAAACAAGAACAAGAATCGATATTTTGAATGGCTGGATTGCAAACTCACTGTCGCCCGCGGGGGTGGCAGCAGGAAAAGCAGCAACAAGCAGAGCATCGTCCATCCGGTTGGTGCAGACATGAAGTATCCTTTAACGGAGAGAGGATCAGAGTAAGAGCCCTGTACGGTGGATGATCAGATGGAGACGAGTCGAGAAACCCTGCCGAGCATCGCAAAGAGGATAGGCGAGACCGACATACAGCCGGCGTCGCTGCCCCTCCTGGCAGAAGGTGCTACAGAGCCCTAAGAACCAGAGTTGGTGGAGAAAACAAAGAGGCTCGACATACGTACAGTGAGGAAGGAGAAAAAGCTAGAAGCCTGTCTGAACAGCCGGGACAGGAGCACCGGGTAAAAGGGGCAGACCCCCGGCGGCTCTCTCGCTACCCCACATCCCCAGAGGCGCCGCTCGTCCTTACCTTGCACACACTGCAGCATGCTGGGGCGCCGTGCTCTCCCGCTCACTGCCGCGCGGCTCTGGTGCGCGGCTCAGCCAGAGCACCCTGAGAGGGTGGGGGCTGGAGGAGGCGGGGCCAACTGGTGGAGAGCGAGCCATTGTGAGCCGCAATTGGCTGGCTCGAGACTCTGAGCAAGTCTGATGCGAGAAGCTATGGGGGGCCTTGAGGGAGGGGGGGGGTCTGTTCGGGCGTCATCCCAGGACTGCATCAATAACGTCAATTAAACATAAGGATTATGGGCTGTCCCCAGATTACTAATAACGAGCGGGAGATCTGCTGCGACGTGAATGCAATTAATAACAGACGGGTAGTTGGTGAGTAAAACACTAAAAAACGCAGATTACAAGCCTCCCACATCAAACATGCCCGGTTAAACTGGAACACGCCAAACAGCTTCTTCTCGGAGCTCTGCGCTAACCTGATGTCCTCTCTCCATGGCCTTATAGAGACATCTGAGCTATGGTGTTCCAGCCATTTACTCATTTGCTTTTCCATGCATGTCTGCCCCATGCTAAACACCATGGATCCTTAGTTTTATATCTAGCCAGTTTATTTTGATGTGTTGAGATGAATGACTGCTAAGGCCAGACAGATATTAATCCAGGCAGGGAGGATTTGGGATTACCCTGCAGGGGGAGGGAGGCAGATGTACGGTGGGTTGGTGCTGAAGAGGTTAAGGAATAAAACTAGACTAAATTATGGGGCCTTATGATGACAGAAAGGCAACCATGGAAGCTCACAACAGAAGGTTTGCTGCAAGAGAATCCATCGTTTTAATGCTAATGGCATCTCTGGCATCGTTCTCCAGGCACTTGTTGGAATGTCAAAATCCATGAGTGGCAAACATGTCTGCTATGGTGTGTGGCCAGCATCACAGGGGGGTGCGTTGGTGTCACAGCCATGAATAATGCATCCTCTCAACTGCCATCTGTTTCTGAAGGGGGGCTCAACGCAAGGGCATCACCCAGCGCTATTTAGGGAACAGAAACCTCCAGGTCTCGGAGAAGAGCGGCTTTCCCGTCACGGCCGTGCCCTATCCAGCCTCGCTGACGGCTGGGTGACACAAAAAGAAATGTAGAGGAGGACTTTGAGGGCCCACGGATTCCTCCTTGTGGGCCGTGATGTATTTTGACAGTCCTTAAAGGTACAGAACTTTTAACCAAATTACAGTTGCCACTCACCCCAAAACCAGACTTGCAGTGAATCAGACTCACCTTCAAATGGCTCGGAATAGACTCACATTCTTTCTCAGTGGCTTGGGAATGGTAATGGTGTCTTAAATCTATATTCTTGTGATATTTGACCAATCAGAGTCCGTGGTGATGATGTCTTACTGCGTTGCAAGAAGAAAGTATCCAGAAATAGCAGATAAAAATATGCTGCTGTTTATAGGCATGACTAATTTTAGGATTAAAATTATTTGAAAGCACAATAATGGTAACTACACAAAGACTGTGAGGTCCAAGAATAGAAAATAAGAAAACAGTCAAGTCCATGTCAAGACAACAAAGTATATGTTTTGGTGAGGAGGTGAGGAGCTCTGTTTTACTTCGTTCTGGCTAATTTCTCTACAGATAAGGCAAACTCCATCCAGCCATCCATCCATCCATGCATTCTCCACTGCTTCTCTGGGTCTGGGCTGTATTGCTACACCAATCTTCCTTTGACTAATGGCATAAACCGCCTCAGGGAGGCTGATGAGTGTGACCCCCATGAGGTTGGAACTCAATCTCCAGTCCCCATTCTCAGTGTTGGGTATTTCAGGTCAAGAAGCTACAAATCCAGACCAAGATCTTGCTTCTATTACCCAATTCAGTACTCATTCACTGTGTGCTCAGCTGGTTGCTAGAAACTAAATCTATATTTATGACACTATGAACTACGGCAGAGTCTGTAAACTACCATTTCAATTAAAAGGAAAAGGTGTGCTGATTGGTCACTGATATGAATGTGAAACAGCTGGATGAGTGTTTCAATCAAGGAAACTAACCACTAAAAATACAATATGAACAAACAATTCAGCTCAGCACAGGAACCTTTCAGTTTTAAAGTAGTTTGTAATAGTCCAAATAGCTCAAAGTGTCCCTCCTGACATGGATTAGGTCACCCTAGTGTCAACAAAGACAGCCCAACAATATCTGGTGATGGCATCCAAGTCCAATAACAGAGAGCTGTTAAGGTCAGATCCGGTTTCACTGCTATTACCCACGTGGCTATTGAAGTCCATCAATGGCAGTAGATCAATTTAGTCCTCAGAGGGGGCATCATCCAGCACCTCAATCAACCTGCAAGATCTACCTGATGTTGATGCAAGAGGAACCTTACACTCTTGGGTGTATTAGTCTTTGGAAACCCTGTCAGATACCAGCCAAGCCCCTCTCTGCTGTGAACAGGAATTTCACCCAGGCTGTGGATATGAGAGCCTCTCTCAGTAAGGAAGCCAAACTCTTTTTACTGGTACCATTGTCAGCATAATGGTAACCCTCTGTTCCAAAGGTTTCAGCTAAACACTTAAGATGGTTTGCATCTGATAATCAATTTAAACTGTCTCCTTCTCTAGCAAATGAAACAAAGGACCCTGATCTGTCAAAAGTTATGGCCTCACACCACCTTCCCAATAGGAAGAGACCTCTGAGCCAAAGCTGTTCAAAGACTATATCAGCCCTGCTGAAGGATTCACAGTATCAGAAAAACCCAGCGAGGCTGCAGTGCACCGAGAAGTTCAGGGGGAAGCAGCGTCTTAACTGAGAACCAATGGTCGACATGATGATTATCAGAGGTGCTGATGCAGCAGAGGTAGGTGCTGCTCTATTTTCCAAATGACTTGTCATTACGGAGCTCTTTTGGACTATAATCCAGCACAGAGGTGCATATAAATGCCACCTCTGACGTGACTGCAAATAGAACCCATGCAGACTGCGAACTCCTTCATCCTGGCTTCTTCTGCCATGACTTATTCGGGATCCTCAGTTAAACCTGATGAGGATCCAAGACAGGGATCACGGATCTTCAGTTAAAAAAATATTAACATACAATAACGCGGAAATAGCATTAGCTCCTGCTATGCTAATTAAGAGTTAAGGTACAGCAAAACTTACCCCAGAGAGCTGTTAAGGTCAGATCCGATTTCACTGCTATTACCCACGTGGTTGTGGAGGGACATTGTAGTTATGGACACATGGCAAATGAAATCTTTGTTTGGAAACATGAGGAAACATGTCTAGATCTTGACATAGTGGAAAAATTAAGTTTCGCTTTGTCTATAAACTGGTGTGGGGCTCTGTGTAGTTTTACCTAATTGAGTTTTAATAACCATTTGTAACCTGCGATAATGTGAGCAGTGGTCTGAGTATGATCACTGCCTCGAGTAACTGCTTCCAACCAGTCTTAGTTTCCATGGCAACGTAGCGGTCCTCTTTGACAGCAGTAATTTCTCCTAAAACATCTTTGTGGAATCAGAGGGGATGGTGACTCTTGCTGTCTAGGTCAAAGGATTTCAAAGGATTTTCTCATTAAAAGTGAATGCAAGCAGCACACTGCCTGACAGTTAGCTTAACAGCCCAAGATTGTGAGTTTAAAATAAGCAAATTGATACCCTCGGTTATATAATGCTGCCTGTTTTCTTCTTATCTCCACCTTGTCTGTACATCCGCAGTTGTTCAAAAGTTCCCCACGATTCATTACTGGATAAATGCTTGGAGGATGGATGGGGGTTTAACAGCTAATGACAGTTAAACACCACCTTCAATGACAAAGACCACAATGCCTAGAGTAGCTTGCAGTCCACATACAATTATATCTTTTGTAGCACTTTATTCTCCTCCATGCATTTCTTTTTAAAAAATAACATGCTAAAACTGACAAGAGTATTATGTGTTGCAGTAAATCCATCTCAGCTAATGCATGGCGATGGCAACTCTGGAGTTTCTCCCAAAATGCACAGGGTACACATTAACATACAAATAAGACACTATTGAAAGATAACTTAGAAAAGTGTGAAGGAAAAATATTCAAATGGCACATACATGGTACAAGCCAACATTCACTAAACCCTGCCGACTTGTGAGCTTTGGAATCCTGTCTTCGCACACCAGGTATATATCTGTTCAGATATAAAATTATTCTGCTGTAAGTCACCTATACCCAACAAAGGGGGAAAACAACTTTCTGCAGTCCTAACACGTCCAGTCCCCTGAGAAGCCATCACGCCTGCATTTTACTGTTTACTGGCTCATTCCCTGTGATTAAGCTCGTAAGTTCACTTTCTACCACAATGGGATAAATCATTATCTTCACATGGCCTTTGGGATGCTTTGATCAAAAGGAAATTCCAGCTTCATATACATGACATAGCACAATGCTCCAGTAAATGATAATTATTTTCCAAGTGACCTTTCCAATGCAGAGTCAGGACAAGCGCAGAGGCTAAACCTAACAGGATGCTACTGCATCAAAGTGCGTGTGCAAGCACACACTAAATCGGCAATTTAGAGACCCAGGGTCTGAACTGTCCTGTTTTGGGCAAACCAACAAACACATGGGAGAAACTGTCGAGCCCCATGTGCACGAAAGTGAGTACAGAATTCAAACCCACAACCCACTGAGGCATCACACTGCCCTTAACAGTTCATCGTAAAAATATATTTAACTACTTCCATTTGTTTTTAGCTTGTGTGCAAGATGCATATACAACAATTATTAACTGCTATCAAAAAGATGTCTGCAAAATGTGAACAGCTAGCAGTTTTCAAACTTTAGCGGAATAGAGCGGATTTACGTAACAGACGCTGCTCCCAGCATACTGATTGAAGCGGGGCTCATTTACTTGCCTACACAGAAAGCTCCTCTCTCTTTGTAACGAATGGTAAACCTAGCGAATAGACACCCTCGCACATCAGAAAGCTACTACCCCACTGAATTAAAATCTCGGAAAGCATAATGATTTTCCTCGGATCATTAAAAAAAGAAGTTAATTACTTTTCGGATATGCTTGATGACCTCTACCAAATAAATTACCGACTACAAAGCTCTGTAGTGCAGTGGCTGTTTTTTGTCAGTTCATTAAATGAACACTAAAAACTCAGTTGCCTTGAATTTCCCGTGGCTCTTCAGACGAGCAGCTGGATGTGTCCTTTTCCTAAAAGATCTGTTCCTCGTTAAGCTTCATTACACTTCCCAAGCCACCTGCTTCTCTTTCTCCTGAATTGCATCTCCTTCTTGCGAGGTGTTGCCAAGAATATGCAAATATAAAACTTAATATATAAATCACGCCACGAAACAAGTTTACTGGCATACTGAGGGCTAAAGTGCGAGTTTTGGGTCCCATGAATCGTACTGCACTTTTACGTCGGTAAGACAGCTTACAGTGAATGTCCCAGTGCAAGTAGAAGCATCTTTGGAGCAGAAGCTACCCAATGTTTACACAATTGTACATATAACTATTAATAATGTCAGTAAATATAAGCTTTAAGCTTAAAAAAGGTACAAGTCCTGAAGTTTTACCAAGAATGTAGTTCTGAACTGCCTTTTAAGAAAAAAAACGATATTTTATGGCAGCCACTTTGCGGCCTGTGCCAAGACAGACTACAGTTGCCAGAGGGGGCTACAAATGGCTATTAAAATTCAATCTGATTGGAAAGAAATGATATTGCACATCCCAACTATTTAGTTAAGGGGCCCCTTTTATGTGAAGCTCGTGGGAGTTTTGGGAGCAGAACGAAAAATGATTGCTCAGATAGATAAGAGGAGGCGGGTCCAATCAAAGTAGAGGAGGCAGGACCAAGACATCTGATTGGCTGATGAGACATCAAGTTATCTCTCTGAATCTCAGAACATTTTTGTGCAAGGAAAACTCCATTAGCTTATGTGAACATGTACAGACTCTGAAACCCTATGTCAACTTAGTGAGCTGATAACCACCATCATAGTTCTATTTAATGCTGACTGCATCAGTCAGGGTTAGTTAAGCCGACTCTATTGTGTCAACTCTGGGTATGTAAAACTCACGTTGCGGTACACTCCAATGGAGTGGTAATAAGTATAAACAAATGAATGACTAACTAAAGCCTACTCTTAGGACAGAACAATGTGATATGCAGGAAAGGCGTGAGAAAGGAAAACATTGTTATTTTTAATAATGCATCTGCCTAAGCACCACTTTCCAAATGCTTATTGTGGTTAGGCTTGTGCGGTATTCTTAATAATGTCCTTAATGGCTGCTATGTCCCCATGCAAAAAATATATTTTAACAGCATTCTCTAACTCTTCATGGTTACTGCTAATACAGCGTAATTAAGAGGTGATTTATAGAAATTTTCCTCACACAATGGTTTATACACAGTTTACTTCGAAGCTGGTTTCCTCCGGTGTCTGCAGGCTGCAGTGCGGACAGCAGCTTTCCTCTGAATCATTTTTCTGTGGGTAAACATCTCCTGATGTGTGCTGGGGGGGGGGGGTGTTGAGGCCCGGCATGTGCGACTCCCTCACCTGAGCCTGTGGAGGCTGGAGACTTGCTCCTGCGGGAGGGTCCACCCCGGGGGGAGCTCCGGCCTGGCATGGAGGAAATCCGACCGTAGGATGTGGATTTCACCATCCGGCACTCTGTGGGACGAGATCACGGGCAGTGAACTAAACGCCTGTCACTTGGAGGACCCCTCCCCCCCGCAACACTTACAGAAAACATCCTTCTTAGTGTTGCCAGCCAGAGATCCTTCGATTTATAATCAGCTCCTGAGCCCAGCTTTGCATAAAAGCCAAATCAACACGGTATTCATTCATGTGGTTTGTTAGACTCATATGTGGTTAAGTAAGTGATGACTAAGACTCAGTATTTATATAAAGCGAATGTGCCTCAATGTTTGAATACATTCTGTAAAATCCTGCCAACAACCAGGCATGAAGTACAGAAACAGCTTCATGTCCTAAGGCTAAATTTATTTGTGCTCACATGTGATTAATAGTGGATTTTTCCCCCCTGAGGACAGTACTACAGTTAAGATACACATTCAGAAAATGCAGGCCAAGATTAGCTGCAAAGATATCTCACAAAAAGTCCCTTTGTTATGAAATAAAGAGCCAGCTCAGGTTTTATTTAAGCATCTGTAATTATTAAATATGCGCTAAACTGGTTCCTATTCATGCAGCCTTTGAAGCAGATTCAGACCATAGAGTTTGCTGTTTATCTCTGCCAGTCCCTACAGCAGCCCACCTTCATTTTCTTCCACTGGAGTAATTTTCCGGCTCTATAACAGAGTTTATTAGATTTATTTTGTGCAGAAACAGAAAATCGGATACCTGTGTGGCACTGCAATGGGATTTGGGGGATAATGGAAGCCAGCTCATTCTGACTGCCCTCATCATCTTGTTTGGTCATAAACAGAATCAGCCAGGTTTCTCTACTGAGATCAATCAAAGCCAGAGAATAATTAAATGACTTTCTGCCTGCGGAGCTTCCCTCCCTCACACCATGAACACAATGATATTTGTGCCTTCACGTCTATCTGTACTGGTGAATAGGTAGCATGCTGGTGACTAATTAAATGCATTAGAGAGACTGTGTTCTTCACTGTACAAACCTTTAGCCTTTGGTCTAATTAATGTTCAGATGTAAAGGGTCTTCAATAGGGGCCCCATGAATCATCATGGAACAACAAACTATCTTTTGTCAAATTTTACAGGCAGTTCAGTTTGAAGCTGGTTTCCATGGTGACACATAAAACACAGAGTGTGTCTACAGGTTAGCCCTGTAAACTTCTTTTTACATAAACTCAGACCACTCCTACTGTAAGTCAAACCACTGATAAACAATGACTGCAAACTGAATGAATCTAGACTGTTTAACTCAAATGGTATTATACAGGTTTCCCGCTGGGACAATACAGACTAACGTAATGTAAAGTAAAGGCGAGAATGTGCTATGCTAATCAGTACATCCATCCATCCATCCATTTTCCAAACCGCTTATCCTACTGGGTCACGGGGGGTCCGGAGCCTATCCCGGAAGC
>JAODJX010000039.1:14390893-14403963 GCA_026776945.1 Isichthys henryi | reverse complement strand
ACGTAATTTCAATTCTCTGTATGTCCGGTACATATGGCAAAATTGACAATAAAGTTGACTTGACTTGACTTGACTAACTGCTCACCTAATGAAAGATATCGCTTTCCATCCACAAATTTCAAAAAGAACAATTCCTAGAAAAGGACAGTTAAAAATCCAAGTCAAGTTTTCTGACACTTTACTGAAGTCCTGTTATCATTATTTGACATATAGAGAACAGGAATGAGAAGTCAATAACCATTTTCCAGTTTTAGCATCTTTAATACATCCCTTTACTATGCATAGGGTGTTCTAACAAAAACAGGCAGAGTCATAAGTTTAGTATTGAATAGTGGACATTTCTTCATTAAATATATCGTTTTCCTGGTCTCTCATTAAGTCTTTGAGGCAGCCATGTAAACATAGAATTTAACAATCAGAACATTACACCATTATGCCTTTGCTTGGAAAATGGAAACGGCTTAGATTTTTTTTTTATACCTTAAACTAGTTAGTATCTCAGAGCAGTTCCTGTGGGGAACTTCAACAGCCAGGCTGACACTGGGATTCATGTCAGTAGTACATACGTCAACATTTAAACTCGCACGTCAAGATTCACAAAAAATTAAATAAAATAGCTATTGCAATACACCTCCTCAAAAACACTTCCAGAAGAGTCTAAATCCCTGGTAGCTTCATTGCACATTTGTCTTTCCCACAGGAAATTATTCTTTGTGCTAAGGTCTGTCTAGCCTGAATAGCACATATAATTCAGTAGGCAAATTATAATGAGATACATACACCAACATTTCTACATATTGTCATATGAATGCAACACAAAAGCAAACGCTTGACACAAACAGTTCTGAACAACAACACAGTTCTATACAGTATGGGCGGCAGTCTCCTCCTACCAAGAATCTTAAAAACACTTTTAATACTATTTCTATGCATCTTTTCATCCATTGTTCATTTAAACACCAGTACTGACAGATGTTGTTGGAGCTTATAAATGCAGGAACAAAACAAATGCGGTTATGCACACATTTCTTGTCAACAAATGCACAATTCTGCATAGTAGCTGTCCTTGCTGCCAAACAAGAGACAAACGGGAGGAAACACACAATCTCACAAGGCTTTGTCTAACGCAGTCCCACCGCCTCAAAGGTAGAGTCAAAAATAAAGCATCTGTAAATCTAAGGCCTAAAATTTATTCAAACTTCAACCAAATTCTTCATATAGGAAACTGAGTATTAAAGTGCTTAGCAGATATATAAAATTCTAAGACACAAACTCAGGTACTGAATCCGATATTAATAAAATATAACGCTTTCAAATCTTTTTAAGAATATAGGTATATATTAAGGCTCTAAGAAAGGGTAAGTATATCAAGTTAGAAAAAGAATTTAGGCTATTCATTCCTTCTTCTCCAAGTCTGGGTTCGGTTTTTCCTGGACTTTGTATTCCTCCAGGATGGCCTGGGCTGTCTGCTTGCCCGTTTTTTTCACCATGGCCTTGATGCCCAGGTTGTCAACGTTGAAGGCCGTGACGCCCACGTTAATGGCAGAGTTGACCGCGTTGTCTGTAGCATGCCCCGCCTCTGGCCCATACCTTGACCACAAACAACCAAGAGGGGGTGAGGAGGAGAGGACCAAAGGACAAGTACAGGGATCGCCACACGGCACAAAGGGAGAGACACATAGGCAGCATGCAGTCACGAGGAGCCCAAGCCAAGCATCCAGCAGATTAGGGTAGTATTTCCAAAGATTAACTTCTGAAATTTAAATGCAAAAGAGTCCATTATTATGCAAAACTGATCAGTATTATCAGCCTCCTTAAAAATCCAAGAATAACACCGCTGTTAATAAGTAGATTTTATTAGATTTAGTCACTTTAAACCTAACAACTTTAAAGGTATTAAACTGCCTGCGTTTATTTCTGTGTATTCTGGTCATTGCATATAGATCATTGATTATTTCAATAATGACCAAATAAAAAATGTTATACTCTTTAAAGATCCCAGAGAATTACTGGTGAAAACACCTGTAGATGCAGACAAGGAAAGTCATGCAGCCTTTAGATCCTGTTAGACTCAGCGTTTTAACATGATCAGCATTAGAGTCTGCAAAGCCTGACGTGGCATGACAGCACAGCTGCTCCCATTTCTCAGCTGTACACAGCTGGTCACAGAATCTCCCATCACCGAAATGCACTAGTGAGAAAGCGGCATGCCCGCAGCCATGTCTACGAACAGGTCCTAATTTGGTTTTATCTTAGCGTCGCCAGGAGAGTCTAAGATCTTTTGAAGACCCCTATATCTGCAAAATAAGGGGAGGGAAAGGAACATAAGAGGTTAAGTGCTTGGTTTTTGTCTCCCCCTTTTGCAAAATTCTGCAATTCCAGTCAAATCAAGACACTGAAATTCTGCAAAAGTAAGTCCAAGAAAGTATGGATGGCCTGCACAGCAGCACACGGGGCTCACAGGGGATTGAACACATGCAGAGGGCTTACTTGTACTTCACAGTGGTGACGGTCTCAGACGCTACACTCCTGGCGATGTTCTTGGCAGCCTCTTCTAAGCCATTCCACATGGTCGCGAAACCTGCAAGGATGTTAGGTCAGGGGTGGTCCGCAGTGAAGCACAAACCCTCAGACTGAACAAGGTGGCTATTCTCCATATTATAGAGCCCCTTATAACTTGAAACACAAGTTAAATTATTGCAGTGGCTATAAGCTTATTGTTTCAGGTCTTCATGGAAAGACCAGAAAACCTGCAGGTGATGATGAGGGAGAAAAGAATTATCACGAACACCAACGTTAGCCCAACGCTTATCCAAAATTTCAGCTTAATGTAGGTCTACTAACCTGCCTGGAGGCAGAACATGAAAATAAATCTAAGTAAAACTGTTAATCATGCTCAGAGGTAGATAATTCAGGTCCAGAAAGTAAAAATCTAGACCAAGTGTTTTCTTCAACCAAGCAATTCAGTATCTGTGACTCTTTACACTCAACTGTTTGACAAACAAAATCTTGGTTTGGATTTGTACTTTCTGGGCTTGAACTCTTCACTTCTGATCATGTTCTTTATTGTTATTTCTTCTCTAATGAGGAGAGCAATACTTCATAGAGAGCATGACGAGGAAGAAGATGCAGAAAGACAACTGTAAGTGCCATCCTGAGCTCCAGTACAGCGTCCAGACAAGCGCAGTGTCGGCGGATGGATCAAGGCTGCCGCACCCTGTACGCCGCTGGCAGCCACCACCAGGGCCCCGTCGACGGTGGACTTCCCGTCCTTGTCCTTTTTCATCGACTCTGGGATCAGCTTGAGACCGTGCTTCTTCACATGTGGCGCCAGCTCCCGGCCCACACAGCCGGCCACCATGCAAACACCATCCACTGCAGCAACAGTGCCTCAGAGTCAGGGCAGAAGTGGAAGAATGCTGCTCTACACTTGCATTTCCGATCATTTCAAAGATGGCTGCCAAGCCTCAGTACTAATTATAAGAAATCAACTAATAATAATCTGTTAAACCTTATGACTGTTAAACCTTGCCCATATTCTACCTCCCCATGTATTCTTTCATTAGGAAAACATCCCTTTATCATTTAATAAAAAGTGTAGTCATGTTTTTACTTGAGACAAGACTAGGTTAACTGTAATCAACCTGGTACAGGAAAACACCTCCTCTCTCACCAAGAAACTGACTGACTTTGACAGCGCCCCCAGTGGCCTGCTTTGCAACATGCAGCCCTTTGGAGACTGTGGGGCTGACTGCCGCAGGTTTGTCCTCTGGTGTTATGTGTTCCCTCAGTTTGGACGCCCCCTTGTGGATGGCTTTGCCGGTGTATTCTGCTCCTTTGACCAATCCCCAGCTCAGCCATGAAGCACCTGCGCCAATGGAATATCAAAGAGAAACATCAAGGAAAGAATGTAGTAGAATATGACTAAACAAATCATATATATCCTATAAAAACTACAAAAAAAAGCACACGTAAGCATAGATTCAAAGTAAGCCGTAAACGTAAGTACCTTTCCTAATCAAGGCTAAAATTACTTTGATGTCTTGAGATCATTTGGCTTGGCTACTGGATACTGCCTTCTGTCTTGTTCTGTCTCCACTTACCGGTGAGGATTCCATGGGCCACCTTCTCGCTCCATTCTGGAATTGACTTGTCTTCCTCTGCAGGCCCCTCTACTGGGATTGGGGGGGCGAAGGGGACCTTTTGACTGAGGTTCATGGTATCTCCTGGCTCACCTGGGGCCTTTGATGCACAATACACATTTCTCAGCACCCATGACAGCTCGCTATCTATCAGATTTACAAGTAGAACACTGTGTCAACACGAAGACTACTGGAGATCGCCAACAGCCCACGTCAACAGTGAAAGTCAACATAATTCATGTGTAGGATGTGTCTCAAAGCCATGGAAAGCAGTTTCAATATCAAAATTGGGTTGAAACCTGTGGTGTTATGTGGGCAGAATTAGTGTGGTAACTTGGTGACTCAAGACGAGCAATGGTCAATCAAAATGGTCAGTCAGCGATTCCTGGGGACATTTTAGTGGAAACTTCCACAAAGAGACTTCCTGCTTCAGCAATGAAGCAGCTATTGACTTCGAGGGATGAAGGAGGGAGGCATGCCTGTTGTCTTTAGATGGAACTATCAATAACTATTTGATATATATGATCAGAAAACACGTAGTAAATACTTAAATATTTAAGTATTTGATGAGCCAGAACTTGGGTCATGTATCCACTCATGCATCCTTCTCTGGATCCTGCCCTATGAACAAAGCTACAATGAGCTTCTCACTGCTGCTCCAAACACACTCTACAATACCCCATTTGTGGTCCTCATAACAATAAGGCATTCCCCACAAATGTATCCTTTGGTGCACATCACGAGGGCCAAACAAAGCCAGTCAGTTGCTCTTTGTCAGCTGCCAGAGAGACCGCCCTCTCAGATGTCCTGGTTTGGGATATGGACTTGACCTTTGTAACGCTTGTCTGATTGTGTGGTGTTCTTTTTCACCCTATCAGAAGCCTGCAAGGTTTGAGATTCCAGTGGAGGTAATGCTATTGTAACCCTTGGACTTTTTCATTACACAACCAGATAAACCTTAAGTCCATAGTCCAGAGCTGAAACAAGTAGCGGTGCAGTGTTCCAGTGAGAGCATTATATCTGATTACCTCTCCATGCCTTCTACCATGTCTCATTCCCTAGATATGCTGAAGCTGGGAGTTCTGCCACATCTGTGAAAGAGCAGCAGGACATGGGATATGCTACAAGCTCTTGGACTGTCAATGCCTGTGAGGCTTCTGGAAAGGGTGACCTACGAGGTCAGGCAGGGGCATGTGGTAGGAGGCAAAGGCAAATGCTCTATGCACCATGTGAATCATCAAGCGCCAGGTTTCAGAGAAAGTCAGCTGCCTGCTTGGGGAACTCCCCGAACGGGCAAATGCAAACAGCCTATTTCCATTTCAATTCATTTTCCTGATCCTGGAAATTAAACAACAACAACAACAACAACTGGGCATATCATATTAGATATGCCACTGGTTTAGAGGCTGTTCAAGAACTATATTATAATCGGTTTTCTGATCTGATCCTTGCCTGTAACAATGATTAACAGAACCGTTCAGTCTTATAAACTCATCTTTTCTTTGTAACATGTGAATTACTTTGAATCCAAAAGTACACCCTTTAAATCTAACTCACTACCCCTCCCACTCTCCCACAGTCCCCAGCATTTTCCACCAAGTAGAACTAAGTGTTGCAAGAGGACATTATGAAGACCAGAACTGGGTTAAAAGTTATGAAACCTTCTAGAAAAGCTCAAAATCTATGGTTTAACTATAAAAAATATATGCTTGACATTCAATGGTGCCATACTGGTTGGTACCTTCTTAATAACATCTCTTAATGTCTCAAATACACCTGAAATCTGAAAAGACACACAAGTGGTCACCAGTGATTCAAACCATGCTTCCTTTCTGCAAACTGAGTATCACACTGTGGCAGTACAAATAAGTTCTAACTAATTAATTCACACAGTGAAATAGGCAGGCCATGAATTCATCATAACGGACAGTAGCACATGAGTAATGGGAGGGGTTTACACCTGTTGATGTTCCAGTTATGCATCTGTGGTTGTATCAGGTGATGAGGTGGTGCAACAGGGAGACCAGGTGGAACTCACCTGGACCTTCAGGTCAGTAAGCTGTGAGAGGAGGTCCTGAAATAACTCCCTGCTTGACAAAGGCAGCTCTGAGGATAGAACCACACCCACGTAGGATCCCGATACTGGGGCCATCATGTCTGGGAACATGAAGACCCCAGTGTTACACAGAAGAACAGGAGAGTCTCTGGACATCAGCGGGTACAGCCAGTCACACACCTGTGGAACAGCAAACAAATGCGCGTCAGCTACAGAATGTTTCATGGCTGTTTCACCCACATATTTTTCACATTACGCGTTTTCCCCGAATGTGTTTTCATGAAGACATAACTTCCATCCATCCCTTTCCCCTGTATTGCTCCTCCTGGCTTGGCTCCTGGTCAGGAGACCATCAGGAGATGGGGCAAAAGTTACTGGGATACAGATGCAATCGGTTAACTTGCAGGAAGGAAAAAAAAAAAAAAAGAATGACTGCTGTTGAACGACTTCAGCTCTGAGAGCAATGTAACACAACCAGAATAAAGGAAAGACATCACCATTTGTTAGTGATTTTTAGTGGCAAATGTGGCAGGAGCCAAGCCAACAACCCTCAGCACATTAGCGACATCATCGATTGTGCTCTCTGTACTGACCTCGTCACCTGCTTCACACGTTCAACTGAAAGAGGCGCCCTTATCTACTGAGGTGATGTCACACGTGTGTGGTAAGAGGCCATGGCAGCATTACCGCTGGCTGTCATCTGTCACTGCTTAGCAGCAGCATTCAAAAATAATAATAATAAATCATTGCCCAGGATAGTGTTTGTACAATAACAAGGCCAAGGCTTTTAGTCTAATTCTGCTACTACTTCTGAGACCTGAATTTATGAGAACATATAAAACCAACTGTAGACCCTAAATAGATCTACATTACCCAGAGTCAGTTCTAAAGATAGATGTTAGGACATCCTATAATACCTTAAAATGTCACCGACTGATTCCAAAATACATCACGAGCTAAACATTCGGACTTTCCCAGGATGATGTCACTTGCATCAGGTAGCTTGACTGAGGAAGAGTTTTTTCGACACGAGAGTTCAAGTAACAAACATTTCATCGCAACAAGGGCTGCACAAAACTGGAAAAATGTAAAAAAAAAAAAATTGTGATAAATGTTGCAATATTTACACAAAAAAAATTTACAATTTACCCAGCAACTCGGGCTATATTTATCGTTAGCGTAAACGGGTATTTAAACAGCAGAGTGAAGAATCAAAAAGCTAAAAACATCATCGATAACTAATGCGCTAACACGCTGCAAACGGTTAATTTAAATAAGATTCCTAAGATTAGCTTTTGATAAAAGATCCAAAAAAACCTCTGGACAGACTTTACCTAAAGCCTCTTTTAAATGAGTCATTAAAGTGGTAACTCAGGGAGTTAAAAGGAGGACAATACAATACAACGTGTTTAACAGTTACAGCAGCGTTATATAGGACTGACAAGTGGATCATCACCTGTAAGTAAAAACATACGCGTCAGCCTAGCTAAAATGGATCTTACTATCTATGAAGTTTATCTAATTGGTGGGGTTGCCCTGATCTGTGCCAAAAGCCACAAAACAGTGCTGACGAATCACTTGCTTTCGCACATTATCATCTGTATGGAATGCAGAATATTTCCACAGCACAGAAGGCGAATGTCTTTCGGTGGCCAGGTGTTGTTCGCTTTCCTCCTCCTCACTCATCTTTCTTAAAATTCTCACAAAATGTGCCACACTGCCTATGAGAGAGTCCAATGGCAAGGACAGGAATGATTTCGATTGGCTGGGATAGCGGTGCACGGCTCATGCAAAAGGAGTGGCCCTAAATTTTATGTAGTATATGTTAAAAATTAGTATAATCTTGAAAAGGAACATTTCAAAGCTGTAAAGCTGCTAAATTTTCCCATGACAGAATAAAAGTGCTTCGGTGAAACTTAATTTGGCTTTGGTGGTTTTACAGTAATATGGGATACCGAGGTATTTCAGAACTTCGGGGGGGGTATTTTATTGGAAACTTTCATTGCCCAGATTTCAAAATAGCGGAATACGGTTGCTTTTGAAAATACAAAAAACACGCAGGTAGCAAGTGATTATCAACAAGGCAACATCACACATGGTGCAGGTCTGGATGGAAAGTTACATGTGCTTATTGAGAGACCCCCATGCGCCTCGTTTGACAGCGGCCATGCAGGACGCAGCATCCCCGACCTCTTACCTGCAGGAAGGCAGGAGGCCGGTTCGGAGTTCTCTCCGAGCGCTCGTTACTGAACTTGACGATCCGCAGGTAGCCCGGGTACGAAGGTGCGCTGACCTGACCGTCAGGGGAGACAAAAAAAATCTGCACCCCCCGAGGCAGAAATAAGAGCTCCTCTCCATCTTCATCTAGGCTCGGCGGTGCAGATGCCATCCTGGAAGCCTGTGTGTAGAACTCGTCTCCAACCAGGGAGAACTCGCCGGAGTCAGTGCCGTAGGAAATGGAGAGGTGTCCATCCGCCGCCTGGGGGGAATAGACTGGGGGCTGCTCCCCTGGGAGCCCGTGACCTCGTAAAGTTACCCCGCCCACTGCCCCAACTGGCTGGTCACTGGAGAAGCGGACATTGGGTGAGGGGGGTCTTCCCGGTTTCTCCTTGGAGGACAGCCGAGGGTACAGCTGCTGCGTAGCGCCTCCACCAAGCGCCCCGTTGGCTGCGACTGTCCTCGAGTCCGCAGTGGTCTCCAGCACGGCTAGGCGGGTGGTGATGTTATTCAGGGTCTCCTGCATCTTGCGCTGCATCTGCCGGGCCGAGTCCCAAGCAGGACCCTCGCATTCCTCCCCCTGGGAGGGCACGCTAATGGCCCGGAGCAAATGCTGCCGGCCCTGCCGGTACATATCCAGCGCCCGTTCTTTCCGGCCTCTCTCGTCCTCCGTCAAGCCTCTGTTAATACACTCGAAGGCTCTTTCGTAGCCATCTTTAATGACCTGAAGTCTTGCATTGTCAAATGCCTCCTGTTTTGCCTTCTCCATCCCTAAGAAGGAGCACATTGGTCTGATACAGAAGACGCAGCATTTAGCAAAAAGTGTAAGATCCAAACTTAACTAGACCAGGGCTTTTCATATATTTTTAATCCAGATACTCCCATATGAAAGCAGACCATAACATGGGATACCCTACCACTAATGTGTGATCATATATCTAATACCATTTTTGACTCGACTCGGATTATAATACCGACATTTCGTTCATTCAGGTTGAAAACACCTGATCCAGACCTTTAATACCTGCACCGTTAAAAATAGAGCAGGTATCCACACTGCCACCTACTGCCGTCTGTCTATAACGTCCTGATCCTATTAAGTTTTCCTGGGAATGCACACCCAGCTTCCCGAGTAAGCAAACGTTCAAGCAAGAATTTATCTAGGAAAACACGAATAATATAGGAAAGTGCGAATTTTTGAGATGTGCCGTTTTAAAATAAGTTTATTTGGGGCTTTTTATTTACCTGTCGAGTTTTTTCTCGATGTCTAATCTAATGATAGACACAGCGAGAACAACTAGTTATTTTGCCATCCAGGCGATTTAGCTAGTGTGATCGTTAACTTCCCAGTATAATTTTAAGAGCGTCTAATAACAGCGAGCAGTAACAAGACCTATTTAAAAATCTACCTGCAATCAAAGTTGAAATACCCCCTTTTAACGACATCATCTGCTGCTAATTGTTATTTAAACTTATTTACTAATTTGAATAAGATTAAAATTCGATATGACAGTTGTCATTACTTGCTAATTAGACCAATGACATGGACAACTGAAAGTAACCCAGGAATCATGTGACTGGCTGTGCTATGCTGTCTAACCCACTACCACGCCAACAAAATCAACAGATACCATATTTACTTACCTTACTGAGGATATTTAATCCCAAAGTAATACGGAAACCCGGAGTCCCCTAAATAAGGCGAAATGATCGTCAGTTTGTTTCATATAATGAGCTAAGCACGCACACGGAATCATTCACCACAACATCGCTAAACTTCAGGTTCCACCCACTCTACTATGGCATCGTGAAAGGGACAAACCCGTATACTTCAATTTCGCGTTTTTAAAACGACATATTTCATATAGTTTTTTTGTGACTGGGAAATGCACAGTAACGTATACCTGCAACATTAAACTCAAGTTATTAGGTTTAAATAATAACTTTGGTCAGCACTTTAAAGCAACTGAAAGAGCAGGTTTGCTGCCCTAGCCGTTAATGGAGCGTTGTAGAAAACATGGGCCTGTTGTAGAAAATGGTGCTATTTTCAAAAACTCCAGCCGCTTTGAATTGCGAAAAAAGTCACATGACTTAAAGACACAGCAACATTGTCCGGGAAGGAAGAAATATCAGACAGAATCAGAGAAGCCAAGGGCATAGGTTAGGTTACGTTTGGTCGGGACCAATTGAAGCCCAACCACCCCAGCCCTCTAAACACATGGTACTCCTATAATATTGGCAGGGACCTGCTCCTACCATCCATACCCAAATCAACGCCCCTTGTGATGAACCATGATTTGTTATGCATCCTGATAGGAATGAAGAATTAACAGACAAGTTCAGTTTTTTTCTTCAGGGCCGTCATACCCAACAGGCTGTATACTATCAAAAACGATGTCAGAAAAAACAAACAAATGATATACTTGGCAAACTATCATTCACCACAACACTGACAACAACAACAACAATAATAATAATAATAATGGAAAGAAAAGATGAAGAATAAGGACACATAACTTATGAGTTGTCAACATTTTGGTCGGCCGTAATTGTCCTCTCATTACAGTTTAACCCAGATCAAAAAGGTCAACTAAATGTATTTGGGTTTCTCACAGCACAAAAAACATTTTAATATTTACATAACATTTACATTTTAACTTATACAACATTCAGAGTGGCTTTATTTTGGGCAGGTTTCCGGAACTTAATAATCAAATTAGCTGATCAACCATTTAGCACTGGTTTAGCTAAACTCTTGCTTTTTTTGGCAGAGAAATCAGGTTAACATTATTATACAGCCCAGGGTTAAGCCGTTTAGTTCAATTTGATTTAAGCTGGAGTTAAATCACAGTCCCCACACAATCACCCCCATGTGTTTACAGTTGTTATAAATTGCATTATTTCTCATTAATGTAATACCCAGTCTGAGAATTGAATTCTGTTGTGTAGTCAAGTTAAACCACAGTATGAGAATTCATGCAGTATCTTCTTGCATTATGATACTGAACTCTCTCATACATTATGTCGGCCGTACGGTGAACTCCAATGTCTCCAGCCGGACTGGTTACACGCAGATGCGCGTTTTGAAGCACGAGCATGATCACAACAAAGGAATCAGCTTCATGAAATAAAGCTGACTTGAGATGACGACCATATATCTCAATAATGCGCAAACAATGTCAGCAGTCGGACCCTGAACACTTTACGATGAGATCAGCGAAGAAGTTTATTTGCTTAGACCCAGAAGACCATAAATCGATGGGTTTTAAGGTCAGCGTTTTTGGACGGCAATGTTCAAAATAGGAAGGCACGAGGATATACATGGAAATAAAAAAAATGCATTGTCAAGAATTTCTTCTCAATAGATATTCAGATCTTTATTATACTTTCTTGTTTACGATTTGGTATTTTGTTGGATCGAAAAGCATCATGTAGATTAAAGGAAGATGTAGAAGTTTTTTTTCTGGATCTGCATCTGAAAACCACAATTTGCTAAACACAGTCACCTCTCAACAGACATTTGGAAAACTGTGATCTCTAGAAATTATAATTCGCCTTAAGACACATACGCAGGTGTTTTTACAAATCAAAGGGCGAACATATTGGTTTTATTATATAGCATTAATGGAAAATGTAGGCGGCCATAGTACTGAAAGCAACAGATGTTCTAACAGAACGTGCCAAGGGCTCAGAAGATATAACGCAAAACATAATAACAGAAATTAAAGAATGAAATAAAGGAACATTGTAGCATAAATATAGTGGCAGCTAAGAACAGACGTACAGTAGAAGACAGTAATACAATTAGGATGTTATTCACATAAAACATCAGAAAAACAAACTTAGCAAAACAGAGTAAGAAAGAAAGTGAAAGACCAACGATCTCTTTTAGCTCGCTCAGCTGACTGGCTACCAGGAGTCCAGCCGCTGTTATCTAGGAAAACACTGTCCTGCTGACGAGATGAACCCAGCGCCTTTCAAAATAACTGGGAGGAAATGGTGTGAGCTGAATTTATCCAGACTCCCTTTCATTTTCTGTAACGTTCAACCTTGGAAACTTGAATAACCATGAAGAATATATTTGTAATTGATTTAACCTTTTTCAATTATCCTTAAATTTTTAAACAGTCAAGTAAATACTGTTTATAAACGCAAAATTTGTTTGTTAAAGGCTAATTATGATGATCATTATTATTAATAATAATAATATTGAGTCGCATGTACAAGGTCTTCAGTGGGGATTTGTACACTGCAATGGATCATAAAACTACGATTCTCCTTAGTAATGAGACCCATAAAAAAACATAAATCACTTCATATAAATACTCCTAAAAATCTGCGTTTGCAAGGCGGAAAATCACTTTACTTTTTTTCTTTTTTGCTCCAGGCGCGAGTGTTTTACGCGCTTAAAAACACCGACGCTAAGGGACGCTGTCGAACCGACACGAAAGGGAATCCTTGAAAAATGAAACCCTGAATCACTAACCGCAATAATAATAATACTAATAATAATACATTGCATTTTTTTATACTTTTGACACTTTTTAATATATATATTTTAATGTACATTGAATTATTCTCAGGGGCGGCATGGTGGTGCAGTGGTTAGCACTGTCGCCTCACACCTCTGGGACCTGGGTTCGAATCCCCGCCTG
>JAODJX010000039.1:14369684-14388194 GCA_026776945.1 Isichthys henryi | reverse complement strand
TTTTGCATTTTTAGTTTTTTCATAGCAGTCACTGATTTTTATAAAATAGAGTTTTCCCTTATGGGGACCAGGAAACACACACACACAGGTATTCACTGTCTAGAATGAATATCACAAAATTGACCTCTCTGATTGCTTTATCTGAGTCTCAAACCAAGTATAAAAAAAAATCCCGAAACAGACATGGTCAGGCAACTCACATTTCCAAGTCAGGGAAGGCATTCTTGGATGGAATGCAATGTTTTTTTTTATCTCCAAACTAAAGTTTAACGATGAACAAACATGTTATTAAGAGATATTCTATGTGTTTCCCCTACAGGAATCGCTGTGTATGAGTTATGAACCTTCAGTGTTTTGCGGTGGAGCATGCAACCAACCCCATGACAAAATCCATTTGCCCCCACCGATTTCGGAAAGTAAAGTTGCCAGCTTTGTAAGGAATCTATGAAGTGTCCTAAGGCAATTAGACAGACCAGGGGGGGTGGGGGGGGTGTAGAACATTAATTGAAAACAACTGAAAGCAACTGGAATGATTCCTCTGTATGATGTAATTTTGGGCAGAACTTTTTCCCTAAAACCTATTTTTCTTCATAAAAACTGTGCCACACTTATAATTTGTTACCGCACAGTCGCCATGAATTGATGAGCTGTTTATGCAGAAATAAACTGTTCTGAAAGTTCTCTGATGCAGAATTTGCAGCTCAAGTCTTTGATAGGCTCTTCCACATCTGTAGGCGCTCCCGTCAAGTTAGCTCCAACCAAAGCCTGAGGGCGAGCAGATGGCTGAAACCCTTACTTACGGCTGAACTTACGGTTCTACACTAGATTCTCCAGGTCTGTGACCTTTTGGATAAAATCCATTAGAAAATACAGTATTCCAATTAGTAGAAGTAATCAGATGTAAAGGATGGCTCCTACCGTCTTTCAGAGTAGTCTGCATCCTGTAGCAGTTTAAACTCTCTGTCGTCTCGCGGGGATATTTTCTGCCGGTCCCTGCTACACGCCACACCATACACCCCTTCCACCACCCATCTGTCTAAACATCTTGCATCTTGCTGTTGATTTGTCGATGTCTTTGGTCTTCATCCAGTATCGTATCTTTTAATTTAGAACAGAAAGTTCCAATTTGGGTTCATGTGCGTCACTGCAAATTCGTTGCAAAACTTCTTCAATCCTCGACAAAGTCATTTTAAATATAGGGAGCTGTCGTTAACACTTTTTGAATGTTCTCCAACTTTTTTGGACTTTTGTTGCTCACCTTTTCAAGTCTCAGTGGTGAATTATAGCCTTTCGATGAATTTCCTCGGATTTGCCTTCTGCCTGGCTTGAGAGGTTGGCTTTATCCAAAGGTGGTAAAATGCCTATTCCAAGGATACTTAACATGCTCGCTTTTTGTACACGTCCTGTTTTGTACTTTTCCATGACATACTTCGAAAGCTTCTCACATACTTTGAAAGCTTCTTGGCCTCAACCACTGTTTGTTTGTGTAAAATTCACTGCTGGACCGAATTACACCAAAGGGGCAAAAAGATGTTCTTATTCTGAAGTCAAATAATAATGTTATTACAGAAATGGAGACCATCCACTAATTTTATGGTTCGTTAAAGACTGATTTTTTCCCTAAAATTTTACTTCAATATAGCATTAGCTTCTGTCATCTATAATCCATCCATTTCACATAGCTTCTTATCTAGTACAGGACCACAGTGAGCCTGGAGCCTATCCCAGCACACACATTGTGCAAGGCGAGGGATCCCCTGGATGGGATGCCAGCCTATTGCAGGGCACATACACAGTGTGGTCAATTTAGAGACGCCTATTTATCTAATTGCTTGTCTGTGATAGGAAACCGGAGTATCGAGAGGAATTCTGTGAAAACTCAGGGAAAACATGTAACATCTACATCAGGGGTGGCCAGTATTATCCAGAAAGGGCTGTTGTGTGTATGGGTTTTCACTGCAATTCCCTAATTAGATTACAGGACTCGAATTAGAGAACTGACTGGCTGAAGAGGCCTCACACCTGAGTTTGATCAGCTGACCTAAAGGTTGCCCCAAAAACCTGCATACACACCATTCCTTAGCAGATAAGACTGGCCACCCCTGGTCTACATGACGAACAGGAGTAGGAATCAAACACGCAGCTCTGGAGCTGTGAGGGTACAGTGCTTCCAGCCCATCCAGCACGCCGCTTTCCATCCAGAACCCATGCTGGTTTTGTCAGCCAGACTGCACTGGGCACTGTAGTGAAAGTGAAAATGAAATTAAATTGATCTCAGTTGACACCATTCAAGATTCAATTTGCACACAATAAGTGTAATTATAACTTTTCACACATCAACCCATGTTTCACCCCTAATGCTGCCAGTTTTTGGGGTAGCTATGGGCATGTCTCATCTGCACTTGTGGCTCAGACACTAGATGAATGTGGAGAGACTTACTGTATTAGCCACTTAGATGGGTGGCCATTTTTCCCACCTCATTCTTCTATTGACTACTTCCTGCGGATTATCCATCTAATATTTTTGCTAATACTATAGTCTATGATTTGTTCCTCAGACTGATAATGGGGTCTTGCTATGGGGCCACTGGCCCATTCACAGTTAACTGGTATGTATTTATATTTACCTTGTTTCCATGCTTACTGGCTTGACAGAGAGATTCCGCCAATGCGCAAAGTCTCTCCCCTGTCCCCAATTATGCCCCGTGTTTGAAATCGAGCTTGCACATGGCTTGCACATGGGGTGGCTGTAAAAGGAGACAATTGCTTTCTTCCAACTGTGCAGTGTCTAGGATCTTACCTACCCACAAGACTGGCTGAGCCGAACCTGCGGGGGTTTCCCAGTGAGGAAGGAATGGCCACTACGGAAGAATGAGATCCGGAATTTTCTCTTTGAGGCAGCTTCGAAGGTTTCTGTATCCCAGCCTGGTTTCCCTGTTTTATGACGGTTAGCTTTTTTTACGATAGCATCTAGGTGGTCATGGCCTGGGTGCTGGTTAATCACAGCCCTGAGTATTACATTTATTTAGTATTACATTACATTTACTGTATATTTTAAAAGAGGACCATGTCTTAAACGGCTAGCTGACAGTTTATCATCTGAAAACTTCAACAATGCGTGTAGGACATTGGCCCCATTGCTACAGTACTTACTGTAGCTGACTTTCCTCTTTGCTCAGCGAACCCCTCCAATCATCTTCAGTCAAGACAAGATGGCGCTCTCTGGATGCCGTTTGCTCAGTGTCGTGTGACTTCTGCTTGACATGATATGTGTAAAACATAAACAGATGGCATACAGAAAAGAAATTGACGTATGAAGCCCACAAGGGAGACATAAGGACAACTGCAGAGTGGAGACAAATAGCGAAGAGAAAAGCACATAAACACAAGCTTATAGGTTTGTAATTACGTAGCTTTGTAATTAAATCTGACAGACGCTACTCTTGGCCACTCATTTGTTGGACCTAGAAATTATTTTCATGATTCTTGTTTTCATTATAATATTCTGGGATTGCTTCATTGGAGCCGATTACACAAAAGAAATGTGCGGTTTATAAGGAATGATGGGAGGACTGATCTGTGTCGTGGGAGTTAAGGATGGTGATTGACACCCCCCGCCCGTCTGGGGCAAAATATTCTCAGGCTGCATGCATTGGGTTATGTGATTCCTTCCCATCCCCCCAACTTTTCCATGCCTGTCGTACTTCATTCATTAGCATGGGGCATCCTGCGCAGTGAGGTGTGGTAACTGGCACTTGTTTAATTGTTACCTGTCAGCTTTACTTAGATATTCATTGGCTACTGATACAGAAGGGGCCCATGACGGAACATGCGCGGTGTTTCCCCCGAAGGTCTGCAGCCCCTCCCTGTAATCTGTGCATCCGCTACCTTCTGGGTTTTGTCTAAGTGCTTCCCCTCTCCTGCAGTGATTTATCTGCAGGACTGCATGGACGGTTTGATCGGATGATGCGTTTCATGAAGTGGCTTAAAATAGCACAGCTCCAGTAAGACGGCCAGTGGTTTTGTCTTGTCTGACTTCCCCTCGGAAAAAGTCTCCTTCAGTTGCGTGATAAGAATTGCGGCTCACAGGCCTCAGATATCAGGCAGCTGGAATTCTGCGTCAGCAGAAGGACGTTTTTAAGATGCTCCATGTAAGCTACACTAATAGACTTGTTAGACTTTACTTTTTTGAAAATACGTGCAGAACCAGTGCAGTTTTCTTGTTTAACTTCAGTATTTTAATAATTCATAGAGAGATTTGTGGTCAGAAATTTGTTCATAGATTTGACCATAGATTTTTTTTTTTGTATATTTAATGATCGTGTGGGCTAGTAAAAATAGCACTGGCTTTTTCCCAGGTCTTAAGCAACCTTATTCAGAGCCAGAATTTACCATAGATAATATTGTTCTCGATCTTCAAGTTGTATTACTAAACCTGGCTGAGAATCTGGACAGCCCATTGGTTTGTGTTGATTTCGCAGCCGTCCCCAGAGCTCGTCTCCGGAAGGTTCCGCTTAGCCTGGTAGGGTTTCCTTTCCATATGGCTGCCCGATGCCATGAAATACTTCAGCGCTGACTCCTTCATTACCCCACACGTAGCCGCTCACCATCCCCAACATTCTGGCAGGAGGAGACCGTTTCATTTATTTTTGCCGACCTTAAAAGGTCATCGCCTTCCTGGGATTTTGCAGAAGGAGAGCGACTCTGAAGTTTATTCACAAGCATGCAGGCTGTTTCGTAAGTGATTATCAGATTATCTTATTTTTATTCGTTAGTCTGAGTAATTATTCCTCAGGTTCTGATATAAACAACAATGACTGAGATTAACGTGTAAAAGTATTGAAAATTAGAGGGGGAAAAAATGAATGCAGTTCCTACAGAATTTGCTGTGCACATTTTCACACCGAGACAAACACAATTGATGCCACGTGTTGCGTCTTGTTTGGATTAAGATACAGTTCTTAGCTCCATTTGTAAGGCTGCTTTTTATGCATAAGTTGGTCACACAAAATGTTCTCTGACTAAAGGAATATTCAATGCAAATTCCCACAAACATCAGTTCTAAGCAAGACTCTTCTTAAAGAGCAAACCAGCCACAAGTATTAACCACAGTTGATATGTGTCAAAGGATGGAGCCCCCACTTTTTGGTGAATAATCAGCTGTACTGGAAAGAAAAAAATCCCTTGCATTTTGAGAAACAGCAGAACACTTCATTTCAGATATTTTACCGGGATCAGGAAAAATAATGGGATAGTCTGTGTTTATCGGGTCCACTTACATGTTTTAAAGCGTGTGAAAAAGGAGGGAACATGGCTGCTTTGGGGGGGGGGGGAGTCAGGTGACTGCCATTGTTTGTGTTTATTGGCTACAGCTGTCCTGTGTCAGACAGTATGAAGGGATCTGTTTTGCGCATCTCTGGCCCTCATCTGACCCCGTGGTACATCCTACCTCCCACCTCGGCTCTTACTGTTCTGCAATGTTCACATTTGTCAATTGACATTTTAAAAATGTATTTTTTTCCAGCGTCAGCTGAGTGATTTCATCATTGGGCTCTTGAGCAAGGCCCTTAACCCCAATCGATGCACAGACCATGAGTCATGTAGCCCTGTGAAAGAATATCCTAATGAGCCTGGAGATTAATGCTCAGGTTTCCTGAACATTGTAAGCCAAAACACAGTCAAACTGTGGATACCTTGTCATGCAGTACTTGTTGCCTACTTGTACAGTCGTTATTTGATTAATATTATGCGGTTGGTATTCCCAGTGGAGATTGTCCACAAAAATGTAAAGAGCTGTTTAATAGGTTCATTTGTTTTAATCCATTTACATATAATCAGAGGCTGATTTATTAGACACAACTAGCAAGCAGTGAGTAGGGCCCACTTTTGCCTTCAGAGCTGCTTCAATGGATTGACAAGCTGTGTTTTGAAAACCCACCCTGCAGACATATACAAGTATAGGTCTCTGCAGGATGTGTCAAAAGGTTGGAGCAGATCTCAAAAGGTTAGTGGGCGTGTCAAAAGGTTAATGGGCGTGTCAAAAGGTTAGTGGGCGTGTCAAAAGGTTAATGGGAGTGTCAAAAGGTTAGTGGGCATGTCAAAAGGTTAGTGGGCATGTGAAAAGGTTAGTGGGTGTGTCAAAAGGTTAGTGGGCGTGTCAAAAGGTTAATGGGCGTGTCAAAAGGTTAGTGGGCATGTGGAAAGGTTAGTGGGCGTGTCAAAAGGTTAATGGGCGTGTCAAAAGGTTAGTGGGCATGTGAAAAGGTTAGTGGGCGTGTCAAAGGTTAGTGGGCATGTCAAAAGGTTAGTGGGCGTGTCAAAAGGTTAATGTGCATGTCAAAATGTTAGTGGGCGTGTCAAAATTTGGGCGTGTCGACAGGAAGAGAGTGTGGCGAAGTAGGTGGAGCCAGTTTTTGTACGCATGGTGGTAAGTGTAAAGAAGAATAGTAAATATCTAATGCTATTTGAACAAATTTCAAACAAGCATTTAATTATATATATTTCTTAACCAGTATTGCTTATATATGACTGGAAAATTTGGTCTCTTTCCAAAATAACGTTGGCAACATTTTTGGCCAGTAGAAATAGCATTTGGCACTGTTGTGTTGCACACATCACCTTTTGACATCACCTCACCTCACTACATATCACCTCTCTACTCTGTTCTGTAGAAACTCACGTCTCCACCACTGTAGTACTGAGCTGTTAAGCTTCAATGAGTTTCTTCATTCTCCTCTGGCCACAGAAATGCCTGGAAATTTCGGGCTCATTGCACATTCTCAGTAAACTTTTGAAAATCCAGGCGATTGGGTGGCTGTTTCTGACTGTCTGGATGGACACAGAGTTCCGAATTCCATGTCTTGATGGTTTTTGAGTTGAATGAGAGAAATGTATAAATCTAATTAGAAATATGAAGGCTATTATTTAGAATTTCATAGTGCAACTTGGGGCTTTTCCTTAATGATCAATTTAAAAAACATTTATACAATAAATCAACTAACAGAAAGTCTTGGAACGCTTGCTAAATTCAGTAAAAATGTTGCAAATGTTTTGGTTTTATAACAAAATCATTGCTTCATTCATTTATACAGTGGTTAGCACTGTTGCTTCACAACTCTGGGAAGATGGTGGTGCAGGAGGTAGTGCTATTATTTGGCAACCGGAGGGTTGCAGGTTCAAGCCCTGGTTCCTCCTGACCCCATCAAAGTGTCCTTGAGCAAGACACTGAACCCCAAATTGCTCCCGGTGAGCAGGTTGGTGCCTTGCATGGCAGCCTCCACCTCCGGTGTGTGAATGGGTGAATGTGAGGCATAAAATGTAAAGCGCTTTGAGTAGAAAAAGCGCTATATAAATGCAGTCCATTTACCTCTGGGACCTGGGTTTGAATCTCCCCCATGGCTCTATGTGTGCGGAGTTTGCATGTTCTCCCTGTATCATTGTGGGGTTTCCTCAGGATACTCTGGTTTCCCTCCACAGTCCAAAAACATACTGAGATTAATTGGAATTACCAAATTGCCCATAGGGTGTGTGAGTGTGTCCTGTGATGGGTAGGTGCCCCATCCTGGGTAGTTCCTCACCTTGTGCCTGTACTTTCACATTAGAAACCAGAAGTTTTAAAGTAAAACATTCATTTCAAGCAGTAATAAATTGAAAGTCAAATTATAGGTCTAATAGAGCCGTTGTAATTTAAAAAGCATGGAGTCTCATTGGGTGCTTTTTAATTTGTAACACCTTTGCAATAACATAGAGCATTAAACAACTGCGTTTAGTATCACTTTGGGGGTCAATCAGCACCATTGCAAATTACAGCAAAATGGCAAAGCAGAACCGAATGAGTCAGTCAGAAAATGTCTGTGTGGAAGATATGTGAAGATACGTTAAACATTGCTTGTCAATGGACTTTTATTATGAAACCAGTGAATTTGCAACATTATCAATTAATCAAGCATCCCAAGGCTTTCTGTGAGCACTGTACTGTATACACGTGTGTGTCTGTGGGCTGCACGGTGGATTTGATTTGTGATAAATGAAGTCACGACATAAAAGTCTGTTTTTGGGAAATAAAAAATGTAATCCCCGATGCCTTGTCAGATGACAAGTTCAGGTTTAACTCCAGGAAAATATTGTGAGAATGTTTATACAGAAAAGGACAGCATTCAAACAAGTACAAATATTTACACAAGTATAAACCACAGATATACGATGGGTAATGTATAATAAGCTTGACTGGGCTGTCTGGTAATCTTTCCTAAATCAGTCACTGCTACACAGCACATCTTGAGGACCATGGATGGATGGCGGATACAAAGACCTCTGCAGACATGAGTCTCAATTCAAACCACAAGTTCACACCACTGTAGTCCGACTTCTACAAATGTACATGTCATTGTTCCCTTAATCTATTGTTCCCTCATATTTCTACACACAGTATGCACATTTTTGCTTCAGTCATTGTCAAACTTGTGCAAACAAATGTTTTTTTTTGATAGAAATTTAAAGTGTCGCGTCAAAGGCAAAGACGGTGATGAAGGTAGGCATGGGGAAACCCAAAAGGGGCTTTATTAAATGAAACTATAGGCAGGGCAAAAGGAAACGGACCACTAGGGGGTCAAAGCTGGGTAGAGAAGATCAGGCCAGGGCACATGCAGGCAGTAACATCAATGACAGGACTGGGGAGCTCATGACAGTGAGGCACTATACACGTCACTGACGAGGGAGCAGACGAGAGGCACCTGGGGTGATCCACACAAGGGCTGTAACAAGAGGCAATATTACACAAGTAACAGGTGTGGCTCGTTCGAGCCACACAATGGAGTGAACGAGGGGTAAGAGGTGCAGGGCATGACAATAAGATGAAAACATCACATGTAAGAATGACAAAATAAATAATAAAAGTCATTTAAAAAACAGTAACAACATCAACAACCGCAACAATAATAATAAGAAGAATTACTATTATTATTATAGGCAACACACTAACATTTCTTCTCATTTTCTCTTGTGGTTGGATCAACGATTTATAAAGCATTGTTTACTACATTTAATGATTTTAATTTGTGGAATGATATAAATTATCCTTAGTGCTGCTTTTCCCTTAGTCATATGAAGGTTCTAACTGCCTCTTTAAAGTCTTCTGAGATGCTGGCGTTCAGCTTTAGACCTTTGCATATCCAGAACCTGAAAATCCTCCTTTTCCAGAAAAGGGAGTAGCTTTCACTTATAAACAGACCTGAGACCCCGGGGCTCCTCACAGAGGCTCATTAGAATCTCCATGCATATCTGCCAGTGATGTCTCATTCTGTAGTGGCCTCATGGGAAAATGAATGGCTTTCCTAATGACGTCAAAAGCTCTACTTGTTTTTTATCTGATAAAATGAGGTTCACTATCACACTTCTTTAAGGAGGGAGACAAAATGACTTCCTGAATATTATTTTGTGCAACAGTCGTGGAGATGTGGGCAGCAAGATTAAATCCACTTAAAATACTAGTCACAGAAGTATCACTGCTTATCTGTAAATTAACCACGTCACAAAAAGAAAAATCACATTTCCTTTCTATATCTACATACATATAGGAATTTTATATACTTAAATATATATATAAAGGAATTGCATACACATATAAGCCTTTGATTCCCACAGGAAACCACCCAAATGAATGACATCCTTTGATAATACTTTTAAATATGTATTTCCATTCTGTGTTCCTTGCTAATGATACCTAAATGTAGGCTGCAAATGACTTATGTAATCCTGTTTGAGGTTTTAAGACACCATTGGCCTTTTGGAAGCTGACTGGCTTACACTCAAATATGCACGATGTCCTCTGTGCCAAGCAGATGAAGAAACAAAAGCTCACACCCCAAACAGTGATTACATCCAAATTCAGGCACGTGGAAAGGTACCCTGCGGATTTGACTGGTTTATGATTTTTTTTTCTTTTACTGTTTGTATGTAATTAAGTGTAATTTAAAAATGTTTTAATGCTTTCACTATCGTGAATGTCTTTGAGCTGCTCTCATCCTTTCATGTAACCCTTTTCCTTTTCCTTGTAAGCTTCGAGACTGAATATCTTGTCATCCTCACAAAGAGATGCCACAACAGATTTACCTTTCGTAGTGTTTTGGTATTTGGCCTATCGGTGATTTAACCACACGGATGATCATCATGGCTGAAAGGCGTTCCTGTTATTTTTGTATCATTCTTGAAGTTGAAACCATTGGAACTGATGGAGGTTGAGGAGAGCAGAGGGTTTGGATAAGAGCTGCCTACTAATTGCAGAATGATCTCTGCACCTGCAAACTAGAGCTGTGGAAAAATTGGGATCAAATGCTCAGGATGCCTGAATCCAAAGATAATTTGTGGCTAAATTGAAAAATGTGCGATCTTAACAATCGACCTATTCACAAAGACTTCATGGACGGTTAATAGTTTGTCACAAACCAAACAAACCTGTTAACCTGTTTGGCTGTCCACTCATGTTTCAGGTGTGAATAGAGCATGGAGCATTCTCATTTGTGTAAGGACACAATTACCTTATGGTTAATTTAATGGGTATCATTAAGCTATGAATATGATGCTTGAAATTAGGGTGTTGTGAGATGTAGGGAGGTTCCATGAGAGCTCAAAAGAAAATGGATCCATACCAGCAGTGAAAAACAAAGCCTGTCTAACGCGGACTTACCTACAGCAACCTGTAATAACTCAGCGGCACATTTTAGCCCCAAAATAAAACTGAATTGGGAGGTTCTAATTCAAATAAAATGCATCAAATCACAGCAAATCAAATGGGTGCATTTTCCTTGATCGTCCAGTTTTAGGATCGACAGTGAATAGCCTCAAGAATTTTATGTGAGGTCTCTTTGTAGACTTGAATCATCAATAAATTCGTTTTTTATTTAAACTCCATAGGATAGACTATAAAAAGGAACGATGAAGACATACTTTCCATTTGGTTTTAGATCACACATGAATAGATTCTATTCTGCCCCTAAATACTGATTTTAGACGACACAATGAGATCTTTCAACTCCAACACAAAATACATCAATCTATAAATATTGTTTTCAAGAAGAGGCATTCATTTCTTACTCAGAAAACGTCCAGGAGAAAAAGACATGAGAATAAATAATAAGACCAGAAACTTGGACTTCAGATTGCAGGTCGTGATGTTCCAGCCTTTGACAGATGAAAACAAAAGAAATTAATGTGAGCAGAAGGGGCTTCGTTACAGGAGTTATCTGTTCCATCTTTGGCCTCAGATGCTATCAGATGTGCCTGGATTGAGGAAGCATATATGTTAGGAGTCAGGGAGTAACTGCTTCCCTTGGGGAGCCATATTTTGGTAAAAAACAGTCAACTACGGTTCATTGCCCTCAAAGGGGCATCTTGAGAACGGTTTTGGCATCTCTGTTCAACATCTGCTTGTTGGCTACAAAGAGCCAACTATTCGGGCCAACAAATCCATGTCTGTGCCCCCAGTCCTTATTAATATTGTTCTCTTTCATTGTTTACTTGCAAAAATGAACTTGTCCGAGATTCAGGCACTGCAGCACTGATGCATGAACATGAGGTAACAAAACAGAATGGTGTGAATCACCGATTTAGATTAACAAAGAAAATCAGTAAAAGAAAACAGCGTCTTCTTATAGCAGGATTCTTTTAAGCCAGCAGTAAATATAATTTTACTAGCATTTATGAATTGAATATAATGTCCTGGAAAACAAACAGATTAACAGGGAAATATATAAATAAAAATAAATGAGTATATGTTGGATTACTGCCTGGCGTGTTATGGCTGGGGGTGGGAAGTGGCGCGTTGGGAGGAGGCGTGTAGTGTCTCATGGCATCGGGTAAGAAGGGTCTCCATAAGCAGTTGGAGCCCCAGCTGAGGTTCATTCACAGCATGGTGCTCCAGGATAGTGCCCCCTGGAGTGGATGGGCAGAACTGTTCATAATGTTGTTTAATTTTTCCAACATCCTCTTCTTTGCCACTGCCTCCTGTGGGTCCAGGATCGGTCCCGTGCTGGAACTGGCCTCCCCGATGAGTTTGTTCATGCATTTGGTATGACCTGACCTGATCAGAAAATAGTCAGCTGTGCCTTTCTTATACAGCACCCCTGTGTTGTCCACCTAGTCTACTGTTCAGGTGGTCCCCAGGTACTTGTGCTCCTGCCCCGCCTCCACTTCCTCCCCCTGGGTGGTGACTGGTCCCGGGGGTTCCTTGTCACCCTCCACCAGCTCTTTGATCTTTCTGATCTCTGTTGAGGCTGTTCTCCCTTCAGCACATGAGAACATCAGCCAATCTGTGCCTGGGTCCAAAAGGTTGTGGGTTCATATCCTATAGCTGGTAGAGTAATCACATCACAGCGGGGTCCTTCGGCGTGGCCCTTAACTCCGGCTGTCCCGGGATTCTGGCTGACCCTGCTCTCTGACCCTCAATTTTAAATCACTTTGTACAACAGTGTCTGCTAAATAGCATAAATTGTCTTTTTGTGTGTGAATCCCTAAACCTTAAAGATGCTGCAATATTTATAATGAAGCAACGGACAATATTCAAAATTACACAGGAAACTCAACTCGAGCTCATAATTTTCATTCCTTAAGACTTAATTTTATGACTTTATCACTGAAACAATATGTTCTTGAGTGATGATGTAAAACTAAATGTGTCTAGAATTTAGAATTAGCTGAAGTGTAAAACTTGAATTACTTTGAGCAAAAGAGGCAACATAATTAATGTCAGAGTAAATTTTCTCTGCTTCAGAAGTTTAGAAGCAGTGACGGCACATATTTTCTCACTGCAGTCGTAAATCTTTCTAGATATTTAAAGCCACAGTCCTCTGTAAACAGATTTCTTTAAAAAAGCTGTTGAAACTCCCAAACAGAACAAGACACTGTCTATAAAAGCCTTATGCATCAATAATGTAGTTTTAAAAACCCTTAAGACAAGTATTTTTTACGCAGACATACACAGGGCTTAGGTTTTACTGTGATACACGTGTTCTGTGTAATTTCACTCATGTGAAGGTAAATGTACAACTACAGTTTATCAGGGGGAAAGACAGAACCTACACCTCACCACCCGCTTGGCAAATGTCCAATGCTATTGTGGAGGCTAACCCCCTCCCCCCCACAAAGGGTAGTTATTTGCTCATAAAATCACTTTGACATCAGCATATATGCAAATTAACAGTAACAGAATAAAAAGTAAAAGAAATTTCTTTTCTTCTCCAATAAGTTACTGCTATGTTCTCTGTACAGATACTTCATAGAACAGGACTGCCAACACGCACACGCATCTAGCGCGACACTCGTGCTTTCAGGCTCTCATGCTCAGGCAGGAAATCTTACGGCAAATCTGTATTATTCCATTATAAGACTAAAGTTAGTTACATTGAGGTAGTTTGCAAACCCTACAGACTACTACAGGGTTATAAAACTCTCATATACATGTAAATGTGTATGCAGACTAGTCTCAAATTGAAAACCTCACACCAGCCAGCTGGCCAAAGTTGATGGCCCTGATACAAAGAATTATTCCCTTTTCACAAATAAATTGAGTGCTGTAACCATTGTGAGAAAGGGGACATGGGATTCAGCAGCTTGGATCACAAGTCTGTTGTTTTCATCGATTCCTTGCATCTGTTTCTTATGGGACCCCGTGCTTTTTGGAGATGAACCTTCTTTGAGCTGCTGCCACATCAATACATCAAGGTTCAATAAATGTATCAGAGAGTGCTGGGGATCCTAGAGTCCATCCCTGGCTGCACAGGTACGTGATGAGATGTGTGTTCACACTTGGACACCACAGGCACATCCCAGACACCACTTCACCTACCTGCATGTTTTTGTACTGTGGGTAGAAACCAGAAAACCACATAAATGTGGGGAGACCATGCAAGCTCCTTACAGCCCCCAATCAGCTTTGGAATTCAGCCCTGGAGGTGTGATGCTAATGTACTATAGCCTCAATGCTACTAATTTTTGCGCCTGATGTCACACAAACATAAATACATGGCACATTCGAAATCGCAATAGATTCTTGATTGACCTGAGCCTCTGTCACACTGTTTGAAATGCACCGTGTTCTTCTACAGGCTTGTTTATGTGATGTTAACATGAGAGGGTCTCGCGGTTCTTCTCCTCCACACCTGCTTTCACATCTGGATCCGCGTGAAGAATTCATTCCAAACTCCTGACACGATCTCCAACGCCAAAAAGCCAGACCACGGACAAATCCAGGATATCTGCTCCACTGATGGCTAAAGTTTTTCTTCATATATCACTTCAGTTTTATTTATTTCCTGCAAATGACTCTCAGGTCTTCTGAGTATCCTGTAGGCCTGTCTTGGTCTTTTCTGCTTACTACTGCACATTTTCCATACAGTGCTTCCCTGTCAGTTTTAGCTCCCACCAAGGAACTCGATCTGAAGGCTGCACCTTGTTACAATCTCCAAGAACCGTAATGAGGAATCCAGCCTTCTCATCTGTAGTTACATCTGTGAAGATTATTATGTATGATACACAGGGTATCAAAGGGGCAGAAATATTTCGGAAACTTTCCAGAAACTTTCCATTCTAGGGGAAGTTAAGCCGGGCAATTTTGGAAATCTTCCAAGTTCCAGGGAAATTAATAGGAATATATGGAAATCAACAGGAAACTTCAAACAATTTTGCAACCCTAATAAATGCTTCTTTTGTGAAAGCTGATTTTGTATAATATGATTATGAGCTGATGTATAGATCAATGCTGGGGTCCATGTTACTGGATGGTCATGCAGGTTCAGACTTGCTGTATGAGTCTGATTCTCGCCTCACAGTGTGAGCACACATGGCCTCATGGCTGTGGGCCGTTGGCGGGGAGCGAGGTTTCTCTGTGGGACACATAAAATGCAGGCCCTGTGATTCACTCCACTGTGGCTCATTTTATATGAGCTGGACCATCTAGAGTTATACACATTTCAGCAGAAGACACAAGGATACTGGCCTTGATCTCCCCCCCGCTTTGGAAAATCCCCTTAGAACATCCCATATAAATACAGCCCAATGCCATTGACCTTCGGCAGGCTGTGCTTGGGGGGGCCGAGGAATGTAGAGCGTTTGGTAAACAGTGGCATCTCTCTGTCCGAATGTTTCAAATTAAAGGTTGACGAAACAGGTTCCCTGACTTCTGAAGTTTAGCTTGTGTGCCAAGGTGATGTGAGGCTCACACATTGTGTCTCATTTATTGGGTGCAAGGGGTCAGACCAATGGAACAAGATGATGTCACTCTAATTCCATGAAACGACATTTCACAGGAAAAATGATCAGCACAAGGGGAAATAACTCACATTCTGGTTACTTACATTCACTTTCAGCAGTATGGGTGACAATAAATGTTTCTTAGATGAAGCTTTGTCAATTATTTCTTAATATTTTGAAAACAACATTGTAAATCCACTTGGTGAATTCACTCAGCTGGGATTAACCAGAAACCTCAGCCCATCTGCACAGAATATCATGAGGATACCATTAACATTACGCCTGCAATAAATCAGTAAAGATTACAAGTGGTAAAACACTTCATACAGGTTAAATTTATGACATACATAGATGCAATAAATAAACAAATAGTTGTAGACAAACAGTCTAATTGCTGGTTATTTGAAGGTTAATTTAGTAGCATTTCTAAGTAATTTAACTGGAGTTTATGTGTCATTCAGTTTAAAAATTAAGTATCCTGGGGGAACCATGAATTTGCAGCTGTAAACAAAAACTCCTCCTCTGGTTTAAACAAACTCGAGAGTGAAAGGCAAAGCATGCAGAGAAAAATGAAATATGAGGTTTCACAACATCATAGACTGAAACAACACTCTACACCAAAAAAGGACACAGAGAGATGAAGTTCTCTTGCTGTTGTCTATTTGTTGACCCTTATAGAAGGAATAGCAGATGATACCTTGATTTTAGTTCATAAAGCCCAGGTTTCCTCCTGCAGGCCAATGACATTCAGTTTGGATAATTGGTGGCTTAGAACTATCCATAGTGTTTATGAATGCGCCCTGCAATGGACTGGCATTCTCTCCTGCTGAATCCCTGTGCTGCCTGGGATAGGGTCCAGGCCCCCATGTGACCCCAATTAGGAAAAGCGGTTGGAAGAATGATGGATGGAAAAGAACTATGTAGCTCCCCAGAGGACAGCCTTACCTCTTCTTCACAACTCAGAGGCCTGCCGATTTTACTTGACCAGCTGCTGTACTATAACTAGGGCCACATCTCAGTTTCCCTCTGCACACACTAACATGCACATACATGTTGTATGTGGGCGTCCATGAGCAGAAGGCAAAGTTATGCACAGAAAACAGCGAGAAATGATCCGTGACATTTTCAAATCTTCCTTCCCGGTTTACGTTACTCTGCCAAAAGTTTGATTCTTTTTGAAATACAAAGGAACGGCGTCCCACTCAGGAGGGTAAAATAGATTTTGGATTTTTATCTTCTGAGAGCTGCTCAAGTTTGAAATCTTTGAAATGTTTTCATAGAGAATAAAAGTATATTGGAAAAAACACTTATGGTGCTTCTTTGTACGCAGCACAGAACAGATCTAAGAGTCCTGTAAAGATGTTGGAAAAGCATTGCTGGTAAAGGAATTATGTCATATGTAGCATGGCCTGAAATTAGAGTGTGCGGTGCGTGGGGGTTACGCTTCCAACCAGATATTTTCCACGTGCAGGGAGCCTATTCCAGCAAAAACAGAGCAGAGAGAAGGGGACTGATGGGCATGATGAACGAAGATCTTACTGAAAAACAAGAGACAAACGTGACCACCAAGGGTCAAAGAAAATCCGGTTAATGGCTAAGAATAACAAATGGTAGAACTAAAACTCAAGGAAACCTAGTGAAGTAACACCGGCTAGAAACAGGGTATTCAACCTGTTAAAACAATTAAAAGCTGAAATGAAGAACATGGGGAAAAAACACACTTAGGTAATGTTCACAGGAACAAAAACAATGACCAACTAAGAAACTGAGCAAGGGTGAATCTCAATACTAGTACTTGTGGTCTAGGCAAGACCAGTCCTGCTACCGTGCCTTCCAAGAATAAACTTGGGGCTCAATGAATGATGGAATTGATCTCATTCAGCAATGATGCAACTGATGTATCCTTCATATTTGGGCCAGAGCAAGACCAACATCCAGGGATTTTTGCTGTCCACTGCGCTTGTGTTTTTAGTATTGGAGCTGTTCTTCAGCAATGGAAGATGATGTGAAATGAGTACATAGGAACACAAGTATGGTCAAGTATGCATATTGAGGTTCAGCCCAAGGGCAGGCGTTTAAATACACAGATACTGTAAGAAGAGCATGAAGAGGCACAGGTGTGGGCTGTTACTAATTACACACAATGGACTAAGAGCTACACAAACACGTGATGACAATTAACAAACACTAACAACACTAGGAATACATGTGAAACGAGACATGTGACAGAATAAGGGATAGGCACAGATAACCTGAAACAAAGATACAAAAACAATAAAAGAACATAATTAACCAGGGGAAAAAAAAGAAAACTGTCCAAAAAAGTTGACTGGCCCTTGAACTTACAACAGTAGGGAGGCATAGTTCTCAGCCACACACTCAGTTCATTCAGCGTGGGAAAACAATAGGAACAGAATGTTTGCTAACTAGGGGAACATAGAATGGGAAGGCTAGCGACACCAGCTGGCCAAACACGGAAATGACAGACAAGGCCGGAACAAGCCGAGGTGGAATGGAGGGACTTGCAGTCCAATTCAGTTCCTTTGCCTGCCTATATTTGAGGAGAACTCCATAGTATTTGTGTGCTTTGACACACAGGACTGGCAGCATTTCTACCTGATTTATCCACTGGTTGCCATGGCTCATGCTTCCCCTTCCTCAGCATCTGTCCAGTGCATAAGTAAAAGCCTTGCAGAGTCTAAGCTCTCCCATCCTATGACCTTCCAGTAGATCCGAAACAGAAATCCTCCACTTGAGCTTAAAACAGTCTGACACGCATAATAGAGATTGTATGTCTAATGGGGAGCAGGAACTGACACCGTGCTGTTACACACAGTGTCCTCTTCCACACCTCACTTCTGTCTCCCCTCTGAACAGCTAACAGCGGCTGCCGCCTCATGCAGACTTGATCTGCTTCAGCTGCTGTGAACCTGTGCTTTCTAACCCGCACATCTGCACACACACTGTAACTCACAGCTAGCACATCTCCATCTGTCACTGCACTGATGAGACGGTCATCTTTTTGGGAACCATTCTGCTATTTTCACTGGAGGGAGAACTTCCCATACCTTCTGTTTGCTTGGCTTAAACGTGAGGTAATTGAGTAATTATTGGTATGTGTTTTGCCGCACTTAAAATGGGCAACGCCCCCAAAACAGCTGGCATCCGCAGACTCTTCATGGAGTTGATTAATGTGGACAAAGAAGACTGTGTTTTATTCTCTACTGAGCTCAATGAGCTTGAGTCATTTTATGTGAAAACTTTGTC
>JAODJX010000039.1:14342403-14352465 GCA_026776945.1 Isichthys henryi | reverse complement strand
ACCCAGGCGGGGACTCGAACCCGGGTCCCAGAGGTGTGAGGCAACAGTGCTAACCACTGCACCACCATGCCGCCCCATTGTTGATTTCTTTTCGTTATTATTTAAAATTTCGTTTAAATTTATCTTATTATGCATTATCAATTTTAAGTCATATCTTAAAACTCTTATTTTGTCAAAAAGCAGTTGGGTTGGTTTGATGTTTTGGTAAGTCTTGTTAGTTTTAACTCTTTTTGTATTGCTGTTTTTAAATGTGCTTTATAAAAGAACTTGAGTCAACTTGATAAATGGCACAATACCTTCATGAAGGCCACAATCTTGAGGGAAATGGTGGCCAGATACAGACAATTCATGACAAAGTCCATAAAATTCCACCAGTCGTTGATGTAGTCTTGTAGTCCATCAGTCCATATCTGCTTGATCTCGGACCATACAAAACCTAAAAGTGCAGATTACTGACAGAGTTAGCTGCAGGTTTCTAGTACTAATAATGATGGCAGAGTTAGGTTATGAGATTCCCTTTCTTCATTTTACATCACCTAAGACCCAAGGGAGGATCATCCACTCCACAACGGTGGGCCAGGGTCCCATGATGTTAGGGTCCGTGGAGACCATGTGCTGGGACGTGAGCAGGAGCAGGAAGAGGAACGTTAGGTAGGAAGTGGTGTGGCAGATGAACTTGATAAAGGGCTTGCGGATGAAGAGACCCAAGCGACTCCGGGGGGCCACCAGGTAGCAGAGGGAGAAGAAGGGAAAGAGGAGGCCAATGAAGGTGCAGGTGAGGAGCTTCATGAACCAGTGGCGCTTCCTCCAGCTGGGAAATTCGCCGTACCAGCGTGATGCCAACAGCTGCTGGCAATTGGGCTGAGCGACAAACTGACACAAAATGATGGAGACAGAAAGAGAACAAAATGAAACACGTCTGAATCAGCAGTGCCACCCGCCTCTTTCTTGCAATTTCATGACCCCCTATGCTCTCCCTGTCCATCTATTGACTTCCTATAAGAAGAGTCACTAGAGACATGAATGTCACTGCCGAGGTAAGTGAACCTTTTGATGAGGTCGGCATTCTCTCCGCAAACAGACACGCTGCTGATGGCTGTGCCCAAGAGGCCATTAAAGGCCTGGATCTTGGTAAGCAAGCAAGGACCTTACCCAGTACTGAGAGCAGTATTATTCCCCTGTAGTTGCCGCAGTCCAAGCGATCACCGTTCCCTTTACAAATAAGGACAACGAGTCCCATTTTCAAGTCAGTTAGGCTGACGCCTGTCTCCCAGACAGAAATGAAGATTGCTTGCAATTGAAAGGAGTAACATTGGACACCACTGGGAGGAGCTACCACAGCAACAGGTACCCCCTGAGTAAGGTGCAACCAGACTAATAGTAGGTGAACTGTACAATATCTGGCCACTCCCCAGTCTGTGTACCTGTGTTCTGTCACTGAAATGTGGAGTTTACAAAGCTTCTCTGACAACAGGAAGATGGTCATCTTGTTGGGTAGAGAAGACGTTCCGCACGCCTACTCTAACGGGCCACCTCAGATTGGGACCCAAGTGCTGCCGTGCAGCAGGCGATGCCTCAGCACCACACCAGTTCTAATCCCCAACAGGCTCGACCCTATTCGCTCTCCGGCAGTCTAGATTTTTCTGGGGAAGAGGCTCCACAGGGCATTCCTCCATCCCCCCTCATGGTGCGTTGCAGCCTTCCTGTGGGTGACTGCAGTAGAGCTATTCCTGCAGAGAGCAGAAAAATGTCCTCTCTACCTGGTTGGAGCTGTGTGAAGTTTTTATGGTGGCAGGAGTGCCAATCCCACCACCAACCCACAAATTTTTCCCTGCAAGATGCAGTGTAACGTCATACATATGTACATGAGTACCGGTGTAATAAAGGTCCTGATAGCTACGCGTATACTGCACTCTGAGAGCTGATGTTTCAGTCTCCTGCTGTTTAAGCAGAAATATTTGTACATGACTTTTATAGTATCTTATTAGCTTGGTAAATGTGGCACTGGAGTCATTAAGCAAAAAAGACAATCCTACTCGCACAAAAAGCAGTTCATCTCAGAGCGGTGTTTTTCAATCTGGTGTTCGGGGACCCACAGCTGGTCCATGTTTTTGCTTCCACCAAGCTCCCACAAAAATGTGGCCTGTCTGTGGATCTGTGAGAACTGTATTGGGAAGCACTGCATTAGCGATTAATGACACAATTATTCTAACCAGATTAAAAAAATAATTGACCGCCTTAGTGCACATCCCTTCTCTCAATTGGCATTAAAATTGTAGCTTTCGAGAAGGCAGTTACTCGTAGTATATTCAGACTAATGCTGATGAATAAAATCTTTTAAGAGCTATTGTGATTTGTCATTCAGACTATCACAGAAAAGTCATTTTTTCTATGCAGTTAAGCAAAGCAAAAAACAACATGTAACTTTTAATTTCTTGCATAGTATGATTTAACTTTTTCTGTGACACTGATGGAAAACGATTACAGAAGATGGGTGGATTTTTTTATGGAATGAATTCCCATTGCAAAGCTCACCTCCTTTTGGTAGTACTTAATGGCCAGCTTCAGTCGTGCTAGATCGTTGCTGCTCTCATTATTCAGTGGTGTGATGTTGTCCTTGAAGTTCAGCACTATCTCCAGTTCGCGTGAGCTGCGTGTCTGGTCCAACAGGTCCTTGGCGAACTTCTTACACTGCTGCGACAGCTCCTCGTACTCCGACTTGAACTCAATCTCCATCTTGCTCAATTCCTTGAGCTCCCAGCTGAGGTGGAAGGCAGCGATGAAGGGATCCTCACTGGAGAGGGCGATGAGCGAGGGGCTGGCCAGCGCCCGGTACAGGTTCAGGCGGGAGCGGGAGTGGCGCAGGCTGTCCACGTCGGAGTTGGACGAGCACTCCGGACAGTTACAGCGCACCCCGTGTGGCTGGGGTACCGACACCCCCTTTTGTAACAGCATTTTGATAATCTCATAATTGTTGGTGTGGGCTGCCAGGATGATGGGTGTGATGTCCGGCGTAAAGTAGGAAAGCTGCTTGTCCAGCAAAATTGGAGGCACCTGTTTGTAGAGGTAGGAAAATTGAACTTCACATGGCTCTGTGCCAATTCATCTAATCCAATGTTTCCCAATCTGATCCTTGGGGATCCACAGGCAGTCCAAGTTTTTTGTGGCGGCTGGGAGGGAACAAAAATGTGGACTGTGTGGTGTGGAGCTTGGAGGAAGCCGAAGCATGGACCACCTGGGGGTCCCTGAGGACTGGACTGGGAAACACTGATCTAATCTCATGAAACCCATCCATTTTCTGAAACTGTTTGTCCCATTCAGGGTTGTAGGGGGTCTGGAGCCTATCCCAGAGGCTATGAGTGCAAGGAAGGCAACAACCCAAGATGTGGCAATAATTAATTTGGCAACTCCAGTTAGCCTCAGCATGCTTTTGGACTGGGGGGGAGGGGGGGGGGAATGGAGTACCTGGAGAAAACCCCACACTGACATGAGGAAAATGAACCCTGGAAGAGACTCGAACCCAGATCCCAGAGGTATGAGGTAATAGTGATAACCACTGCATCACCATGCTGCCGTCCTCCTAAGCCCTTTGTTCTTGTACAAAAAATAGGGTTTAGACACGGACCCACCTGCATACTGTTTTATAATAGTTTGAAAAAAGCAATTTAAAGTTACACATTTTGCCTGTTTTAATGTTGTATCGTCTAATGAAGTAATAGACTAGTATGCCATACAGTATAAATCACCTTTTCATTGGAGGACCGTATGCATTCACCATGACATCAGGGGCGATTTTTAATGATTAATTTGATGTTCCATGAAAGCGACAATATAGTACCTGATTGTTTTTAGAGAGGCTCATTTGCGCAAGGCTGTATATAAGGATTGGTTATATTTGTCAGTAGTCATGGGAATTAAACTTAAAACCTTTTTTCATTTAAGAGACTGCCCAGTCCTGTCTGCCTTAACCCCCCTGCCAATACCTCTTTCACCATTGTCTTTAAACTGACCCCACTGCATCATATCCAGTCCCAGTAAGGCCCTGAAGAAGTGAAGGCATGTCCATTAGACATGTCCTCTTAATTCCCCTACAGAACTCAATGAACCATCACTCATTAGTCAAAAGTTACAGTAAACATCAAGATAAAGACAACGTGATATACAACTCTTGTTGGGTCGAGGAAATGGACACGGAATCATGAGGTGTTCTATTGCATGGCGTGTTTAAATACCTCTCCAGCAAAAGTAATCAGTGATTTAGCTTTCAGGAAAATTACAGAATTTAAGAAGAAGAAGAGCTGTATTTGTATACATACATATTGTTATTTCTGCATAAATATATTATTCACACATTTTACAAGTATATTACATGCACTGATCAGCCATAACATTAAAATCACTGACAGGTGATTGATTATCTCATTACAATGGCACCTGTCAAGGATGCTGTTATGAATTAGGCAAGTGAACAGTCAGTTCTTGAAGCAGGCAAGCATAAGAGTCAGAGTGACTCTGACAAGGGCCAAATTATGATGGATGGATGGCTGGGTCAGAACATCTCCAAAACATCAGGTCTTGTAGGGTGTTCCTGGCATGCAGCGGTCAGTACCTACCAAAAGGAAGGCCGACCAGTGAAACCATGCTTCCTGACATTTTTGCAGATGTCTCTTTGACATGTACCACCTATATAAGCACTGTTGCAGACTGCCCTACATGACAGAAGAGTGTTTCCTGATGGCAGAGGTCTCCTTCAGTAGGATAATGCATCCTGCCACACTGCAAAAAATCATTCAGGAATGATTTGAGAAACATGAAAAAGAAAAGGCAGAGTTAAGACCTCCGATTTCCTCAGATCTCAATCCGATTGAGAATCTGTGGGATGTGCTGCACAAACAAGTCAGATCCATGGAAGCCCCACCTTTCAACTCAAAGGACTTAAAGGATCTGCTGCCGATGTCAGATACCACAGGACACCTTCAAAGGTCTTGTGGAGTCCATGCCTCAATGGGTCAGACCTGCTTTGGTGTCAAAAGGGGAGCCTGCACAGTATTAGGCAGGTGGTTTTAATGTTATGGCTGATCGGTGTATGTATACACATCCAATCCAAGCTGCACCCCAGCCAGCCTGGACAGGCTTCAGGATAACCGGTTAGAAGACGGATGGACTTTAGAACACCTGAAACACCAGCAAATATATAAACTACTGTAAATGCTTCAAATACACAAAAAAAAAAATCAAAGCTATTTATTATGAATTTCATGTTATTCACCTTTTAGCCAACATTCTCATCAGCATGTGAAATGAGAACCATTAAACGACAGAAAATAGACCAGCTGCTGATTTGATAAGAAGCACTTTTCGAAACACGCAGGATGTAATACACTTCTTCATTTATGTTCGCCCACCTGCTTCTCTTTGCTGGTCTTCTTGTGGTTAAGCAGCAGGTCCACGGCCCCCACCACCTCCTTGCGGATGGCGTGCAGTAGGGCGTCCCCCACGTAGACGTTGGTGCTGAGCAGCAGCTCGATTATCTCCAGGTTCTCGTTCTCGATGGCAATAAGCAGCGCCGTGCGGCCCAGTGAGTCCACGCAGTTGATGTTGATCTTGAAGTAGATCTCCGCCTCCTGTAGAGCCTGCCGGACACTGGCATAGTCACCCCGCTCCACGGCCCGCAGGTACGCCTTCTCCATGGGCGACAGCTCTGCTTCCGCCCGCACAATGCGCAGCGGGATCCGATCATGGTGGGACCCATTGTCCTTCCTCCGGTAGTATAGCTGTTGCATTGCCACTAATGCATCACTGCAGAGGGTCAGAGGGAACAGGAACAGCACTGGCAAGGAACCGACGATGAACTGAGATGAGTGATGTAAGAAAACAAGAAGATGAAGGCACAGGAAAAAAAGCAAACCGCTGTTATTACACTGATGCACTTATGCTGAGATGCAGAATGAATCTAACCCCATTATCTCGCAACCACTTCTGGCGAAACACGAGAAGAGGCTCTTATCTGTAAACCAAAATTGCAAATTCCCTCGTGCACAGACAGCCCACGTAATCATCTGCTTACTTGTGGGACTGAGGGGTGGCTCCACTGTTGGCATTACTGAGCGTTAAACATCTTAAGGGACACGACCCGTCCGGAAGCTACTCTGGCTGAATCACCACAGATCTGAGGAAAGGCCTTTCAGAATACGCTTCGACTGCCCTAAACTGATATGGCATGAATGTAAAGAGTGGAGAAATGCTCAGAAGGTTCAGAACTCATAGGCGAGTGATGCCAATGGGATGTGATTCAGTGAACACCATAATGCTCCTAGGACATCTTTAGCATGGAGAGCAAAGTGAATGCAGGTTACCCACCAGAAGGGGAAGTAATATACTCAAAATTGAATCACAATATATACAAAAAAGAAATACTTAAACATTATTAATTAAGGAGAAATTCTAAAGCATAGTGGAATAACTGGTGTCAGAGGTTCTGCATAGCTCAGCTGGGACAAGTTGGAATATATTATCTTAGTCTATTTAAGAGACGGTGGAAAACATTGTTGAAATCTTTTTTTGATATTTAAATAGCAACAAATCATAATTGCATGGAGGGAATCACGGTGGGATATCTCCCAAATCAAATTTATGAATTTTTAAGCACTACCTAGAGCCCTAGATGTCATCGATAAAGGAGGAAAAAGAACCATTATAGTTGACTATTTGTGTTGAAATATATTATGCACAGAATAGACCCTATATATATATATATATAATGTTGAAACACAGAAAAAAAAAGATAAACCAAAAGTATTCAAAGCATACAAATCCAAATAATTCTAAGCCTTATACGCATTATAACCGATCATACATCATACAAGCATATTAACTAAAGACAATTATTACTACTTTTTAACATATAACATCTGTGCATGCGACGATAGGTCAAGTGCATCTTGGTTCTGAATATTTATTCCCTGTTTAGTTAATTTTAAAATTGTATGCATTTATTTCAACTAACTTACACATCGCAGAGATTCTGGCTGATGTAAACAGTTAAGAACATTCACTCAGGTCTCTCCTCTCGGTTTAGATGAATCCCAGAGGCAGGGTGATTAACCGGCACACCTGTCTAGATTTACAGTATAATACAGCAGCATGTTTAAGTGTCCTGTGCCAATGACTGTAAAAGACATGTACTGTATACAGGAAAATACTGCTGGATACAGATTGATTAGGTGATGAAACAGATTTACTTTTCTGTACAATAGAAGACTATTGCCACATCCCTCATTCCAGCCCCCTCGTTCCCTCCCCACACCTTTGTCTTACCTCTTGTTTCAGACCTCGTGTGGATCACTTCAGCTGCCTCTTGTATGCTCCCTCATTAGTCGTGTATAAAAGTGCCTCCCAGTCCTGTGCTTCCCAGTCTGGTAGTTATTGTTACCCCAGTTTGTGTCTCTGTGCCTTTTGCTGTTGTTAACGTTGTTCAGTTTCTTTAATAAACCCCTCATTGTCTACCCTTACACCTGCTCTTGCCTGTTGTATTTTGGATCGTGACAGAATGACTGGACTCCCCAACAATCCCGGCAGTCTGCACCCCCACTCTGGCTTGTGTGAATCTACAGTATTCATCTGGCAGACTGGATACCCCGAGTGCCCCAGAGACTGAGGGGCTTGCAAAGTCCCTGGGAGACACCCTCTCTTCAGGAGGAGGATTTCTCCTTGACCACTCCTTGCAGCTGAGGGAGAGCCCAGTGGTGTGGAGGATCCCTGAAGTGGCAGATATTGCCAGTGAGCGACAGGCTTTTCATGCTCATCCCTGGCTTGAACTCCTAAGAGGTGGTGGAGATCCGCCATCTGCTGATTGAGCTACAGGGGGTAACTGAATGTGAGGTGTCCAAGACTCACCCATCTCTGGAAGTGTCTGAGGATGTGCCCACTGATTTTCCCACAGCCAGTTGCTGAGGATTCTATTGGGGGCCTACAAGCAACAGCAGCAATTCCTGTTGTAGCTGGGTGCTGGAAGAAAACGCAGTGGAAGCAAGCAGATTCCCTAGTTCCCTGCCCAGGAGATGCCTGCCAAACCCGTTCAATCCCAACTTAGCCACACCTGTGTTCTACAGTTGCCAGCCTGTGTCCAAAGGTGACTGAGCTCTGCCTGACTCCAAATATTCCTGCAATGGTCCATCTCCTGAGGTGCGCCGGCAAGCCTGGCCCGCTGTCAGTAGCATCAGCTCCTTTAGTAAACCCCCCATTGTCTGTCCTTATGCCAGCTCCTGCCACTATGGTTCTCACTGGAACAAGTTATTTATACTACAAGCATAGTGTAAAGTTTTAAAGTTACACTTAAATATTATGTTACCAAAATATATTATTAAAAACAAAAATACTAACATTCTCAGTCTTGTTTTTTTAGATATGTCACAGGGTTCAAACCACGGTCACAGTGCTTCTCTTCGGCTTTTCAGCCTTTACATATCGGCCAAAGGAGCCACTTTTAGGACATGAATGACCATTAGTCCATTTCCTCATGGCTAGATGTGTCTGGAGTCCATAGAACGTAAACACAGACTTCCTGTTTTGAGCAGCTTCTGATTGCTGAGTCTTGCTTGGAAATGTCTGTATATGACTTTCATGGGCAACAAGTAAGCCTAGGAGAATGCACTGATAATGCAATATAAAATTCACAAGGCCCATTAAACTAAAATGGGACTGACAGCATTATATTCCCTAGATATACTCTCACATACACACACACACACATACACACATTTGAGAGCAAACATGTCATGCAGAAAAGCTGTGAATGTCTGTGATTTAGACAAGTTTACTTTCAATTCTTTAAAAATATACAAGCAATAAGTAGCATTAAATACATAAACCGTGAATCTCATCCATCTTCCAAATGGTCATCTTTGATGGAATTGCGACAATCAGTGTCACATTAATCAATAGTCATTAAACTCATTGATATATGAATCTAGAATGTTTCAGTAATGGGTTTAGAAAGTAACCAAAAGACATGTGAGCACTTTGCTGTAAATGCACCCAGTGGCTGTATTTTCATATTTGATGGTACATTACAGGCAATCCCACAGCAAATAAATTTTAAAATTAATGAAATTACTTGTGGGAGATAAATGGCCATAGATTAGACATTTCCTGAGGAGAAAGAAAACCTCCATCATGAACTTTTTATACCATTATGGTGAAGAGCAACTGTTCAGCTTGGGTGAATTGTCTCACATTACCAATAGGCTTATCAAATGGTCAAATACAACAGAACTGGACGTTTTAACACTGACTCTTTGAATCCAATGTGCGTGCACATGGAAACATTTTCACAAAGAAAAGTCATGCAGTATTTCAGTTTTTCAATTGGAAATTTAATATGTGAAATTGTAAGATGTGCCTCAGGACTACTACAATAGTAAATAAACCACAAATAAACATTTCTAACTCTTAGAAGATGGAAATCTTATTTCTTGGATGGTAGTGGTTTCTCCAGCAGCTTCACTTTAGCCAAGTTTAATTTCAAAGGGGTAAATGTGAGAATGGTGATGAACTCCCACTCCGAGACCATGTTGAAACCTGATCATCACTAAGGCTTGCTGGGACTAGTCAACAGGAGCGAGTCCGAGATCCAGGGAAGGTTACTTTGTCCCCACCCTGCTCAAAATGGAAAAATCGGAACTGTTAAAATACCATTTAGGGTTCACACATACACACGTTTCTATTCCTGTTTTTGTGTGGATTCCTGTCCATTCATTTCTATGGGGAAAAACCCTTAATCCTAACTATGACAACCTTACCTGCACTCAGCCATAATCTTAACTATAAGAATAAGTTTTTGGGCATTTTTAGTTTTTTGATTGCAGTCACAGATCTTTATGAAATTGAAAAAAATGGTCCCCACTGTGATGCCCAGCTCGTACGAACCTCGTGTGTGCCACGCCCCCCTGATTACCCACGTGTGCCTCCCTGATTGTCTCCTGCAGTGTCCGATTACTTTGATTAGTCCCATCCTATTTAAGTCCTGGTCTTACCTGTTCCCCTTGTCAGTCATTGACGTTA
>JAODJX010000039.1:14305786-14321961 GCA_026776945.1 Isichthys henryi | reverse complement strand
GCCCCCCCCCACCCTATTACCAGGTGTGCACGCACTACAAACAGCAGAAATAAATACCGACTGCACAGCACAGAGAAAGACCAAACAATAAAATCACAGATGAATAGATGGAACACGTTTTTTGGAAATTTTATTCAATGCTGTCTCGACGTCTTGTACTCATGGTAGGCTTTGGTTGTTTTTCACATCTGCACCCGCTGTCACTTTAGTCTGTGCCCTTGATTTGAAAATACCACTAGCAATCTATTTCCTTCCCGAAATAAAACGCTTAAGACACCCAAATATCTTGTACCATCATGCCCAAATATGTTATAGTTTAAATCCTGACGGTCACAAGACGCTAACCAAACACAAACCGATTTCTAAGTTTTTCTTATAGAGTTAACTCGAATTCGAACTCGTATTCAGAAAGTTCTGACTATTGGGTGGAATCAGTATACATCTTGTCTTGATTAGTTCAGGCCGCCTCGTTTGGTTAGCTTTTTCCACAGTAAGAGGTATGTTCACTTTACCCAGTCTTAATATCTGCAAATGAATGTATAAAAAAGTGAATTTCCTGTGTTTAACTGTAGTTTCTCTACTACATTCCTGGCTTTGCATCCTAAGTTTTAAAAGTCATTTTTGGTGCCTCTGGGCTGTTCCTTTGTTCCTGTTTCAAGGAGCTGTATGATATTGGCTGGCCGAGAGGTCCATCAAAACGGGGACTCAGTAATCCCCGTGTTAGTAGATGCTTGGATGGAAACCCTGGCCGTTGAAGGTAGACTGAATGGATAGGCCTGTATGTGGGCTCATTTTGTTCAGTAGGCCAAGAGGTACGTATTGAATGCTGTGAATCGTGTGTTTACACAGTGCACGTGCTGAAATCCAAAGGTGAAAACTGGTGATGTCACGGAAGCCATATTTACAGGGGTACATTTTTCTGTTTTTGAGCATATTAGTTTTGAGATTAAAGGGCTATGACAGAGATCAATCCTTGGCCCCTTACGGAGAAAAGAATGCAATTGCAATGTTTTTATAGAAATTTTTGAAGTTTGATCAGGGGACAGGGCAGGCAAAGTATTGGCCTAGCTTGTTTCAGCTTACACTGTTATGACTAGAGATTTTAACTAAACTGGGGTGTAGTCTGATATGAATGGTTTGACGGTAAAATTAAAACTTAGGCCTGTAGATTGAAGTTAGTTAGGTTTTTTGATTGGGAATAATTTGTCTCCTAGAGCTGCTCGATATTGAAATTGAGTGTCAGATAAGTTAGTTAGATGTGACAGCAGGCACAAAACAGTGCTGAAAAATCGCTTATTTTTCTCAACATCGTCTTTATGACGTAGAAAACATTTTCATACCGCAGAAGGCCTTTGGGTGGCCAGATCTTGTTTTCTTTTCTCCATCTCAATCATTTTTGTTAAATTTCTCACGGACACACCACACTGCCTATTAGTGCGTCCGAGAGCAAGGACAAAAATGATTGGCTTGAAGAGCTCATGCAAAAGGGGCAGTAGTAAAATTGAGTTTGCTCTTTTTAAAACATATTAACATATATCAGTTTTCTTGACACGATCATTAAAATTGCAACACTGGCTAAGTTTTGTTCCCTATGACAGAGTATAAATGTTTTGCGTAACTTAATCCAGTCGCGGTCCATGCAATGTGAAAATTGCGTCTGTATAACATGCAATGTCAATATTAATATTGCACAATGTGCAGCTCTATCAAGAATGACTGGTTTTTAGCTGTGCATGCAGAGCCTACATGTCACTCACTAGTAACATTCAAAAACACTTAAACTGGAATAAATTATATCAGACAGACTTCTCTTGAAAAGCGCTTTGAGACAATGTAATGTTGTGATAATGCGCTATACAAAAATAAATTTGTTGTTGTTGTTGTCTTGTAGTTTAGTCCTGGAAAATGAGAACTGTGTGAGTTTTCCTTTTGTATGAAGCAGCGCTGTTTCAATCTCATTTGCCCTACTTGACATCACAATGACAATGCTGCAGTCTTAATGTCAGATAATGTGAAGCTGCAGCCCTACAAGTGCTGATATGGAGTCAGCCCTGGCCCAGGCCCACCAGTCCTAGCAGGCCCAGGCCTGATTCAGTGTGCAGGGCCAGTTGCAGTGTGCTTTGCCTTATTCAGTGTGCAGGGCCGATTGCACAATGTGGGGCTGTTTGCAGTGTGCTTTGCCCTATTCAGTGTGGAGGGCTGGTTGCAGTGCGCTTTGCCCGATTCAGTTTACATGACCAGTTGCTGTGTGCTTTGCCCGATTCAGTTTATAGCGCCAGTTGCAGTGTGCTTTGCCCGATTCAGTGTACAGGGCTGGTTGCAGTGTGCTTTGCCTGATTCAGTTTACATGACCAGTTGCAGTGTGCTTTGCCCGGTTTGGTGTACCGTGCATGGGTAAGGTATGGAGAGGGAGGGGTGCTCCTCTGTAACTGGCCAGGGACAAGTTTTGCCAAAAGGGGGGATTGGGGGGGGTGGTGTCCATAATTTTGACTCATCAGAATTTTTCTTGAATTTTTTCTGCCGGTGATCAGTGATTACAGACCGATTCTCATTTCCTTCCTAGAGTTTCTTGGCCCCACAGAAGAAAGCATTATTATTTTATGTGCCACCTGTACCCCAAGGCAACACTAAGAAAAATTCTTCTTGTTTTTTGATCTGGTTCTGCAGCTCTGAGAGATATGTGCTCTTCAGATACACTCTGAGAAACTGCTGTCCAACATGTGTAACAGTGAGGCTTCACCCCCTTCATACCATCGTTGGACTAATTAGTCCCAACCCATGCAATGCGTGAAGAGGTCAACCTCTCCATGTATGAGTCATCAAAAGAGTCATATCCTGCATGGTTCCCATGCAGAAGCTGGATTAAAATGGTTTGGCCTTGTGGCCTGAAGTTTACGGAGCTACAGCATGGGGTGCCCAAAGCTTCCTTAATAACCAAAGCAGACCCTGCTTGCTGGACTGTTTCCTTTGCACATAGGTGGAAATAAATCAAAGTGGTTTACCAGAGCAACCCTTCTGCTCTCCATAGCAGTCCACGAGTTTTCCACGCATAGCCCAATTATTTGGAAAGCACTTGTGCAACCTGTGGATTCCTGCTGTGTTTCAGTTGCTTGGAAGAACTGCCAAACTCTTTAGAAAGTTTCACCTTCGCCCATAATGTGTGTGGAGATGGCAGGCACATCCCACAGTGGCGGCAGATCTCACCTGTGCTCAATTCACAGCATCTCCGATCTGTCTTCCACCAAACTGCCGATGTTCAAAGACCACGCGCCTCCCCCCCTCCGTTGTCTGTGTTCATGCACTACAGTATTCTCTATGCCATCTTCAAACTCTCTTCATGCCCTCTGTCATTTCACAGAGAGTACTCCTCACTGCAGGAGGCACAGGAGATGTGTCCGTTCATATCAATAGAAAAAAAAAGACGATGTCTGTTGAAGACATCTTATTTTTCAGGATCATCATTCCAAAAAAAGTAAGAAAGGGAAAAACCAGGGGCTGCTGTTATAGGCTGGTCAACAATGACTTCTTACTCATCTAAAATGCAGCATAACTGTCACCAATGTATAGTATCCACAGTTATGAGCACCACAGAGATGCAGAGAGGTCTAACTCATATAGCTGCAGTTGGATGTCATATGTAGCATACTATACGAAACCATGCTGTCATGTTAATGTTACTTACTTCCTTACTTGACATTCAGGTCAGTTGCAAGTTCCTCGTTTATGCAGAACCGGTCAAAAGTTTGGACACCTCAAACTGCCTACGAATGAGAGAAAGTGTTGCATCGCATGACCTGACCACCTGACCTAACCAGTGTCAGGGTCGGTCCCTCTCCTACCTCTTTTTTAAATCTGTTCCCTGTTTAGCCAGTAGGTGCCGCTGGTCATCTTGTGTACTTCTCTCCTAGTGTTTCCTTATGCCGTGTGGCTTAACGGGCAAAACAGTCTGTCTTTGTACAGCTTCCCCTTTTGTTGTGAGTTTGACGCCAGCCTCAACTAGATGTTATTTTGTGTTGTTGGAGACCCTTGTTTTTTGCTCCCTGTTTCTTTGTTTGTTCAGTTTTCTTTGTTTTAGTTTCTCTTTGTGTTCGGACCTTTTCTGTAACTGCAGATTGATTACCCCACCTGTTCCTTGTTGCCCCGAATCCTTAGTAATTGGATCTTACCTGTCCCACATCTAGTCTGGCTTTTAGTGTATTTAAGTGCCTGCCTTTGTTCTGTTCCTCAGTTGGTGATTGTAGTTATTACTGTGTGCTTGTACTTGTGGTGGTTTCCTGTGTTTGCTGTTGTTGTTCCTGTGATGCTCTCTGCCTTAGTTATTGTTTACCCATAGAGTGCCCCCCCCCCAACAAATTAATGGTTTCCTTTAATACTTCTTTGGTCATTGCATAATTCCACACATATTATTTTATGGTCTTGGTATTTTCATAATGATTCTAAAATGTAGATAATAGTACAAACATACCTTTCTATGAGTACTTGTGTCCAAACTTTTGACTGACACTGTATGTGGAGGTATTTATTGCACCAGTTATCCAGGAGAGGGAGTGCAGTGCCTCACACCTCCAGGAGAGGGAGTGCAGTGCCTCACACCTCCAGGAGAGGGGGTTTGAAACCTGCCTGTTTCCCCCTGCAGTGTTTTGGTTCTGATTACACTGACTTCGACTCTTCCAGTTGTTCATAAATGACATTGCCAGTTTGGCTGCACTTGGCGAACCCCCCTGGTCTGCTAGTAGGGGGAAAAGGGGGCAAGCTTTGGAGTGAGTATAAATGCCTGTTTCCTACAGTTCCCTGGTTCATCTGGAACATAAGCAGATTACTTAATGTCCCAAATGAGCGTAGCTCAAAGAGCATGTTCAGTGATGGCTTCTGTGTTCGGAAAAGTTGACGTCTGTGTAACAAGTGTGCAAAACGTGAAACCATTTGCATTTTGAAGAGCTTTTGATAACAAATAAAACAAACTGGAAATTCTGTCTGTTTGTACTGAGAGCTCCACGATCTGTGGGCACTGAGCACTGATATTGATGGTGGCCATGACATGTTCTCTGTCATTCCAGTGCACTGCAGCCACATGCCATGGAGGAGCAAAGCCATGTCACAGAAATGAACAAAACTATCACAGCTACTGACTTTCGAGGAGTCTTTGTCTACGAGTGAAAAACTGACTTGGGAAATATGAGCTAATGGGACCTTAAGAGGTTCAAGTGAATTGTCTGTATTACGGGTACATGAGTCATTTTATGCAGAAAGTTCAAGGAAAGATAAGATTTTTACAAAATAGTTATTCTTTTTTAAAAAACAAAATTTATGCTATTCATGTGCAACAATCATGGACAAACTGGAAAAATGTTCAGTTTATTTCAAAATAATTAATAAATGTCCGTAAGTACTAGAACACTTCCTCACTAAAATTTCTTAAGTGACTTTAAGTAACCTAAAGCTAGTTAAAATTATTCAGGATTCACTTTTCTGCTTCTTAGACTGTTGCTGGTCTGAGAAATAAAGAACAGAGGATACAGCTCCTGAACAAAGTAACTAAACCCCCAGCTGAAGATCATCTACAAGAGTGACGACATTGTTGAGGTGACACATTCAGACCAATACAATTACCGTAACAAGATCCTTCACTGTCACACAGCCTAGCCTTGTGTTTCGTATACTTTAAGAATCCTGTCATGGCGTCCCGCTAACAAGAAATACAGCCAGCAGTACCTGATATTCGGAAAGGTGCTTTGAATGACAACCTCATTATATAGTATGACACACGCCGCAAGATCTGTGCTGCTTCAGGAGAACATGCTGTATTCTTAGCATGTATAACCCTTTTAGCAGGTCTTTGGCTTCTCTACACGTACAAGCCAACGTAAGGAGAAAAACATCTGATAAAAAATGCAGTTATAAATACATTGTAAAAACGTACTCATTAGGCATTTTCAGGCTTCCAGTTTTATTTGTCACATACACAGTCGTACACTGTGCCACTGTTCCTGTGATAGACACAAGTATGTGAGTCTTCTAAAACAGTGTTCTCCAATCCGACCCTCAGGGGCCTACAGACAGTACATGTTTTTGCTCCTACCCTGTAGGGAGCTGGAAGGGAACAAAAATGTGGGTTCCCAAGGATTGGGTTGGGAAACACTGTTCTAGAAGTATGACGAAAGGTCTTGTCTTCTCCGGTCCTGTCGCCAGCATCTTCTCTGGCTGTTCACACAAGTCTTAATACTTCATGTCTAAAGTGTCATCTGAATGGGACACTAAATCTTTAATAATCTTTAATAGTGCCTGCTGTAGTTTTAGGCTGGGCTGAATTTATGGCCTGTTCGCAGTGATATGGCAGGATAAGGGTATACGTTCTGATGCAGCCTGTTCGCAGTGATATGGCAGGATAAGGGTATACGTTCTGATGCAGCCTGTTCGCAGTGATATGACAGGATAAGGGTATACGTTCTGATACAGCCTTTTCGCAGTGATATTGCAGGATAAGGGTTTACGTTCTGATGCAGCCTGTTCGCAGTGATATGACAGGATAAGGGTATACGTTCTGATACAGCCTTTTCGCAGTGATATTGCAGGATAAGGGTTTACGTTCTGATGCAGCCTGTTCGCACTGATATGGCAGGATAAGGGTATACGTTCTGATGCAGCCTCCACTCACTTCACTTTATTTTTATATCATGCCCTTTCCAGCACTGCTGCAGGTTCCACCAAGTGCTCAGTTCTGCCATCCCTCTTCTTTCACTTGTTCCAGTTGAAATACTATTTTATGGTGACAGAAACGGTCAGATCCTATCCTAGGTGTACAGCAGATTTCTATAGTTGGCAGAGCTAGCTGCAACATATTCTGCTTCACTGCAAATAAACTAATTCCAGAAATCTATGTATTTTTTTTTACATATTTTAAACAAAAGTGTCTTTAGAGAACTACTTACTGGCTAACATTGTGGATTGCAAAAATCTTCCACATTTGTGATTTACATCTCAATGAGTAATAATTTCTCCCTGTTTAAGCCCAATACCATGTAAAGGGAATTGCTTCGATTACAGAGACACGCTTTGCTTATACATACCAACAAACATATATATATATATATGTGTGTGTGTGTATATTATTCTAGACTCCTGTGTCTTTTGTTACTTATGATGATACTATACATGGTACTTCGTGGAGCTTATTTCTGTTTTGCAGATTCAGGCAATTCCACCCAGGGTGTCCTGCTTAAGTCTAGCACCTCCTGGGATAGGCTCCAGGCTCCTGGCTCACCATTTCCATTTACTCGATGAGCAAGGATGGATGGATTAATGGATGGAAGGATGGATGTCCTGATTAAGAAAGCTCACGGCACTGTTGCCAGCCTCCACAGGTCACCTCGACCTCAGGACAATGTTGATTTTTTTTTCGCTGTGGCACCGCTTCACTATAAAAGTGTAATTTACTCGGTGATTGAAGTGGGAAAAACCATTTTCGAGTGAAATGGAACCACAGCAAAAATATCTGTCGTGTCACTGTTTTTGAAGAAACTCCAGAGTAATTCTAAAAAAGTAGCAGCCAAAGAGGGTTATTTTGGATGACGTGTGGTGGCCAATTTCAGGTCAAACGGCAAATGAAATGCAATTACTGTACCCAAGGACACCATGAGAGCCCCTTAAGACACCCTACAGCACATGGTACAGTGGTGGCTCCCAAAAAGGAGCGATCTCTTCAGGTCGTACAAGCCATCCTGACAGCTTCTCCGAGCCCCTCTCCGTTTCTGCCACTTCTGCTCATATTTAATATCTATATTCATTCCTCCTGTATACCCAGCTCTGCTCTTGCTCAGCCCCTTCCTTGCACTATCTGCTTCTCTAGATCCTTTTTCATCCTTCACTCCACCTCTCCTCCGTTCCCACTCTCACCCATCCTCTTCTGTCCTGTCTGTTTATCCCTGCTGACGGATAATTCATCGCTCTGTTCGCTGGCGTAATACAGCACTACCCTACCTGGCACTGTGTTATTTTAGAATCGGGTCATTTTTAAACGATTGTAACACACTATTGGCTATTAACAGACAAACGCGTATTTGGGATACCGTCTTGTTGCTGTCCATTGCCAATCTACAGAGTTTAAATATCTGCAATGGCAGAAAAATTGCATTGTTTACCCTGTATTCCATATACGGTTAAATATTCCATATCTATATATATACCTACATCTGATTAAAATATCGACAGGAATGACAAAAATCCCAGCTGCTATCTAATTTTCGCCTTGTATATCGCAAGTCTTCTAAAAGTAGAACTAAGACGAGCCTTGTGAATAATAAAACTGTTGTAAAAGAATAATTTTGTTATCGTTTAACCATCGAAGTATCACATAGGCTACAATCATAACTACCTAGAGAAAACAAAACGCAGGCTTAAATCTGGGACGATGCGACTCCACTGATACAACAGCTGGTGAAAAATCTGACAAGATCACGCAAAACTTTATAAATGTTAGTTCACCCTGAGAGAACATAAATGAGACATAACCAGAGGTACTTCGTATTTTGTTATTAAGAAAACCTGAATAGCAATGCAATACCATCAACAGAGGGAGCCAAACACGTGTCTGACAACTTCGCTTACACTATACTCGATCAACAGCGATCAAGGTCATTAATAGCTATAAATACACGTGCCTGCTAACTCACTTAAATAATTATTTATTGTACAATAATACTTTATTGTAAATTATGTACCTGCAAAGAAATCTCACGTTAGAGAATCTCCGAGTATAGACATTTGCTAAATGAATTACCGGGGAAATGTGAAAAAGATTCAATCCACATTAAATTCCCGAAAATTGTTCTAATCTTAATTTCAAATGTTTCTGTAATGAACAGGCAAAGAAGTATAGTAACTGATTATTCTGGAAACTAAGTCAGGAACCTCAGTGAACATTTTTTTAAATAAAAATGGGAATCAATTAATTTAATATGGGGCTTAAATGACATATGTCACTTGCATTTCACTATGGAGCTAGTATATTTGATTTTACAAACTTCTGTCGAGTATTACTCTATTAAGTTACTCACATTTGTGAGTTAAATCCCCGACTCGGTTCAAAAAAGCTGATGAAGGTTCCCTGCGTTTTCCCGACCCTCGCTAAAGCACAGAGTGACATCGGTCACATCCATTTACAAGGCGAAAAATCGCATTCCACTATAAACACCGTCCAATCGCATCTATAAGAGGGCGTGATTTCCTCACCATGGACTCCCAAGTGCCTCAACTTTATAACTCAATGTAGCACTTGCTCAGACAGAATGGAGCGGCTCTGTGCGGGTGTGTGCATGGACTCTGTTGCATTGTAATGCATGCGCCTTGGAATATTTTTTATTTATTGTCTGATTTGGTTTAGATCGTGGTGGCTGTAGTAACACTGAACTGCAGATCATCGCCAACATGTTCCGACTGCAGCAGCGGCAAGCTGCGGGAGCCGCCGCGCTTCTCATCAGACTCACGCTTGCGGTGAGTGTGACAGGTAGTGTCGGCGTCCCGGCGCACGTCCCTGACAGCTCCGCGCTGTCCTACGCTCTCAGATCGGAACTTTCTGAAGACGCCGTACTGGTGGCCAACAACGGGATACGTGCGCTGTTCGGGAGGTCGGTCTTTATCGATCCCATCAACGATCTGGTAATCCAGGTGCAGCCCGGAGACAGATGCAGCATTACCGTTCTGGATAATGATCCCCTGTCGCAGAGACCCGGGCAGCTCTCTCCGAAAAAGTTTCCCTGTGAATTCGGACCCAGTGACGTGAAGTACTCGCACTTCGGGGCGAGGAGCCCTTCCAAGGACAGGGTAAGGCTGCAGCTCCGCTATGACACGCAAACCGATACCTTAATTATCCCGTTCATGATGGAAGTGGAGATCGTTTTCACCCAGCTGGAGGTTTTGACTCTGAGCATGCCTCTCACCGTCGAAAAACTGCTAGGCACCAGTAATCCCATTGACAGGAGAATTCTGGAGTTTTCTTTTGACAGAAACTCAGAACAGTGCAAGATAATATCTCTAGCAGGTGTCAGTGCCTTACCCAGATATGGGAAACTTACTGAGGCAACTAACTTGGGAAAAATGGAGGATTGTGATGAATTTGTTAAACTCAACATCTGCTACCAGCATACATTTTCCCACGGGTCACCAAATAGAGATTATATACCTATGGTTGTGGAATTACAGGACAGAGAGGGCAACCTGCTTAAACAGGAATATTTTCAAATTATGGTGCGGATTAAAGAGGGGAATGAAAACACAGCCCCTAAACCCAGCTTTGTGGCAATGTTGATGATGGAGGTGGACCAGTTTGCCATGACAGCTATAACTGCGGACATGCTGGCTGCAGAGGACACTGAGTCGCACCCCGACGATTTAATCTTCAACATCACATCTCCGCTTTCCTTTGACGAAGGCTACATCGTCAGCACGGATGACAGGAATCTGCCAATCATGTCGTTTTACCAAAGGGACCTCAGAGAGCTGAAAGTAGCTTACAAACCGCCCTCTGTGGATTCCAACACTGAGAGAATTTTCCAGATCGTGTTTGAGGTGGTGGACACAGAGGGTGCTCTCTCGGACACCTTTGCCTTCATGATTATAGTGAAACCCATGAACACACTGGCCCCAGTGGTGACACGAAACACTGGGCAGCTTCTTTATGAAGGTCAATCCAGGCCACTATCCAGTTTGCAAAATTTAGAAATCAGTGACGAGGACAATTTATCTGACGTCAGGATTACGGTGACTGACGGACTGCGTCACGGAAAACTCATCATTCTGGGCTCCAAGAGAACGTTCTTCACCCCGGCAGACCTTGATGCCGGCATTGTTATCTATGAGCACGATGGTAGTGACACCTATAGTGACAATATTATTTTCCGGATGACCGATGACAAGAATGAGGTGGAATTTCTTTTTCCGATCACGGTGGTGCCCACCGATGACGAGCCGCCGACTGTGAACGTGAACACAGGGCTTATGCTGTCCAAGAACCAAATGATGTCCATCTCCACACTAATGCTTAGCTCTGTAGACGTCGACTCCGAGGACTCCAAAGTCAAGTTCACAATCCAATCTCCTTTTTCCAAAATCGGGGAGGTTTTGCTGCGGCAGGCGGAGGCTCCGGAGGATCCATCTACATGGAGATTCAACGCGAATGATGAACTTTACGAGAAAGTGGTGACAGAGTGGCTACAACAGGACATCAGTGATGGAAGGCTGTTCTACAGACACGTGGGGCCTCATAGCACAGATGCTGTCATGGACGAGTTTGTGTTCCGGGTTCAAGACGATAATGATCCTCCCAATCAATCACCTGAGAGCAAATTCATCATTAAGATTCTACCAATTGATGACGTTCCTCCTGCGGTGTTTCCTGGCACCACTCTGCAGATGACTGTGAAAGAATACCAGTTGACCCATTTCCAGAAAAAACATCTGCGTTACACTGATTTGGACTGCGAAGACCGAGACCTGAAGTACACTGTCATTCAACCGCCCATAGACATGGATGAGAATAGTCCTGTGCTGTTTGGGTCTATTGTTTTAACTGAGAGCCCAGAGAATGAAGTAACTGAATTTACCCAAGCACAGATAAATCATCAGAAAATAGCTTATAAGCCCCCTGACATGGAGTTGGGGATTACTGCCCACGCAGTGCAGTTTCGATACAGGGTCGAAGACACAGCTGGAAATAGTGTCGAGGGACTGTTTACTATATTTATACAACCTGTGGACAACAAACCTCCGCAAATAACAAACTCAGGTTTTACTGTCTTACAAGGCGGCACGTACGTCATCACGAGTGCAGAGTTAGACATCACAGATCCCGACACCGAGAGAAGCGACATGTCATTCACATTCAGTCGCCCACCACCTCATGGACATGTACAGCACTCTCTCAGCAAAGTGTCTCCAGGGCACGTCTTTAACCTGGAGGACATTTCCGATGGAAAAATCTTCTATATTCATAATGGGGATGAGTCAGCCAGTGACACATTTCAATTAGATGTGAGCGATGGTGTCCATGTTGTAACCATCACTGTAAAAATAGCTGTAAAACCCACAAATGATGCAACGCCAAAAATCAGTCTTCCTACTGGAACAATAGCTTCCCATCTAGATGTCTTAGAGAATGGAGCCACCGTGATTACCCCAAATATAATTCAAGGAAGGCACGGAGACAGTGGTGACCTTCAACTGACTTTTATTGTGGAAGATGCCCCACTTTTTGGGGAAATTCTAGTTAATGGAGTACCTTCAGAGAAATTTACTCAAGCAGACATCATCAGTGGTGTTGTGGTTTATACTCACACAAGTGGAGAGATAGGCTTCATCCCGAAAGAGGACTATTTTAATCTGAGCCTCAGTGAGGGGTCAGATGAATGGATCACGGAGGGTAACAAAGTAAACTGTGTACGTGTCCATGTCACTATCCTCCCGATCGATAATCAGGCTCCAGAGGTGCTGGTTGGAGTGCAGTTCACTGTGGTGGAAGGGGAGAAGAATGTGATCGAGATCCAGCATATTAGTGCCGAGGACAAAGACACTCCCAGTGATGAGCTTCTCTGTACCATCATTGTCCAGCCCACTTATGGATACCTGGAAAACATCTCACCTGCCCCAGGTTCAGAAAAGTCTAGGGCCAGGATGGCAATCAGTGCTTTCACTCTAAAGGACATCCGACAATGTCACATTAATTATGTGCAGAGCATTCACAAAGGCATCGAGCCAGTGGAAGATAGATTCACCTTTGGATGCTCAGATGGCGTAAACTTCTCAGATCACTACTTTTTCCCCATTGTCATCATCCCCTCCAATGATGAAGAGCCTGAGATGTACATGAGGGAGTTTGTGGTGATGGAGGGTATGAATGTCGTTATTGACACACCGATCCTGAATGCCGCAGATGCCGACGTCCCTGCTGATGTGCTAACCTTCATCATTACTAAACCTCCCAGACATGGAACTGTCATCATCCAGCTAACCAGCGGCACCAGCACTGTGACTAACTTCACACTGAGTCAGATTAAAGTGGCATCGAGTATCATTTATGAGCACGACGGCTCTGAAACCACAGAAGATGGTTTTGGTGTCGTTCTGACCGACGGTAAATTCATGGTTGAAAAAAACGTCATTATTATGATTATTCCAGTCGACGATGAGACACCAAGGATGATGATAAATGACGGTTTAGAAATTGAATTTGGAGAAACAAAAGTAATAAATGATAAAGTTTTAAAAGCTACTGATTTGGACTCGGAGGACAGCACTCTGACTTATGTTATTCGCTATGGCCCTGGGCAAGGTTTCTTGCAAAGGATAACACCACTTGGAATATTTGAAAACATCACTGTCGGAATGAACTTCACTCAGGATGAGGTGGACCAGAATCTTATTATATATACTCACATTGGACAAGAGGGCATTCGTGATCTCATAAAGTTTGATGTCACAGACGGCTTTAATCCTCTCATTGACAGGTATTTTTACGTCACTGTCAGCGGCATAGACATGGTGTTCCCCGATGTGATTAGCAAAGGTGTTTCACTGAAAGAGGGTGGAAAAGTGACTCTCACTACAGACCTGCTCAGCACCAGTGACCTCAACAGCCCGGATGAACACTTAGTTTTCACCATTACTAGGGCCCCAGTGCGAGGACATCTCGAATGCACAGATGCATTCGGCCTGCCAGTCTCATCTTTCACTCAACTTCAGCTAGCAGGGAACAAAATCTATTACATTCACACCTCGGACGACGAGGTGAAAATGGACAGCTTTGAGTTTGAGGTCACAGATGGATACAACCCCATGTTCCGCACCTTCCGCATTTCCATTACGGACGTGGACAATAAAAAGCCCGTCTTGATGGTCCATGGGCTCAGAGTTACTGAGGGGGAGAACAAGCTGATAACTCCCTTTGAGCTGACTGTAGAAGACCAGGACACGGCAGACCACCTGCTGAGGTTCATGATTACCCAGCTGCCGATCCATGGCCGGCTGCTCTTTAACAACTCACTTCCTGTCACATCCTTCACTAAACATGACCTCAGCGAGAACATGATCAGCTACAAACACGACGGCACGGAGTCCTCCGAAGACAGCTTCTCCTTCACGGTTAGTGACGGCACTCACCTGGAATTCTACGTCTTCCCTGACACTGTGTTTGAGACTCGCAAGCCACAGATCATGAAGATCTCCATTGTTTCGGTGGACAACAGGATCCCGCAGGTGGCTGTCAACAAGGGCAGTCTGACACTGAAGGTCTTGCCCACTGGGCACCTTGGGTACCTCATCACCAGTAAGGTGCTGAAGGCAGAAGACAAAGACAGTCCTCGGATCTCCATAAGCTTCAAAGTCACTGTCAGTCCAGAACATGGATACCTCATCAATTTGGGCAAAGGCAATGAAGCCATTACCACCTTTACCCAAGGTATGGATGTCATTTTGAAATACCACTTTTTCCACCTTAAAATGCATTAATCGTAACAAATAATGTAATACACTCATCATTAGTATTCTACTATTGATCTACTAGTCAAAATCTGCAATAACTACTTTCAGTTTTAAAGAGGCAAAGTGATATTGAAAACGCTCAAACATACTACCATAGAAGTAAGTGGTCCATCTTTCATTGCCAGTGATGAGTAGATGATGAAATGCAGCTCTGCAAGGCCTGGCAGAGAGTCTCTCTGATTAGCCAGTTCTGAAGTCCGAGAGGAGTGCAGGAGGTATCGGCATTTCAGTCTTTCTCAGTGAATGAAATGGATTTTGAAAAAGAATAATAGTTTTTTTTTCAGTAGAATTCGGGGAGACCATAGTTATATCCAAGCACTGCTTAGTTTTTGTCTTTCCTAAAGCATGTTTTCTTTGTGTAGTAAATGATAGAAATGGATGAGGGTAAATGATGCATCATACAGGCTGAATCGATGGCATTTATTTTAAAGACGGGACAGGGCTGGTGTGCTGTAGATGGAGATCAGCATGCAGCAGTATCACCGACAGTGTGTTTCTTAGCTGTCCTTTGCTGCATCCATTTAACTGCGGGACATCGGTTAATTAATTAATAGGAGGCCGGACTTGGGTAACCAGCTTAACTGAAACCAGTTTTTTTTTTTTTTACCTACGTCTTTGATGCTTCTTGGATTTTGCTTTAAATATTGAACAGTGCTTCAATGAGACATATGAAGTGTGCTTAGTTGAAGTGAAAATCTGCTGAATTATACCACGCTGACAGTGTTTTTTTTTAATAAACTATTTTGCTTTTGGGTCTCCTGTGCGTTGCGTTAATGTCAAGGTCCTTTTCCTCATTCTCTTCATCCAACTGTGGGAAACTCTTAACAATTGCCTGCAGTGCCACAGTTGGTTTGATTTAGCCCCGAAGTGCAGTGACACATTCCAGTGAATACTAATCTGATACTAAATATACATTTATTTCAACTTAAAGGCAACTCTGTTGCTCATAAATATTGTGATTTGTTGATTTATGTGGCGTAGAATAGCAACAACGACTGTAATTGAACTTGAAAATCATGCCATGTTCCGCTCCTGTGAGTGGCTAATGCTATTTATTTAATAACTCAGTCTTCTTCCACTTTTTGGCATAATATTGTCCCCAAATTAATTTATGAAATAATAATCAATTGATAATGTGTATCTGATGAACTGCACAGTCAAACAATTGTGACATGCCTTAGTTAAAGGAAAAGAGTCTGCATTGTGACGATTGTGTCCCCTTTTTAGCTGATATAGATGACATGAAGATCTGCTATGTGCTGAGGGAGGGGGACCGTGCCACTAGTGATGTTTTCTCCTTCTCCATTGCAGACAGTGGTAAGATATTTCATTTTTCTTGAATGGCAGTATCGACCTTGGTTATCTTACATTGTTCCCATTTTAAGTGCATGATCTGGCCCAGGGGGCGGCATGGTGGTGCAGTGGTTAGCACTGTCGCCTCACACCTCTGGGACCCGGGTTCGACTCTCCGCCTGAGTCACATGTATGTGGAGTTTGCATATTCTCCCCATGTCATCGTGGGGTTTCCTCCGGGTACTCCGGTTTCCCCCTACAGTCCAAAAACATGCCGAGGCTAATTGGAGTTGCTAAATTGTCCATAGGTGTGCATGTGAGAGTGAATGGTGTGTGAGTGTGCCCTGCGATGG
>JAODJX010000039.1:14293839-14305686 GCA_026776945.1 Isichthys henryi | reverse complement strand
TCGTGCCCATTGCTTCTGGGATAGGCTCCGGACCCCCCGCGACCCAGTAGGATAAGCGGTTTGGAAAATGGATGGATCTGGACCAGTGTTTTTTGACCAGACGATCCACATTTTTGCTACTGGGAGCTTGGAGGGAGCAAAAATGTGAACTGTCTGGTAGGGAATTGGGAGCGAGCAATAATGTGGACTTTATCATGCAAAAACTGAATGGAAACTTCTTGAGAATCACTCTGAATCTGCAATTTCTGAGTCATTTATATTATGTAGAAAAAAAGAACAAGTAATTAATCCGGATTATAGGACATCTGCTCACCTGTCAAGATGTTTTCTTCCTCCAGATGGTAAAGATGCACAAAAGCGTAAATAGGAGATGACTTGTACTGATAATGGAAAGCAGTGTGAGACATGAGCAGTGGTGAGAGAGGCTGCATTGAAGCAGAGCCACAGCTTCCAGTGTCTGTGTTTACAGAGTCAGCATATGAAAACTGAGTCTTCGTGTATGTGTTTCCCTCTACAGTAACCACACTTACGTGATTTTGGGTGTGCTTCTTGCTTTACCTGTGTTGACTGTGTTGTACAGGAATCCCATCCATGGTGTTCCATAACTGGTACCCTGTGCTTGCTGGGACGAGCTAATTGTGTTTATGCTTTGGAGAAAGGTTTATGCCAGAAGGACAGAATCTGGGCTGTGCAGAGACTTTTTGAGTGGCAGGTGCTCAAAGGTTAAAAAAGGGACACTCAGTACATTTAAAGGTCACGAACATCAAATAGCACCCCCTCCCCCCCCCATAGATCGGGAAAAGCAAATGCTGGAGTTTGTGAGAACCATTTTATGCAAAGGTGGAATTGCAGTGTCTTTCTCAGGGTCGAACAGGAATTGCAGTGAGACAGGATGACAAGCGGCTTTCTAACAAAATATAAAATTAAATTGCAATTTCAGCAGCGAGGGGGAATAAAGTGACGACAACCTGCGCACAAGACCGTCTAGCATTTTGGAGGCTCAGGTTTGAGGGGGGGGCTCTCTTCAGGGGGTTACTGTGTAAACACGAACAGAGCCTCAGAATGCAGAACACGGTGAACAAATCAGCTTGGACGATGATGATCACCTGACTGACCCTCTTGGGAAAAGCCACACCCCCTTTTCACTGCCCTAAACTAACAGCTTAAGCCTGAGGTAACATGTATTATACAGAAAGCCAGCACACGCACAGACTCACACACTATCCAGCGGCAGTGTGCTCTTCAGGTGGCTCTAGCAATGCAGCTTGTGCCTGAAAATCACTTTTTAGACATCTTCTACCACTTTTTCCCATCTTTGCTGCATGACGGGTGGGGGGTTGCTGCGGAGCTCAGTCAGCGGAAGTCCTGTGAGGTCACCCCATTCAGCTCCGCTATGTGGGGCGCCGGGGAAGTGAAAGGGCTTTTCCGTCCAAGCAGACAAATGTCTTTGTGTGCTGATTCTTGTGTGTGAGCATGTATTTTTTTTCTGTATTGCTGCCCTTTTCTTATTGGCCCGTTCTGCTAGTGACTCACGGTCGAAATTCCAGCAGAAATAGGCTTTATCAGGAAAAGCTCCGCGACGTAAATCCTCCTCTCCTACACGGGCTGTGTCATGTATGGCCGTCACGGCTCCCTCCACTGTTGCCGGGTGGCGCTGGCCCAGCAGTTCGGAGGTTAATGGAGAACCCGTAAGTGGCTCCACCGGCCTGGGAAGCTAATTAAAAGGGCAGTGAAGGGGTGACATTCCCTGGTTCTGACAACCATTTCAAAAAGGGGGGGCGGCTAATCCTCAGCTCGTTATGGAGGCTGGGAAGGAAGCCTCTGTCATCATCGCTGTTATCATAATATTATTATCCATCCATCCATCCATGGTTATCCAGTGTAGGTACATTCATAAACACATGAAGTGATTTTACAGTTCAATATCTCTGGATATGAAGCGTTCTGTTGCATTATAGCATATAGAGCCATCGCTTTGGACCGGCACATAGAAAATCCGCAGTGATACTCTGCGAGATGAGATCAGGTATATTCTGCCTTTGGCTGCCTCTGAAAAGCACGCGGCTGTGGGGCCCCAGGTTGCTGGTGCTCACGCCTTTGGTTGTTTGGCCCCAGAAATGACCGTGCCCCAGAGGCCTGTGTGGGCATCTGGCATGAGTCGCAAACATGCCGATGATGACATTGGGCGACAACTTCAAAAACCTACTGTGGGCTCTTCACCTGACCCCTCCCCCCAGCCCCATTCCCCACCCCCCACAGCTATGGAGGTGACGAGTCTGGCAACTTCAGTCAGGCAATGGGCACCCTTTGGTTAGCTGTGACACAAAACAGGACAGGGAGGTCTTGGCAGGGAGGCGAAAGTGTCAGTCACATCGGCCAGTGGCAGATTGGGAAGGCAGCCGAAGAAGGGTCATTGTTGGGTCATGTGACAGTTGGTGGGTCCAGAGCGAGGTGGTGGATGGCAACGGGACACACCAACAGAAAAACATAAAGTAATGATGAACAGCGGAGTAGCCATCAGATGTAGCAACATCCAGATGGCCAGTGAGAGCACAGGACCCACGAATAACCTCCACTGAAGGTTTTTTTCTTTTTTTGAAAATATGGATTTATAATAAATAACTCGCTATGGCAGTTTAGGAATTTCTTTTCCTTTGAGATTTCTGTCTTCTGGATTCTGTACATAATGTCAATAGCAATTTAGTTGAAATGAAATTGAAAATTGTATCTGAAGTTACCCCATAATAACTTTAGTGGCCTTTAAAGTTTTTATTTCCCTATAGTAGCTGTTGTTTAATCCAGCTGCTAGGGTACGTTCTTGTTGTCAGGTTTTGATGTCTTCAAATGTCATTTCCGTAACTTAATTTCATATTCTGGCTCGTCTTCTCCAGATGTTCCTACACGTGTCTGCTGTTTCTGCTTGGCCTGCTGTCATCGATTGACTGTTATTGTTCAGGGAGTGTTTGGGGGACAGTGTTGGACACAGGAGCATGTTGAAACCGTCCTTCAGGGTTGCTGTGTCCCTGGAGTGGCATACGCTGTGACCTTTGACCTCTGGGCAAACATCATGGTTCCATCTCTGTCAGCCTTGAACGGTCTGAAATTATCACTTTTCCTTCCAAATGAAAGAGATCAGACTGGCAGTGCAGTGTTTACTGTCACGCTGACTGGCATCCTGACAAATGACATTCATTCACATGGCGGGAGACCTGAGTTTGAGAATGATTACAAACACAAAGGTGAGTAATTATGCCGAGTGTTAAATTATGTATATTGCTTGCTATAACAGACTAATGTTTCAATTAACTTAATATTTGCTGTTACTTGTCTTGAAACACACTTAAAATAAATCAGATTTGACAGAATTCTTTTTCTTGTGAGAAGTTTTGTTGAAAGCTATTGCCAGCTTTTCAAATATAGGCTATTTGGGTGAATTTATGAAGATTGGGATAAAATGCAGAAGATTTAAGTGAAAAAAATTCCTGCTGTATCATTGAGTTCACAGACAGGGGATGAGGGTGATGCATTCTAGTGGAGCTCAGGGATTAGCTCTGGGTTTAGCTCTGGGTTTAGCTCTGGGATTTCAGTCTGGGTTTAGCTCTTTATTTTGCACGAGTTTAGCTCTGGGTTCACCTTTGGTTTAGTTCTGCTATAACTCTGAATTTCACTCCAGTTTAGCTCTGGTGTTCTGGGTTTAGCTCAGGGTTCAGCTTTGGTTTAGCTCTGGATTTCACCCTAGGTTAGCTCTGGGTTTAGCTCTGGTTTAGCTCTGGATTTCACTAGATTTTATCTCTATGTTCAGCTTTGGTTTAGCTCTGAATTTCACCCTAGTTTAGCTCTGGGTTTAGCTCTGGGTTTAGCTCTGGTTTAGCTCTGGATTTCACTAGATTTTAGCTCTAGGTTCAGCTTTGGTTTAACTGCGGATTTCACCCTACTTTAGCTCTGGGTTGCACTCTAGTTTAGCTCTGGGATTAGCTCTGGGGGGGTTAGGTCTGGGTTTAGCTCTGGTTTAGCTCTGGATTTCACTAGAATTTAGCTCTAGGTTCAGCTTTGGTTTAGCTCTGGATTTCACCGTAGTTTAGCTCTGGGTTTAGCTCTGGTTTAGCTCTGGGTTACACTCTAGTTTAGCTCTGGGGTTAGGTCTGGGTTTAGCTCTGGGGTTAGCTCTGGGGTTAGGTCTGGGGTTAGCTCTGGGTTTAGCTCTGGTTTAGCTCTGGATTTCACTAGTTTTTAGCTCTAGGTTCAGCTTTGGTTTAGCTCTGGATTTCACCCTAGTTTAGCTCTGGGTTTAGCTCTGGGTTACACTCTAGTTTAGCTTTGGGTTTAGCTCTGGATTTAGCTCTGGTTTAGCTCTAGTTATTACTTTTATATTAAAGTGAGCAAAACTCAGCCCTTAACACAGACAGGCTGTTTTTTGGCCCTGTCTGTCTCCACTGCTTAATCCTGCAAATCAGTGGCTCCGTCAGCCCCCTGCCCCTCCCCCACCCGAATCGCAAACCCTGGCCTCCTTTGTCCTGTTTCTTCACGCTGACTCAGGCTCCAGGGTATAGCTGACAGGCGGGAAGATCCACCCCAATTCTACTTCTCAATCATTCTATATATATTCCCCCATTTCTGTAGGAAATCGGTACAAATAGCTAAGCTGTTTGTGGGAGCTGTTTCGAAAAACACCGTGGATCTGGATAACTATGAGGCATAGAAGTATTTTGGATGAAACTGCACTTGCTGGAAATGTGTCATCCGGGGGTGGACGTGCCTCTCAGGTTTAATATTTACACCAGGCAGATACAACTTGTGTCAGTCTCGTCTGCGTTTGAAGAAGAAGGCAAGACCTGGCATTAACTTCCAATCAAGGTGTAGTACATCCCTCACCTGGGTTGGTTACGGCAGCAAGCCAAGACAATCAGCTTGCGATATTCGCGAGGCTGCTAACAGAGGTCGCCGACTGATGGCGAGCAGTTAAAGAATAAGGACGCGAGGGCCTGTCTCATGTTAATTGGAGGTGGGAGGTGAGGTGGACCACGCTGGGGCGGCTGGCTGCGTGGCTTATGCTGAGTAATTCCAGGACACCTCTCACGGGGCAGAGGGGGCGAGTGCCTGCATGTTGAGCGATGGCTGGAGAATGCGGGCAGGACGTGGCAGGACCCCTTTCTGCTGGCTAATTACTCTGGTGGCTCTCTTAAACGAGGAGCATAATCCTGCCATGTCGGCCCATTAATCTGTTAGACGTTGCAGGCTTTACTTTTTCTGCATTTGGCTATACAATCCATCCAGCTTCCCCAACCATTTATCGAATAGGCAGGGGACACCATAGACAGGATGCCAGTCTGTCACAGGGCAGCGTCTGGTTATTGATAGAGCTAATTCAGGTTCAGCAGTAGGATAAAGATCATATGAGCTGTACTGCTATCATTGTATTTTCCGATTCTCCTCTTCCAGATTCTGATGCTCTGATTTAATATGTGAAGCCCAATTACAGGCTTGTAAACTCATTTTCCTATGAAATGCCCTGTGCTCTCCTCTATCCCCATCTTATTATTGGTTTCTTCTGGGAAATGCCGCTGAAATGCAGCACCAGTAGGTAATGAGGTCGATCCAGAAGGCTCAGATGGGTAGGATTATGAGGAAAAGGAATACTTGTGCTTGCCAATGTACTCCTTGTTGCTTTTTTAAAAATCAATTTTTAGACGTTTCCTGTGAGAACGTAAGTTGTGGTGCCACAAGCGATTCAGTTTTACATAGGATATTTAGTCTGTTTTTATTAGAGTGGTGATATCAGCAAGTCTTTCCTCTCAGTTTCCCATGTCTGTAGCTGGTGAATTCTGCCTGGTTCTGTAGGAGGTCTCCCTCTCCCTGTCGGAGTGATGCCATGTTAAGGGCTGCATCTCTGTGGTGCCTCACAATTTAATGGTGGGTGTACCTCTAGAGGTATGATGGCTCACACCTCTACACAGCCAGGGAGATCCCCTGAATGGTGGCAGCATGCCGAATGGGGATTGCAGGGTGCATACCCGGGAAGGACGATCGCGTCAGAACCGGTGTGAGGAAGCTTGAAGGCCTGCTGTCACCTCGCTGCCGAGCGCGTCATGTTCCGCTGAGCTGTGTCAGGTGCTGTTCCTCAACCCCCACCTCCCCTTCCCCAGTATGTGCCCCCCTCACACCTTCAGTTGGCTTGTGACACAATCTTGTAGAAGTATGAGGTTCCCTGGTAAAGAGTTATCTGTAGGCGCCAGCCCTCCCACCAGGACCCTGGGTTAGGCTTTAATTCAGGAATTACAGCATGCGCAGTGTAAACATCGCTGAAGGAGGTGACGTGATTAATGGCAAGGATTATGAAGGAGGAAAACCAGGTACGCTCTGGATGGTTTCCAGGTTTTACAGTGCCCCTGTCTTTGGAAAAGGAAACACAGAGTCTCAGGTTCTGTTTATGCAGTGCTTCTGCAGGCATACTATAGGGGGTAGGCAGGCTAGCGAAGTGTGTCGTTAATGTGAACAGGCACCGACTTCTGGGTGTGATGTCACTGCTCTTTAGAGCGGAGTCCAGGCTGAGGTCTTTAATGAGCTGGAGCTCTGCAAACCATCTTCTGGTTGTTTAAGATGAAACACGAATGGCACCTCAACTCTGCCCTGTTCCACTAGAGAGTGAGGTGATTAAACCCCAGCTTTTGGCTCCTGCTCTTTCTTGTATTTATTTTAATGAGGAGACTTATAATTACACAAAAGAATCTGTTTGTATCTACCATAATTTCCACAAATGTAATACCAAATATGGAGTCATGTCTCCTATATGTATAAATGTTACTCTATAGTAGGTGTTCATTTCCTGTGGTTATTGGGACGTGACCCCACTGCATGAAGGAAGACAGGTGATTCCAACGACAACTGTCAGAGTGTTTACCTGCAAAACTAGGATATCAAAATGTACATCTGGACTTTCAAATGGGAATCCTTTTTTTTAACAACATGTTGCGCAGACCTGACCTTCCATCCATTTCCCATAAGCACCTATCTGGTTCATGGTTGCAGGGGGCCCAGGAATATCCCAGGTAGGGGGACACCCTGGTTGGGATGGCAGTCTCTCTCAGGGCAGTTGCTCACCCACGTAATCTCACACTGAGGGCAATTTGCACGCAACAATTCACCTTACAGGAACCGTTTTTGAATGCAGAGCAGGGAAGGGATTATCCAGAAGAACCTTGACCAAGCACAGAGTGCACATGCAAAGGTCCCGCTAGGTAAGCAAAGGGATTTTACCTATAGCACATCACAGCTGGTCCTGGGTGTTCTGGCACTCTGGGTGAGATTCTGCTGAGCCCGCCTCCCCACCCCCTGCAGCAGCAGAAAATAAATTTAGTCAGTTCATCTATATTAAAGCCATTTCAGTAGCACATGGTAGGTGGCCGCTAACTCTGTTTGACAAGAAAAGCACTGAAATATTAAAACCAGTGTAAATAACTATCACAGAATGAAACCAGAGGTACACTACCAGTGAAAAGTTTCTGCACACACTGAGTTTTTCTATATCTACATGTTACTCACTTAACATTTCCTAAAAATACACTCAGTATTCTTGGCTAACAAATAAACTTACAGTATATTCACTATTAGAGAACCTTTATTAGCCAGAAAATGCCATATCTTTGATTCATCAAAGTAACCACCTCTAGTAGTTATAACAGCAGAGAAAATTCAAGACATTCTTTCTACAAGGGACATTAAACACTGATCTGTTTCCTGAGATGAAACATTTAACTAGTGCACTTAAAGTTACAGTATAGGACAGCCTAAAATATGACTGTGCCATCACCACACAGCCGAGTAATAGGATGTCAGACATGCACTGTTACATCCTCTTTCCATGTTATAAAGGAAACTTGTTTTAATTGACATATTTTCATTATAGTTATACACTTAACTTTCCAATGCTTAACAAGGATAAAAAAAAAATCTGGGAAAGTGGTGGGCAAAACCTTTTGATTGGATGTATATGTGATTGGTAGTTTCTTCTGATTGTTTTCACTTGCTGTTTTGCGAGTGGCACCCCGGGCTGATCGCCTGTGTTGCCTATAGGCTGAGCTTGCAGCATGTCACACGTAGCATCCAGGCTGTTGGTTTGTTGCTGAGTGTGTGACAGATTGAAGCCTGGTTGTAACTTTGGTTGTAACAGTTCGGCTGTAACAGTTTGGCTTGACCTAGATTACTCTACAATGCCTGTGTCTTCGTCCTCGTGGGCAGGTGAGGGGTGACCTGGCAGTCCCGTAAAGAAGGAAGGGGTTTTCCCACACGATGGCTCATTTCGTCTCTCTTCGCATTGGAATAAGGAGGGATGGAGCTGATAGGCATGCTTTGGAGATCGCCCCCCTGAGCGCTCTGCAGACAGCAGGCCCGGGCTTGTGCACAGGGAAGTCCTACCCCAGGGCTGATGGAATCAAAATTCGTTTTTATGCCTCTACTTTGAAGCAGCTGGCATTGCTTTCGTTGGTGTTTTGCCGGGGGAGGGGGGCGGGGGGCTTGGTGACGTTCCCGTTTTCATGGGGTGGACTGGTTGCTGGGTTCTGGTTTACTTTCTGATTTTGCCACTTGATCCCTTACAGTGTGTTGGAGACTTAGGTGAACACTTGCCATTCCTGCTGTAAAGGAACAGGCGCCAAGACGACTCCAGACGTCCAATAAAGTCTCCGCTGACTGATTATGCCATTTATCTCTTAGCAGCAGAGCAGCTTTCACTGGATGAAGGACACGGCAGCATTGTGTCTCACCCCCACTCCCCGGGGGAGCGTGTCACTCCTGTTCACCCCCCACCCCACTTTCCATTGCTGATCATTCTCAAGGTCCAGGTCAACTCAGCTCCAATGTGCAGCGTCAGAACCTTCTTATACCTTCAAATGCATATTTTTTAACAAACTGAAATATGATGTGTCCCCTTAGTGTGGAAAATAAATCACCAGGTGTCCTGCACGCTCAGGCACGGAGCGGAGAAGTGGAAACCAGAGCCAAGGAGTCCGGTAGACTAGGGATTTATTTAGCAAACAACACGGAGCACGAGGCAAAGCAAAAGACGGACGTCAATGACCAGACTGGGGAAACATAACTAACGTAGACTTCAATACATTGGACTAATCAAACAATAATGAGAAACAGCTGGTAAAGTCGGGGATTCCACATGAGGTAGTGAGTGGGCGTGGCACACAGGAGGGTCGGACGAGCGGGGCAGGACACCAGGATGGATAGGTGCTTGATGGTTAATTAATGCTGGACCGCCTTTAAGCTTTAAGTTGATTAAATAAAGCGATGAGATCAGTGACCAGTGTCACTGGATATCATAAATATGATCATAAAGATTAATATATCAGCTGAAATTATAGGTCACTCTTTTACTAAGAAGTTTACTAATAAGTTAGCTAACCAGTGGTCACTGGTTTGAATTACGCAGGTCAAATCTTTGGTAAGTTTTACTTTTCAGCAAAATGAAACCTGAATCATCTTAAAAAAAAAAAAAAAAGAGTAAAATTTCCGTTGTAAAAAATATTTCTCTGGACAAAAAGAATGCAACTATGCAACTTGCTTCAATTGGGCTGAATGTTATCTTTCACTTTCAGACATTTGAGGCATTTTTAACTGTTGTTGCCTATAGGTGGCGCTTCAGGGAGGTGTGACGCGCTGACGTACTGACTAATGGCCAGGACCTTTCTTTGCCGGTTGGGTGCATTTTGGGTAATGTGTGAAAATGCAGGTCGCCGTCTGTGGCTCACTAAGTGCCCTGCTGTCGTGCTTTTTCCGCATGAACAGACAGCAAGCGGTGGACTTCTTTTGGAGCTGAGATGGAATCTCGTGCTTCTCGAAGTGTGTCGTTCATCTGTGGTGGTGATCACAGGCAGAGCCGCCCGCTTCTTCAGTAATTTCAGTAATACCTCAAAAGGTCAACAGTTTGTTTTCAGCTCCGGAATCTTCCAAAATTTATCCCAGAAGGCAGCAGTTCACTCGGCATCGTTTGCGTGTAGGAGTTAAACCTGCGTGATCCTCGCTAAAAATCTGTATGCCAAATCGCATGCGTTTAATGAACGCTGGGCATGTAGACTCAAACCCAGTGGGAGACCCCTGTTTTATATGCTACAAAATACAAGTTAGAAACCCTCCTCACTGGCCAGAAATTTATCAAGCTGCACAACTACATGGTGTTTGTTGGCATGAATTATGAATTATATATTTAAAACAAATGCTCCTGAATCTGTTAAAAGGTCAAAATTTATATTAAATGAGTTTTTTTTTTCTTTTTCTTTGAAACGAGAGCTTTATTGTGAGAGCCGTGAGGTAAGGGCGGGGGGGTGGGGGGTATCAGGGGAATGGGGATTGTGGACGTAATGGCGAGGACATGTTTATTTTCTTTGAGCTCGTGTTCATCTGGGTGGGTGCGGCCACCTGGGTCTGAACTCCCAGTAACCCTGGGCGAAGGTGCTCCACGAATCCATAGGAGACACTGCTATGTGGCGGCGTGGTCACGTGTCAGGAGAATTGAAGATTAACGGCTTAAAAGGTGCCGAGACTGACCCGGGGAGCACTGGCGACTGACAGAGGTAACGTGAATCTCAGAGAAGGCCTTTTTCTGTCGCTAAACAAAGGAAACTGCAAAGCATTGTGTCCTCAGGGTAAGCCAGCGACGCCGGCAAGTCCATAAAGCACTGATCCCTCTTGAGAGCAGGCAACAGATGGAGTGAGGGGTAAGCCAGTTTCCATTATAGAAGGATGGCCATTTTGGTTTCTGGCAGAACTCAGTGCAACTGAACAGATCTGAAAGCTTTGGGGCAATGAAATGTTGTAATGCAAAAAAAATAGCATGTTTACTTAGGGAACAACAGGCAGGAGTGACAGACCTAAGTCATTTTATTTTTTGCTGGCTCCACTACATCATTTTTGGGTCATAACTAAGGACAGATTCTTATTCTAGATGCCAGATACTATACAGGCTCAGTGTTAGACTGAAGTCTGTCGGTTCCTCAAACTGGCAAAGTGCGGTGATTTTTGCATGTGTGGGCTGGTCTTGGCTGAATCTGCTTGCCCAAAGACTTCAGGTTCCCTGGAGCGTCACATATCCACAGCAGAATGCTGCGTTCTGGTCCGATAACGGCGGGTAGCAATCCCAGCCTCAGGACGAAAAGAGTCATCCCCCCTCCCCTCCGTCCACTATGTCATAAAGACGAGCTTTGACTCAAACTTGAAAGTCAAAACGTTGGCGGAAAAAAAAACCTACCCAGAATCCACTTGTCAAATCTCCTCGGGTGAATTCTTCTTCTCGAGGGTAGCTTGTTGGAGCACGTGGAAGGTCTTTTTCATGCCACAATGCCGGAGGACAAAGCATTGAAAGCACGGAAATGGACGGTCTCCACTGAGTCCGCTGGAAATGAGAGTTACTCTTGGCCTGCTATGCTTTGCTAAAGGGAAAGGCTTCCATCTCCCGTCCGAATGGAGACTGCGAGTGCATAGAGTGTGGTCTACGCTCATTAACATCATGTGAGGGTATTTGCTTTACATGTTAATTTGAGGCAGGCTGGTAGGGGCTGCTGTCCATCGAGCTAAATGAAGCTGTAGCTGGCTGCCCTGGGGTCGCCGTGTGCGGTTAGCATTGGCTCTGGGAACGCCTCAGGGCCCTGCAGTTTTTGTTGCCCTCCTGCTGCAGTGTCCAGCATTATTCAGCCTGATAAGAGAGAGTAAACAGTGTGCATTCATAGGGCAGAACCGTTTGGGGGGGGGGGGGGGGGGGGGGGGGGGGCGGGGGGGGGGGGGGGGGGGGGGGCGCGCCCCGGGGGGGGGGGGGGGGGGGGGGGGGGGGGGGGGGGGGGGGGGGGGGGG
>JAODJX010000039.1:14260659-14276637 GCA_026776945.1 Isichthys henryi | reverse complement strand
AAACTGGCATCCCATCCAGGGTGTCTCCTGCCTCGTGCCCTGTGATAGACTGACATCCCATCCTGGGCATCCCCTGCCTCGTGCCCTGTGATAAACTGGCATCCCATCCAGGGTGTCTCCTGCCTCGTGCCCTGTGATAGACTGACATCCCATCCTGGGCATCCCCTGCTCCCCTGACACCTTGTCTCTTTTCAGTGATACCTTTTTGATGTGAAGAAACTTCTTTTGAATAATTTATAATCTGTTTTTTTCAAGGAAGTTTTCTTGTATAAATACTGTTCTGTGTATAGCAGAATTTAAAGGGAATGAGAGTTTGGCACTGATTAGACGCTTTGCTTTGCTAAGTGAAGATGGCTTTCTTCTCCTGTCACTTTCTTTTAAATAAATTCCCAGTGGGGAAAAAATTGCACATCTGCCAGTTCTACCCCATCACAGTGGTCTGCATCAGCACAGAATTGCAGGATACTAGTTGTTTTATTTTGCCAGTGAAACTCAATGTCGTTGATTGAAATGTACAGGAAGTCGATAAAGTAGACAGTGATCAAAGCAACCAACTCCTCATGCCTGCAGTTATTTCCTTTAGGTGATTCTTGTTTTGTTGACTTTTTTAAAGCAAATGATGTGCATTTCTTTTCTCCAGCAGTTCTTACCTCCTGTCTGTGTTGGTGCTTTGATGCTTCTGTCCAGCGTATTATTCTTACTGTGCTGTATGGATTCCAGCTTTTTACAGACAAAGCTCACAAGCAGGCTGGCTCACATGAGCGTGCATTACTAGTGTTTTAAACAGCAGAATATCGAGTAATCACTGCCCCCTGGTAAGCTGTGAGAGAATGTCTTCATAGGGTGTTTCTGGACTTGTGTGCTTCAGTATGCAATTCAGAAAAATCAGGTAAAAAAAAAAAAATCTGATTTTTCCCCTCGGTCTGATGCAGCCGAGTTTTCATGTCTTTACCTCTGACCTCTGGAGCTCTCCTATTGGACAGCCGCTCTCCTTGAAGTCAGAACCATGAAGCCAAACACTTTCCTAACAAAGCATGGAAGCTGCTTCTAGGAGCTCTTCCTCCTAATCCTATTCCACAGGTCACAGATTCATCACAAATAGCATAATAGGGGTTTAAACTCAACTGAAAGGGTTTTAGCCCTGGAGTTAAAATGGTGTCCTTAACACTCCATTTTAATGGTTCTTATGGGCTTGGAACACACAACAGTTACAACTGACTATTTGTGGTCAACAAAGTCATACATTTTTCATGACTCTAATTAAAAAGACCCCTCGCACGTCCCTCTCAGTGCTTCGGGGAACTGCAAAAATCATGGTAACTGGGCTGTTTTTAACAGGCAGCAAGCAGAGTTGATTCTATTCAAATTAGAACTGAGTGCATCCTGGGAGGGGTCAGACCTAAGGTCATGAGATCAGTGCCACCACAATAGGACACTGTGGGGGCACCATTCTTGCCTCCCAACAGGGGGGTAGCTCGGGCAACTGGTAGGCTGTGTATTTTTTCCCCTTTCGCTGTTTGCTTGCTTGATTCTCCAGAGTTTTAAATGAAAGCCTTTGTGACTATTTGCCCCCGTCCTAATATATTAAAAGTACATCCACATTCCTGAGCCGGGTCAACGGTATTCGGGAACATATTTAAAGTCACAGAGACGTCACGCTAATGCTCCCAGGTTACAGGAATCCCCATTTATGTATGTTTTGTACGTTTTCCACGTTTGTAAGATGTTTCGCCTGCACATCCGGCTGCCATAACTGTTGAGAAGGTTGCTCTGCAAGTGGATAGTTCCTGGTGGAGAGGCTGAGGTCTTACAGGCATAAGTGGGAGTCTAATCCACCAGTAACAGACTTCCAGCTATTAAAAGTTCCACCTACTCTAAGTAACATCAGGTATTATGTGTTAAAGAGTCTCTTAAAAGGAAAATTGAAGTTATGTTCAAGACTTAAAGTGTTCAGATGAGCCTCACCTCCAACAGGCACTTATACTAATTCTATGGGTAATATCCTGTGGACCCTTGGGATCTCACATCAGCTGCACACATCACTCCCCCAGCATCCCATCCCCTCAGCTTCGGACCATTATAGTTTTTTTGGTGCCCCGACCACAGGTGTGACATAATGGTGATCGTCCCAATGCACGGAATGTCTGCTTGTATTCTGGAAGCGGCAAAGGGTGAAATTTAAGTCTCCCTCCAACGGGTAAAAATGCGAAAGGATTATCCGACCATCTTAGTTGATCAGTTGTCCTGAATTCAAAGGCTTACCTTCCAAAGCAGGAAGCTGAAGAGCCTCCAGCGCCCATTGTGAGACAGTGACAGTCCCCCAGACTAAAGTGAAGGCGGAAAACAATCACCTTTTGTTAAAAAAAGACAGAATTTCTTGTTATATGATGAGCTCCCCCCCGTCCCCCCGCTGCCATCGTATGCTAAATTCAGAAATTTAACATCGGCCCGGGGCTGCGATGAGAAACAGCTGCTGACAGCCTGAGTTGCGGAGGTGCTGTAACCTGATCAATCGTCTCTGGGACGTAACCCTATCTTCATGTGGTGCTGTGTGCTCCAGGTGCATTCAGATACTTGGGTGCTAGTACACCCTGTACACATTTATGGCGAGATACTCTGCAGTGCCTGTGGTGGGTGGGTGGAGGATGGGGGGAGGGTTGGGGGTAGGTAAGTGACACTGCATTTATTTAGATGGGATGTCAAAGGGATGAACGGAAAGCGATTATGGTTTCCCTGTAAGTATGATGGTTGTGCCTCATCACTGATAACTGTAGTGGGTGGGGGGGAAAATGGATATATTCCCTTATGGGGGCACAGGTTGAGGAAGATTCCCTGTGGGATGGGTTCATGGGAGACACACACACACACACGCGTGTCTGGAGACCTCCGGATTCTCACAGAACTGAGAAATTGCCATCTGTTTGTTTTTGATTGACCAAATAATAAAGAATATCATTTCCATATTTATACGGCTGTATATTTACAATAGCAAGGCAAAATACACAGAGAAAGGACCCATTCTGTCTGCCACATGGGCACTAATGAATCTCACTGTTCCAGACTGTAGAGGGGTGATTGGTTCATTACCCTATAAGTTCTTAACAAGAGACAGACACTGGTAACTCATGTTGTGTAGCAGAATAATGAAATGTAAACAGTGGTTTCCCCCGCAATGAGTGTCACCTCTAGTATGTGGCATCGCACTCTGATCCAGGCCTAATTAGCATCGGGATTGCCCCCATTCATGTGTGTCACATACCAGTAAATTCTCTAAAGCCTCTTTCAGAAGGGGGTGGAGGGGGGTAGGTGAGGCTTGCTGCTTGGAATCAGGGCAAAGTGAGAGAACGATCCTCTGGGACCTTCAGAAGGGGCCAACATCCTGTTAGCAGACGTAGACGGGCTTTGTGCTGTCAGGCAACGTGCCTGTTGGCTTTTGTGGTTAACGCTGTCAAGTGAGCCTACCTGCCTTTCCGCTGCAGTTGGCGTACGTAGACGATGCTGTCACTGCAGAAGCTTGGCAGGAGCCGATCCAGGCTCCCTGGAGTGCTTCTTCTTCCAAATGGGCTCTGGTGCTTCCCAGGCAGTTTGCTGTGGTCTGACTATGGCATGTCTGGGGTTTCTCAGGAGCCAGCAGATCCCATTTCAGCCAGTCGTCTTTTGAAGCCTGCAGTTGGTTATACAATTGGACCTTATCTTATTACAGTGATTGTCACATGACTAAGTGAGCGCGACGGCCTGGAACTCTCATCTGCTGCTGCGCGGGTATTGAATCAGATTACCCCGGTGGCACAGAAGCTGCACTCCGGGCCCTGGGGTACTAATTGGCCGCAGTCTTACACCTAGAGCACTGACTGGTTCATTTCCAGGGCCTGGGTAATTTGATTGGTCAAACAGGAAAAACTTTAGGAGGAGCAAAGTCGTATCTCGCACACTTAAGCACAGATAAAAGAAAAAAGTAATAAAACTTTAATCAAGGCGTAATGACTCTATTTCAAGGTTAATTTCCTACGCTGTTTTCTGAGAGCTGTAGATCTGAGGCAGTTTTCATCTTTAAGAAAATCTTTTTTTTAATACACAAGGATCAGTAAGAGCATGCTGGGAAATGTTTGTGCTCCTAAATTGCATTTGCGCTTGTACGGTTGAGACATCACCTCCCATAATTATTTATCTGAGCTATCACTTGATCCCCGCAGCATCTTAGATGAGAAACACAAATCCATTTTGAGAAGACGCGAACTGAGAACACTGTAAACCTTTTTATTGTCTCTGTGGGCCATTACAGTAACTGCGATCAAAAATGGATAGAAAAAAAAATTGAGAGTCACAGCTTAATAATACTTAAAATGTTGTTCTACGAAAAAAATCAGTGCAAATAGTCAGCGATAAGGAAACATACTTGCTTGTTGTGGTAGGATGAGGTGTGGAGAGCAGCATTAATGAATAGCCAGACAGCAGAAGTTAGGCACAGTACTTCATTAAGGAAAAATTCCAAAACAAAATGGAAGAAAAGGTCTTTACTGTATATAGAAAGCAACACAAAACACAGAAAAACTGCAGAAGAAAACCCAAACTCTCTGGATGCCCAGTAATCTCTCACAGATCTACCCAGCTGACCCTGTACATCCTTAAGGAAGTGATTAGTCCAGTCAGGGACAGCTGGGTTTATTAACCAAGGCCTCGAGGATTGTGGGTAGCAGTCCTCAAAAAGACAACTCTGGTCCTATGCTGCAATTTTTGCCACATTCAAATACAATTTTCATGGTATTGTATTGAAACACACACGAGTATTAACAATGATCGATGCCAAGAATGGCAGATCAATCTCCTTTCTTCCCAGTGCCCATGAGAAATTAGACAGATGCATTCTGGGAAGAAGATTAAAAGAACAATTTGGCATATTTTCAAAAATGACTTTAAAAGGCACAAAATTGCTGTATATAGGTTGGAAAACCTGTTCATAAGCCTAAAAAATGCATAATTACAACACAAATCGTGTTGGTCAAGACAAAGGCACTTAATTGCCATTTTAGTCCCAAGCCTAATTATAACAACTTTAATGTTATATAAAGAAAATAATTGTGAATCAAGTTCCCATGTTCCCCTTCAAAGTACACTACCAGTCAAACATTTTTGCACACGTTTTCTACATTTGCATGTTGCTCCCTTAACATTTAGTAAAAATACATAGTTTCTTGGTGAACATACTGTAAATATATTTGTTAGCAATTTGAACCATGATTACGTTTAAATACCTTTGATTTAGTAAAGTAACCTCCTCTAGTAGTTATAACAGCAGAGAAAATTCAAAGCATTCTTTCTACAAGGGACATTAAACACTGCTCTGTTTTATGGGAAGAAACCTGTGGTGTGCAAAAGCTTTTGAATGGTAAGATGGGATATATAGTTATAATTATAAAAATAATAAGTATAATAACTCTTTGTTGTTCTCCAGTTCCTGTCTTCTACTTTGGAGACACAGATTATCATGTGGACGAGAGTGACGGCTTCGTTGATGTCCGAGTGTGGAGGACGGGTACAGATCTTTCCAGAAGAGCCTCCATCACTGTGCACTCCCGCAAGACCAAGCCACTATCTGCCGTAGGTAGGAGGCCTCACCGAGTTCCAGCCCTCCACTGAGTATGCTGTATATTTACAGTATCAGTCAAAAGGTCAGGCACTCCAAGCCACCTGCATGGGAGAGTGACAGTGTCGCATCACATGACCTGGTCACCTGATCTAAACACAGTAGAAAAGGATTTGAAGAGTTTGACCAGCACGGGAAGGAAAAGTAGCTAGTGAGTGCTCAGCATACATGTGGGGGCTCCTTCAAGACAGATGGAAAAGCATCCCAGGGGGCCACCTCATGAAACTGGCGTAGAGGAGACAACAGGGTCCCTTGGGCAATTAGGGCTCAGGGCCTTGGTCAGGGCCCAATGGTGGGATCACTCTGCCTGCCACAGGATTTGAACTAGCAACCTTCTGAGTCCCAACCCACAGAGCTGTCCCCCAACACAATTTTTTTTGTTTAATGCTTTTTTGGTCAATGCAAAATTCAACATATACTATTTTACAGTTTTGATTTCTTTATTCTAAAATGTGGAAAATTCTATGGGTAAACTTTTAACTGCTACTCCCATTCATGACTGATTCTTCTTATTACTGTTTAAACTAATTAGATGAAAACCGAAATTATGCTGCCTGCATGATGGTATTTTGTCATCTCTGCCTTTATGACATTAGTTTTATTCTTTCTGTATTGGTCTGTGAACTTAAGGGTGAACCGTGTAGGACCAAAAAAAAATGTGTAGTTGTGAGTGTATTTTACAATGAAAGGGAGAATGAATCAACACCTTTAACATGAAACAGGCCCTGAGTGTTGCGTTTACATGATTCTTTAACACGATACAAGCTCTGTCACACATGACCTTAAGGGGTAGGACTCTGGGGTGAATCTGCACATCTCTGATCCTCCTCCATCCCACGATGCCTTCTCACATCAACAGCTATTATCCAGCCTCTATTTCTTGCTCCTTTTCACTCCCCTCTTAGGTATGATCAGATCTCTTAGACCTGGCCTCTGACCACAGCGCCTCATTACTTCATGGCAGAAACAGATTAAGCGAAGGATCTGAATTCCGTACCAGGCCTTTGCCAGCCAAGGATCTGAAAAACATAACAGTACCTTCAAAATATATGGCAATAAGTATTTCATTAAGCCTGTTTTTCTCCAAAGGATGTTCCATAGTTGCAAAGGTCGTATCTAATGATGCTTAAGATTTCTAATGAGGTTTCTTGGATGTTGATCAATACCTGACTTCTTCACCCTTGTATCCAAAAGAGGCTCAATTAGCAGAAGCTTCCATCCCCAGAGTGTGCGACTCTCCTGCGTTTTTTCATTTGGTCAGTCATTTGTTTTGTTTTGTTTGTTCTGCAGCTGGTGTAGACTATGTAGGGATCAGTCAGAACTTAGACTATCCTCCTGGGGTGAACATGCAGACCGTCAGGGTCACCATCCTGGATGACCTGAGCCGACCTACCTTGGAGGGGCCGGAGAAGTTTGAGTTAGTTCTCCACATGCCCATGAATGGTATTCTGGGAGAGCCGGGGAAAGTTACCATCTTCATCAACGATTCCTTCTCGGACCGTAAGTTTATACACAACTGATATTACTGACGTGTCGATTTATTGCATTCATTTTTCAGATCTTGGTTACAGATTAGGGTTTCTCTCCCCTTAACAAGTCCCAAGGGTCCAGTTTCGGGAATCTGTGTACATCGCCAATGAGAACCAAGAACAGGTCTTGGCCTTGGTGTACCGCAGTGGTGACATCAGCGGTCTGTCCACGGTGCGCTGCTACAGCCGCCAGGGATCCGCAGAGGTCACTACAGACTTCCAGGAGCGGCCAAACACTGACGCGTCCATCATCACCTTCCTGCCTGGTGAGGGAAAGCCCTCAAGCTCCCGAATGCTTGACTTTCATCAAGGTTTAAGTTAACTTTTAGTGACTTTTCTTGTATTGTGGGGCTGGCCCTGCTGGGATGTAAATGCACCAATATTGGATTAGCATTATGAAGGACACTCGCTCTCTTCCTGGGCCCAGGGGAGGTGGAAAAACCATGTGTGTTGGCCCTGGTCGATGACTCGCTCCATGAAGAGGACGAGGAGCTGCGTTTAGTTCTGGGCAGCCCTAAGAGTGACTCGCCTTTCGGCGCTTCCCTGGGCACCCAGAAGGAGGCGCTCATCAAGATAAAGGACGATGCAGACCGTAAGGCGGGGGGGGTCCGTGGGGGCACCAACAGCTTGCTGTCTGTTTTTTCCTCTCTCTAATATTCCCTCCAGTGCAGCACTGTAATGTACCTTCCGAATTAGATTTGCAAGTTTATGCATATTTAGGCTAAGGCTTGTTTGCTTCAGTCACTGTTGATAAATGCTGTGCTACACCGTATAAATTAACTTTCAAATTAAAATACCAGGCAAATGAATTCCCAAACATCCATCCCTGTCCTATATACAGCATGACGGTCAGCCTGTTCCAAGAAGTGCAGGCCTGGAAAGAATGCCAGTAAATCCTGAGCAATAAACTTGTTATTTCTTTTAACCAGAGCCTGTCATCAAGTTTGGGGAGACAAAGTTCAGCGTGATGGAGCCCAGAGAGCATGGTGAGGTGTCGGTGGTGCGCGTGCCAGTCCTGAGGGTGGGGGACACCTCCAAGGTGTCGCTGGTGCGTGTGCACACCAAGGATGGTTCGGCCACCTCGGGGGAGGACTACCACCCTGTGTCTGGGGGTGAGATGTGCTTTAGTTAAATGCTGAATGTGCTTCTGGTGCTTCTGGCAACATTTACAATGCTTGTGTTGTGGCTCCTTCAAATAAGGCGTTGTAATGCTCAACGGGATCTGTAGGTGGCAGGGTGGTTAAATGCAGTAGGTTTATATACCATGAAGGAAAGTTTGTTGTGCCTTTGCATTCTTAACCTAAAAAATGTTATAGAATGTGCAGTGTCATCAAGTGGTCTAATTATTATTCGGGTCTGAATGTCACTGTACTGTGCATACAAATACTGTATTTGGCTAGAAGAGCCTTACTTAGGTTGCCTTTGCTCCAACCAGACATTGAGTTCAAGGAGGGCGACACCCAGCACTTTGTGGAGGTGGAGATCCTGTTCGATGGCCTGAGGGAGATGAGAGAGACCTTCACTCTTCACCTGAAACCTGATGAGTACATGGTGGCTGAGACACAGGTGCAGACCACAACTTGCAGAATACGATGTGCAGATCACAATGTGCAGATCGCACATACAGAATAAACAAGCAGACCACAACTCGCAGACCCCAATGTGCCAACCACATACGCAGAAGACACAACATGTAGACTACGATGTGCAGATCACGCTTACAGAATACACGTGCAGACCATGTCTTGTAGACTATGATGGGCAGATCACACATTCAGAACACTCGTGCAGACCATGATGTGTAGATCACACATACAGAATATATGTGCAGACCACAACTTGCAGACCACACTTGTAGACCATGATTTGCAGACTACAAAATGCAGATCACACATGCAGACCATGATGTGCAGATCACCTGCGCAGACCACAGCATGCAGATCATGATGTGCAGACCACACATGCAGACCAGTATGCTTCAGCACCATAACATGAACAGCCATTCCTACATGCATGCCATGTTTGAAACAATGGACATAAATGTCTGTCCATCCATCCATCCAAGCCAGCTTTTAACAGGCAGCATTGGACATGCAGCAGGGACTACCGTTGAGCCATATATTTTATATTTTTATACTATAATAATAATACAAATGACCAATAAGTTAAGTGGCATAAAACGTTGTAATTAATAACCAAGTCTCTTTCCTTGTAAACGGCACCTTAAATATCACGGATAAATGTTTATAACTGATCGTTCAGTGGGTGCTCATCTAGGGCCTGGTGCCCTGTGCTTTCTGGGATGGGGTTCAGGCTCTCCAGGGCCCTGTATTGGATAGGTACAGTAGCTGGGGGATGGATAAGTAAACGTTTACAAAAGGATATCTTCAGGAAGTGTCATTAATCATGTCCTCACTCTCCATGTCTTATGACAGGCAGCCAAAGCCATCATCTACATCGAAGAGGCCACCAGCTTGGCAGATGTGACCTTCCCCTCCGTGCCCCGGGTGATCTCGCTGCTACAGTACGATGACATGCGCAGAGGAGGGCACAGCCCCCACCCCGCCGCTGGTTACCCATTGGTCTGTGTCACGGTACGATGTGCCCGCCCTTCACTTCCTCACACGCCATTGGCTGTGGAACCCCGGCCACTTTCTTTTGTCTGTCATCACTAGTATTAACCCAGTGCTTCATTAATTTGCTTTTACTTTCAGTTAAGTTTTTAAATTAAAAAAAACTTACTTAATTTCAGAGCAGCCTCCTTTTACATGCTTCTTCCGGAAAGTCGGATGATGACACTTTTAAAAGGACCCTCTTACAAATGCCATCATATTTATGTCATTAAATACAAAGAGCCATCTCTGTATGCTTGAGCTAGGGCAGTTATCATAGATTTATAAAAAAATTATTACAATTTAATTTGTTTAATACGTGTCATTGTATTTCTGTACAGTATGGACTGTCCCTTACAGGCATTACTCTTTTCTTCCACTCTTACAGGCATGTAACACAAAGTACTCAGACTACGACAAAACCGGGCCTATCTGTTCTGCCGAGCGCATCAACAACACACTGACCCAGTACCGCTGGCTCGTCAGCGCCCCCGCGGGGCCAGATGGTGTCACACTCCCTATGCGCGAGGTGGACTTCGACACATTCTTCACCTCCTCCAAGCTGATCACCCTGGACTCCATCTACTTCCAGGCGGGCTCACGAGTACAGTGCGCGGCTCGCGCCATCAACGCCAACGGCCACGAGGGCCTGGAGCTCAGCAGCCCCATCGTCACCATCAGCGTGGACGAGGGTGAGGGGCTCCCATCTTCATCCTCAGCCACTGGGGCAAACTGCAGTTACCCTGAAGGGCCTGCAGGTGACATGGCGGCCATGAGCTAGATTTATAGCTAACCAGTAGCAGCTTCAGATCCATGGATGAATAACTATGTTATTCATTTATGCAACAAAATTACATTATCGGTAACGAATCTACTGTATGATGTAATGATCAGAATCAGAAACAGGAGTAATAGTTATTGGATAATGCAGTATTGAGATGTATACTGTTATGGAATGTAAGTTTTTGAAGTTTTTGCAGGCTAGCATTGGGTTAATGCTGTGCTAACATTGTAACCTTTCCATACCTGCAGGCATGTGCCAACCCAGTAAGTTGGGCACCGTGGGCGCTGAGCCCTTCTCCGCCAAGCTGCGCTACACAGGCGTGGACGACCTCGACCACCCCAACCTCATCCGGCTGACAGTGACCATGCCCCATATGGATGGTGAGCTCTGAATCCCATCATCTGACTGCTTCATAGCTAATTGACCTCCATCTGTTAGCTTCATAGCTAATTGACTAACATCTGATAGCTTCATAGCTAATTGACTAACATCTGATAGCTTCATAGCTAATTGACCTCCATCTGATAGCTTCATAGCTAATTTGCCAACATCTAATAGCTTCATAGCTAATTGGCCAACGTCTGATAGCTTCATAACTGATTGACAAGCATCTGATAGCATCATAGCTAACTGACCAAAATCTGATAGCATCATAGCTAATTGACATAGCGTAGCTGGCTGTCCTGTTAGGATCTTATGGTACCAGTTCTGCCTGATTGTCCACTTTCTACACTCTTTCCATGTGGGTACACTGTCTTCCATGTGGGTACACTGCTCCCCTGCTCTCCCCCCACCCCCCCAGGTATGCTGCCGGTGATTTCAACACGGTCGCTGTCCAACTTCGAGCTGACACTCAGTCCAGACGGGATCCGGCTTGGCCACCGCTGCTCCAACCTCTTGGACCGCAGCGAGCAAACGACCCGTTATGGCTTCCTGACGAACTCCTCCAGGAATCCCGTGCTGATCGGGGCGACGCTGCCATACCAGTACAGCGCCACCATGAGGGGAGAGGGGGCACTGCGCTTCTACAGGAACCTGGACCTGGAGTCCTGCTTGTGGGAGTTCTCCAGCCACTACGACGTGTCCGAGCTGCTGAGCGCCTGCGGGGGCTCCATCGGCACCGACGGCCAGGTGGGCACCACTGCAGCTGAACACTTCTGAGACATTTCACAAAATAATCCCTTTCTTGGCAAAAAAAAAGAAAGAAATTATCACCAGTTGCCAAGGCAACCTCCCCAGCTACAAGGGAGCTGATGGGCAAGAGTTTTTTTGTAGGGTCCCCCATTGCTATTAAAGGCTACCCGTAAATAAACAACAGTAACAAATAAGTAACCAATAAACTTTCCCGTCTTCATATTTTGTTTTCATATATATTTATTATTTAAAAAAAAAATCTTTTAAGAATATACAGCCCTTATTTTACGTGGTATTTCCCTGCCCCTGTCATTTTATGACGGATTTTTAAGGTGGAATGGAATATCAGCTAAGATGGCTATAACGATATATTCTGGTGCCCATGGCAGCTTTTCAATGATTTCCTTTTTAGTGGAGCGAGAGCTTCTCTTGCACATGTCGTCCTGGGTAGCTTTGGTGAGCAGTATTGATCTATTTCCTACTGAGATTTTGAGGGCCTTTTGTTTGTGATTCTGTGCAAACAGCTCCACAGTAAATTGTACAGTATAATGCTCACTCTATCATCCTGTTCTTTTTCTGTTCTTCTCTGATTATTTCTACTTTTTATGTATTTCATTCTAATGTATTTGTAAGGAATTAAAAACTTCTGGTGAGGAGAATTCCTGTGAGGACGTTGCTAATCAGTACTGTCTGTCCTCTCGACTTGCTGGTAGGTTTTGAATCTGGTCCAATCGTATGTGACTGTTCGGGTTCCTCTACACGTGTCCTACGTGTTCCATTCGCCCGTGGGTGCTGGCAACTGGCAGCACTTCGACCTGCAGTCCGAACTGCGGCTCACATTCGTGTACGACACTGCCATCTTGTGGAAAGATGGCGTCGGCAGCCCCCCGGAGGCGGAGATGCAAGGCAAGTTGGCCCAAACTTAATGGTCACATTATAGAGCAGCGATTGTCATTTGCACATATTTTGACAGAGAAATACCTAATATTGACCCAACACGGAGAGTATCCTGTACACATCCATATAGCACCTATACTGTTTTGTCAGCTGGGAATGTGATCTAGAAACCATGACTTACCTCTGTCACATATTGCAGGGGCTCTGTTCCCAACTAGCATGCGCATCAACGATGAGGGCCGTCTGGTGGTCAACTTTCGGACCGAAGCCCGTTTCCGGGGCTTGTTTGTGCTCTCTCATGCAGGTATACCTCCCTACTTTTGAGTTCCATTCAGACATGAGAAACGAGATTCCTGTGTTTGTATTTACCCTGATGTGTTCCAGCCTCAGATCGATCCTCCATGGTCCTGTGCACGGACCACCCTGGCCTCAGCTTTGCCCTGAGCCTGATCAGGAGTGAAGCCTCCTACAATCATCCCCTGCAGCAGTGGAGCTTCACGTCAGACTTCTCAGTAAGAATGGCCCACATTTTTATATGACATCACTTCCTGTGCTTCCAAGCGACCAACGCTGCCTACATCTGAGTGGTGAAGATTGCAGTAGCTTGTATGCAGATGTTGACGATGACAACACCTCAGAATAGATACATTTGCAAGTAACTTTGGATCTCTGTTTGAATAAAGATCATCAAATCTGGCAGGTGCTGTGTGGTTTATTGTGTTGGGCAACTGTGCCTGTGATCGGAAGTTCATTGGCTCAAATCCCAGTTTCGGCAGAGTGATATCACCTTTGCACCTATAAGCAAGATCCTTCCCTCCGAGTTGCTCTATGGACTGACTGACCCGCTTTCACAAACATACATGTGACCTTGTAGGGTGGAGATTGTCCTCCCTAGAGAGAGAGACCTTGATGCTTGTCTGTTGGTTCTCCTGTGTGTTTCCACGGTTTTAGCAACTAGTGTACATATGTTCGCTTCATAGCTAGATGACCAACATTTAACAACTTTATAGCATACTCATCACGATGTACTTTCAGAAGGATATCTCTTCCTCCCCCAGGTGAGAGACTACTCAGGTACATACACGGTAAGGCTGCTTCCATGTACAGCTGTTCTTGGAGTGGAGTTCACGACCCCCCCTGTCTGTAACCCTCGGGAGCCTGTGACCTTCGACCTGGACATCCGCTTCCAGCAGGTGACCTGGCCGCCTCGCGCCCTTGCAGCTCGATGTATTCGCTGGGTTTGGATCCTCTTGACACTCCCTCTCTCTGTCCGTTCACCACTATTCCATGGGTGACTTCACAGGTGAGTGATCCAGTAGCTGCTGAGTTCAGCCTGAATACACAGATGTTTCTGCTGTCGAAGAGGGTGCTCTGGCTGTCGGATGGGTCCATGGGCTTTGGCCAGGAGAGCGACGTGGCGTTCTCCAAAGGTGATACCGCCGTAGCTCTTAATTGACCGTGGAGCCCGGTTGTGGCTCCCTGGCTGTGCTCCATGACCCCAGTTTGACTCTCTCGCTCACCCAGGTGACGTGATCTATGGCCGCGTGATGGTCGATCCCGTGCAGAACCTAGGCGACTCCTTCATATGCAGTATTGAGAAAGTCTTCCTTTGCACTGGCGCTGATGGCTATGTCCCCAAATTCAACCCCGGAACCTTCGAATTCGGCTGCCTGGCCGACTCCCCGTCCCTCTTGTACAGATTCAAGATCATCGTAAGCTCTGTGCTTCCCGTCCGTAAATCCTTAGGGGCTGAATGTAAATCGTCTTTAGAATGAAACCACAGTGGGTCACATTTTAATCCCAAAGCTACGTCCTGCATCTCAGTACTGACTCATCAGCTACTGCTTCTTGCAGGCGATGCACATATTTTTTAAATCCATCATGTATTGCTGGAGTCTTAATGAGGGCACGCTGGGAGATTTAAGCGTTTTAGCAATTAGCAGATTTTTTTTTCTGTAGCAATTTACACAGAATTCAGTCGAACTTTTGAAAGGCTTCTATTTACCAGTAAGTACTTCCCCTGGGGTACCGGTCATTCCCCATCTGGTATGTAAACTATTAAATCCAGTGCAGATTCCCCTTTGCTTCTTGCAGGTAATTATTATTATTATTTTTTATAATATTATTTTGTAATGATTGTTATTAAATTCCCATTCCAGGACAGAGGTCAGCCTGAGACACAGGCCTGGAGTTTCGGAAGCGTAGACTTCAGCGCTATTTTGGCTGTCGATGACCCTGAAGCTCTGCCATTGGTTAGACAGCCAGGTTCGGACGGCTTCCAGTTGGACTCCTCAGCCCTCTTTCAGGTGTGCACCTCCCACTCTCTCTCTTACACCCTCTTCCTGTCCATTCAAACATGGTAGCATGTTACATTTACTGTACAATTATCTATTTAGCGTGTAGCTTACAAGTGAGAAAAGCTTGTGATTATGGAACAGGGTCACCCAGCATCCCTGGCGGTAACCGTCTTGGTCAAGTACCCAATCGTGATATGATTACTGAGCTGACCATGGGATTGGAACCCATGACCTTCTGGACACAGGCACCGATCTGTAACTCATTTAACTACCCTGCCCATAATCATGATGGTCCAGCATCATTTTTCAGATTTATCATTGTTTTTTTGGAAATAGGCCCCATTCGTGATAAAATTCTAATCACGATTTGACCCGGCTGTATGTTTCCGAGGGCTCAGTAGTTATAACCTCACATCTCCAAGGTTACAGGACCGTATCCCACCTCGTCTTTTTTGCTTGGCCTTCCTCTGGGTAGTTGTGTATTCTCTGTGGTCCAGAATTACTGATCATAGTATGTGTGAGTTCCCTGCAGCAAGTAAGGCATGGCAAAACACAGACACACACACACACACGTATATATACACCTGAGGAAAAAATTAAGAGACCGCTCTATATTTTAAAATAAATCTGCATTTTTAAATCCTGGTTTAATTCTGGTTCTGCTCTCAGAAGGCTACTCTGAGCAGCAGGTTGCTTCCAGGTTCGAAATTTCTAAGACAGCAGTACACAAGACCAAGGTGAAGCAGAAGACACTGGGAATGACCAGAAAGCAGACAGAGGGCAGAAGCGACTGTTAAATAATCTGACAGTTTCCCATGAATCGTAGGATGACATCATGTGACCTTCAAAAAGAATGGAAGACATTAAGCACAGGTGTGAAGTGAAATTTCCTTGCTGCTTAATATTCCACGGTCAACTGTTAGTGGTATTATAACAAAGTAGAAGCAACTGGGAACAGCAGCAACTCAGCCATGAAGTGGTAGGACATGTAAAATCACAGAGCAGGGAAAATGCATGCTGAGGCGCTCAGTGTGCAGAAGTCACCAGCTGTCTACAGTCCTTTAAAGTTTGTGTGGCCTTC
>JAODJX010000039.1:14246385-14257256 GCA_026776945.1 Isichthys henryi | reverse complement strand
GAAACAATCGGGGAATCACACGTGGGAAACCAGGGGGCGTGGCACACGGGAGGAGCGGACGAGTTGAGCATAACAGCGGGAAAATCTGCACTCTGTGTTGCAGACTAGCCCTCCAGGACTGAAACCAATGAACCCTGCCATCCAACAGGTATGGCTCTGATGAAATGCCATTTTTTCTGTGCAGCTGCTGGAAGATACCGTGTATTACTCGACCATGTAGAGTACAAGAGAATCTCCAGGGCTTAATTATGATGAAGTGTGAATTGAGAACAATTCCATTTAAACTGTTAGACATGAAAACTGCGCAGGTGCAGTGAGTCATCACAAACAACTGTAGTCACCTGACCCGTCCCATCAAACTGCCACCCCCCCACAGGTGTCATACTCTGAAAAATGGTACATACCTTGCCTACGTTTTAAACAAACACATTATGCAATCCACACAGAAATCTTGTTCATATGTCTCAGCTCATTTAATCATGCTAATTACTCTGCGACTCCACTTTGATAAATATGTTGAACATAATGAAACCTAAGTTAAACATGTTTAACCTCTTTTTGCTTGCATGTACATGTATGTATTGTCATGGACTCAAGCTTAAAAAATGCACATAAGTCACAGCAGGTAAAAGAGCATCAGGCCCAGTAGAAAGGAATGGGTGGGGTCAAGCCCATAAGAAAAGAGCCGGTGATTTAGACAGGGAGACCCAGCTCACCTGTTCAGGGGGGCTATTTTAAAGTAGTGAATCTGGATGAGTGGCAGCAACTGGTCTGACCACTGCGGGTAACTGTGGGCGGGACTCTGAGGCAGCAGGTCAGCTGATTGGCTGTCCAGAACCCTAGTCTTGATCTCTGACAGGTATTTGCTCTGCATTGAGCCCCGCCCACCTGCCCATGCCATGATACTGTGTGAGTGAAGGTCTGGAGGTGCCACCATGACAGTCCATACACATTTACTGAAAATACAGTCGCCTTCACTGGGATGTTTTGGAAATGGCCAGTGTTAAAATATTGCCAGAGCACACGAGGAACTTGTAACATAGAACTCATATAAACAGGAATGTGGTCCGCACGATAAATACCCCTTTTTCAGAAATTATTATGCATTTTCTTGCATATTTTGTTAAGCTAAGCCATGATTTTTGTTTGTACTTTGTAAAAAATATATGTCATCTTATTTCAGGTATTGAATTGTATGTTTGAGAGAAATTGGGCCATTTTTTTGCAAAATAATTAATTTCTTCAGTTTCTGTTGCTTAATATCTTCTTTCATTTCATATACTTTCATTATGTTAGTATAAGCTTGTCACAAAAATGTCACTTTTTACTACTGAGTAAAACGGATTTCTGTCCCTCTCTTTCAACTCAAAAGAATGTCTCTTGAATCTGCCACCATTGGAAGTTTCAGCTTTTATATAAAGCAGATGTGTGTATCTGATGTTGCTATGGAAATTGGTGTTGCTATGGAGATTGGTGTTGCTATGGAAATTGCCAAGACCTGTTGCCCCATGTCCTGTTACATGCAGTGGATAAACATTTTGCTGAGGGGTCAAAGGTTTAAAAAAGGACAACAAGTAAATAGTTTTTTTTAACCAAAGAAATAAAAAAATACAGTTCTGACAGTCAAATTAGGAAAAAGATCTCCAAGTTTACAGAAGAGCATTTATTTTCTGTGAATAAAACGTAAAAATGCCAGTGGTATTTCATCCAAGCGAAAAGTTACAACGGGAAATATAAAGTCCTTCTATATCATGTTACATATCCATTTTTGTTTATTTGAAACACAATGAGATATATACCATTATATATACCATTATATATACCATTATATATACCATTGTAAATACCATTTATATACCATTTCAATATGTATCTCACCTGGCTTTAATTATGTATAGATATGTAAACACTGTATTTGACTGGTTTTTAACTGTTCAACTTTGTGTGTGTGTGTGTGTGTGTGTGTGTGCAGTGCGTGCGTGTGTGTGAACCTACCTGTAATGTTTTTAGAGACTGTTTATCTTTAAGAAGATACTGAGGAGTCATTTGTATTCTCCACTTTCATTTCAAAACAGTTCTTCTCCACTTGCCCCCCTCCAGTTTTGGCTGTAAGATCGGCTTCTCTGGGAAATCATGTGGTCTGTTCCGCTATTCGGTGACAATGTGCCAGGTTTCGCACTATGAAATTCAGCCGCCAGTGCTGTGGTCTCACACTGGGCCGTCCAGCAGGAGGGAAGCGCTCGGCTTATTTGTGGCAGGTAGGCTCTCTCTGGGGCAGACAGGGTGTCCCTGGCTCTGATCAGCTTCTGCTTGCTGGATGTTTATAAGTAACATTTGATATACTTGCAGGTTTAGTAAAAGGAGTAGAGACTGCAGAAAGACGTTGATTAAAAAGGCATGATAAGACCAAGCCAAAGAACAAGATGAAGTTTGTACTGATCCTCATTGTCAGCCTGACAGCAGTAAGCGCTGAACAGCCATTGTGAGTGTCAAGATCGAGACCTTTTCTCATTTGCGATGGATTGGTGTTTAATGTACATGGGTGGTATAAATCGAAACAGTCAGTAACCTTGATATCTATGATACCCTAGTGGAGAAAAGGGAGGATGTGTATGATTTTCTTGATGACGCATTGTATGACGCCCTGGGGTATCTGCATGGCCCTGGGCATTGTCACCCCAGCCCCTAATCCAGGTCCTGGCCCTTTAAGGACCAGGGTGGCGTCCCAGAAGCTTCAAATGGGGTGGGGGTTAGTGTGGGGGGCACGAATCATCTCAGTTATAGCAATATTCTGCTTTATTTTCACATATTAGTATTCAATAAATTTTCTTGTGTATTTATAAATATACCTGTTTATGTAACAATATTTGTAATATCTAATGTGACATTATTATTATTAATATTATTGTTGTTGTTGATGATGATGATGATGGTGGTAATTTTGAGATAATCCGATTTATGAAATCTGACCCAAAAGCATGCGTGCATTTACACGTGTAATTCAGATGGCTGATCACAGCCCCTAATATCGTTCATCTGGATGTGGACGAGACGGTGACGGTCCAGCTTGACGGTGCCACCACCGATGTCACCTTCAATCTTTACTTTGAGGACGAACTGACCCATAAGCAATTGTCAAGCGTGGAAACAGTGTTACTTAACAGGAACAACGATTACCAGGCAACAGTTAAGCTCAAGGTAAGTACTGTCATATCGTAGTCTGCCAGTTTTTCTGCCTACTAAAATAAACATCGTATACTGTATAGAAACGGACAGAAAATAAATCTCTTATTTTGTTGACGACCAAAACTGCTCAAAAGAACTTTTCTGGATACAAAAATTCCCACACCAATCTCCGTAACAAATATATTTCTGATTCAATGTAGGTAGATTCAAGCAATTATCAGAATTTGAAAAAAAATTTCTATGTCCAACTGGTGGCGGGAAGTAGTATATTTCTAAAGACTTGGAAGGCAAACATCATCCTGTCCTCCAGGAAAGGGTACATCTTCATCCAGACAGATAAACCCATCTACAACCCAGGGGATAACGGTAACGTGCTTAAATGTTTTTATGTGCTGTAAAGTGATAATGTGTCTGACACTTTTAATATATGGCCATATGTAATATAAGAGAACTCAGTGAAGGACTTTGAACTCTTATGTATTCTATATGTTTTATCAAAAAAAAAATCAGTCCATTTCAGAGTCTTCACATTGGACCAATACTTGCTGCCAGCAGATGAAACCATCAACATAAGAATACTGGTGAGTATCTGATACTTGGTCTCCAGGATGTGGAACACGTCATGTCCCCCAGGATGGTACTGAACTTGGCTTTTCCTACAGAATTCCAAAGGCCTGATTATCTACAGCAACCTTGTGCAATCCAGGCAGATCTATGAGCATACGATAGGAATACCTGACGTCGAGCAGTGAGTGACGGATGATTTTGTAACACTGGATTTTGGCATAACAATGAAGTTTGTGAAGGTGCAAATATCATAACTTCTGTGATGTTTTTAGGGCTGGCCACTGGAAAATAATTGCTTGGTTTTCACATTACCCCATGTCCAATTCCAGTGTGGAATTTGAGGTCAAGGAATACGGTATGTCTTCATGCATGGATCTGTAGAAGGTTAATGTGGCATAAGGTTAAACGATTACAGTACTGTATGGTTTGGAGGGGTGGCACTGTTGTCTCACACCTCTGGGACTCGGGTTTGTGTCTCTGTTCTGGCTCTGTGTGTCTGGAGTTTGCATCTTCTCCCCATGTTGGGTTTCCTCCTGGTGCTCTGGTTCCCCCCCCCCAACAGTCCAAAAATGTGTTGAGGTTATTTGGAGCTACCAAATTGCCTGCATGTGTGAGTGACTGGTGTTGTGGCACAGTCCTGGGTTATTCCCTGCATTGCACCCACAGCTTCTGACACAGGGCTTGAGACCCCTGTGACTAGGACAACTGGGTACAGAAGAAGGATTGATGGCGTATGACTCAGTAGAAATGTTTTATGTCGAATTATTTAATTACCTTAACATACCCCATCATGTTCAAGTAAAGCTTTTTATATTCTTTGATTTTGCTTAGTTCTTCCATCATTTGAAGTGACCATAAAGGCCTTTAAGCCTTACTACCTACTCAAGGACCCGTCATTAAAATTCAGCGTATCCGCAAGGTGGGTGTGTCTGACAGTCTGTGATGTTTGAGTTAAAGTGTCCCAGGCTCTTTAATATGCTCCTTACTATGTGGTTTTGCTAATTCTAGGTACACTTATGGAAAAGGTCTTCAAGGCTTAGCCTACATAAGATTTGCACTTGTGGATGGAGAAGGCAACAGGACATATCTGCCTGGTCTTGAAATGCAAAATAAAGTAAGATAATTAAATGAATCGCTGAATTTTATGTAGCAAAAATACAACAAGGTGTTTGGAATACTTGCAATGCCACATATCCTTTTCTGTCATGACAGATTCTGGATGGGAACACAGAAATTACTCTCCACACAGATGAGCTGCGCCACAAAGCAGAAATGCAAAGCATCACAAACATAGAGGGCTATCACCTTTACGTTGCAGTGAGCGCGCTTGAGACTGCAAGTAAGACCCACATAACACAGAGGCAGCACGGTCCATTCATGGGTCATTTTCCCCCAGCTGTAGTTTCCTAATGCAAGACATTGATGCTCCACATTAGTATCCAGTCTTTCCTTAGATATTTGTTTCAAAGCCTGAATTTTCACTTGATCAGCTTAACTTATGAAGCTGAGGGCAGTGTGTGGCTGTAGAGGCTAAATCTCTGCCTACGAAATCGGCCACAGAAATATCGGGCTTCTCTCTAATATAATGGGACTGAATGACGTTCACTCTCTTTAAGAAATTCAACAGCAACCTCTCTTACCAGAACTCATGACGGGTTACTCAATGCACAGAAGATACGAGCACCCTGCTGATATGATGCAATTGATACAATTAGTGTGATGAGTTTGGTACAAGGAAGTAGTTTGTACATCAAACTGCTCACTACAATGTCTGTGGATTATCTTGAGGAACCGGGTCATGATTTCTGGCAGAGATATTACAGTTGAATTTTTCAAATGTCCCATATTTGAGCAAAGCCTGACATTTCCTATGGCTGATATCTTGTAAACAAAGCGACTCCCAGCGAATGATCCAGATGGATATATAGCGCTAAAGCCCCCTACAACATTTTTTTCAGGTTTGAGGTGAATTGCCTCTTTGCACCCAGGCCTCAGCAGATCAACTCCATGCCTGTGGGCCCTTGGGCAAGGTCCTTAACTTCTAGCTCATGGGGCGTTGCACGCTGGCTAGTCCTGTGCTGTGTCCCCCAGTTTGCTTTCACTTGCGTATATGTCTCATGGAGAGCAAGATGAGGCAAAGCAAAAAGAGAAGCCCCCCACACCGATGCCACTCTTCTATTTTGTTTTATGTTCATCGAGCAGATTGCTGCCTGAAAGCTTTGCAGTTTTGTTGTACTTCTATAGCTTGTGAAATAAGACCTTCGCTCTGTTCCAGCCGGAGAGCTTGAGGAGACAGAGGTCTTGGTGAAGATTGTTTCCACACCTTATGTGATTGATTTGTCAAAAACAAAACAATATTTCGTACCTGGGGGCGAGTTCTCCATCTTGGTAATAGTTTGTACCTACGTATCTCATTACACATTCATCCTTTAGTTTCATAGCCAAACATTCCATCCTCTTAATATTAAATTAGGCTACAACAACCTACCCAGACGGAATGGTGGTCCCAAACCCCAAAATGAGTGCCACTGTGGATGTGATGGGCATTACTGATGAGCCCATCAACCTGGAAGCAGCTGGCAATGAGGATGGCGAGGCACAACTGACTTTTAAAGTACCCAAGCAGGCAAAATCTCTGAACATAAAGGTAATATCTGAAGGAAGCTCTCAGCCCGCTAACACATTTTTATTCTAGGAACGTTCACCAAACGTTACGATTAAGGTATGGAAACTTTCAAAGTGTCCAGTTTTCTTGACGTTCCCAGAATACTATTCCACTACTACCACAACTAAGAAAAATAATGTATGGGCAGGGGGTAATACAGTTGCTTTACATCTCATCAAAGGTCATGCGTTTGAAGCTGGATGAGGCATTTCCCATATACACCTACAGCACTGTTATGAAATAATATTTTATAATAAACATCAATTGCGTTAAAAGGATGTTTAGGTAATAATGTTATTGTGCTGACATTGACAGAACCTTAAATGTAAAACATGGAAATAGCGTTACATTGACTTTGAGAAGACCTTGTAATATTGCCTGACGTTCTGATAACGTTGTCTATTAGCTGGGCAGCTGTAACATCTGGCTCCACATTAGTTTGGACCACAGTAACATTAAATTTTGCTTATTCTTGGCCCATGGCAGGTGTTTGCTGAAGGGGAGCGTGGGAAATCTCTCCTTAGCAATGCCCAAATGACAGCTGAGCACATGCGCTCACTGAGTAGCAGTTACCTGAGTGTCGAGGTGCCCCACGTCACCCTGAGGCGGGGCCAGGATATCACTGTGGTCTTCAGAGATATCACTGACTTCAACCGGCCTACACACATCTTCTACATGGTGCAAGAAACTTGTAATATTATGTCATAAGCTGTATTCATGCACACCTGGTCCTTTTAGGGGGAAATGTAGTCACTTCTTCTCATTTCTTTGACACAGATTTTAAGCAAAGGTAAAGTGGTCCAGCTAAGGAGGGTCCAGCGTACAGAGCTGACTACTGTCCGCCTGGCCTTCAGCAATGATCTTGTCCCCTCCTTCCGCATCGTGGCCTATTATTATATAAAGCAGGGAGATAACTGGACGAGGGTGGCCGATTCGGTTTGGGTGGATGCTCAGGATGTCTGTGAAGGCCAGGTAGGTGATCTAAAATTTTAACAGCCACGAGCTGACATCTCTGTTTGACCCCAGATTTGTTCTAAATACCCTCATACATATCCTTTGTGTCTTCAGATAGAAATTCTGCCCTTCAAGCGCAACTACAAACCGTCAGAGATCTTGGACGTGATGGTTCAGACGGACCGTGCGGACAAGGTGGCGCTCGCAGCTGTTGACACTGCAGTGTACATTTTAAACAAGCAGAACAAGCTGACTTCTCGCAAGGTAGCATAGCACCATAGACCTTGATAAGCTGATCTCACAGTCGTTACTACGGAATTCTGCATCTGTCCTGATTTGTTCTGTCTTTGGCATCCAGATGTTTCATTACATGAACTCTTACGACCTTGGTTGTTCAGTGGGAGGGGGAAAAGACCATCTGTCAGTTCTCCTCGATGCTGGCCTTACATTCATCAGCAATGTCCTGCCCATGACCAGCATGAGGCGAGGTGTGAAAGACATTCCGTGATGCAAATAAATATCCGAGATGTTGCCGCATGAGCGTTTATAGAGATAAATGGTCAAAATGGCTAATGGCAGATGATGGTTCACTCCTTCCAGACTTTCGTTGTCCAAAAGAGGAGACACGGCAGAAAAGGTCTACTGAATACTCCAGGCTGGTACTGGACTTAGGTGAGGGGGTGGGGCTCATCCTCTACGTTTACACGTGGGTGTGTGTCGCTACCATGTGGTGGCCGCCTGTCTGAACGCGACTTTTTTGTGCCCCTTGTCTGCAGTGAACAGCTACAAGAAGCGTGAGGAGAAGCTGTGCTGTAGCAATGGGGCGAAGATCCACCCCTTGCGGTACTCCTGTGAGACACGGCACGCCTACACCGCCCACCAGTCCCCTGAGTGCAGACGAGCGTTCCTAAGATGCTGCAATGAGGCCAAAAAGAAAAGAGATGAGCTTCGGAAGACAAAGAGGAGACACAGCATCGCGAGAAGTACTGCATTTCACCCGTTCCACTGAGTATTTGCCGATATCTAAGTGCATTTGACGTCTGATACCAAATAGTCTTTTCAGGGGCTGCATCCATAGAATGACGCGTCTAGGAAGGTTCAACCTTTGTAAGCTGCGTAAGGGTCAAATGGAAAGCGGTGTCAAATGGGACGACCTGGCTGTCACCAGCTGTTCCTGCCTTTGGTTATAGGTTACTGGTGAGTGTGGCTTCAAACTGATCTTAATCAGCTCCATCCTGACGCCATTGTTCATTTCTAGCTGACGGCAATGTGCAGGAGGAACCAGACTACAACAACCTGAACATCTACCTGCGCAGTTTCTTCCCGCAGACGTGGATGTGGATAACTAAGGATGTTGACGCTACTGGGGTTCTCAGGTGAGCCACCATCTCCTCTGAGTCACTTAAGTTTGAAGCCAGGGCTTCCTTTGGCCGTTGGATGTAGATGTGCATGACACAGATCACCAATCAAAGACAGGGACAGTGCTCAACGCTCAGTGCTGTTCTTCAGGCACAGTGTCTCAGTTCCGGACTCCATCACCACCTGGGAAGTACAAGCAATCAGCCTCTCCAAAGCGAAAGGCACGTCTCGCCCACGCAGCTGAGACATCAGTTCTGGCTGGTCCTGCATGAATCAACGTTAATTTCCGCTTGTGTTCCTCCCCAGGCTTCTGTATAGCTGAGCCAAAGCCACTCACGGTCTTCCAGGACTTTTTTGTGTCTCTGAAACTCCCCTATTCAGTGAAGCGAAATGAGCAGCTGGAGATGAAGGCCGTGCTGTATAACTACAGGGAGGAGCCCTTGGAGGTAATTGCTGGGAAATGCTTCTGTTGGAATCTGTCCCTAGTCTCCACCTCGTTACAGCCCTGGTTCTGGAGGGTCGGTTTGGTTTCCAGAATATTCCGCAGTTTCAGTTCATGGTCCTCTCCTGAGTAGGTCATCAAACCTTAAATGTCACATGCATGCTCTCTGATAGCTTTATGTCTGATGATTCTCCACGTGCGACAGAGACAAGGCCAACCCTGAACGTGCTATGGCGCCCTCTGCGAGATCCTGTTGAGCCCATCTCCCCCACCCTCGAGAGAAAACAAATTTTGTCACTTTATATTAAAAACATTTCAGTAGCACGGGGTATCTGGCTGCTAATTAGCATCTGATTCGCAAGCACAAGGGAGGCAGTGAAAAAATAAAACATACGTAATAAATAACTATGATATCACAGAATACAAGCAGAGGCTTTTATTTTGATTTTTGCACCCCCTAATCAATTGGCGCCCTAGGCAATCGTCTATGTCGTCTATAGGCAAAGCTGTACCTGGAGAGAGATGAGGGTGACTTTGTACGTTGCATCATACGTGTGTAGCAGAGTGGTTGATGGTGCACTGCCATGAACAGGTGGAGTAAGCCACAAGAATAACCAACTACAACCCTAGGACTTTCACCCAGGGATATTCATGCAATGACTCTTCTTCTAGCCTAACGCTAGAGGCACACAGGTTTGGTCCCCCAGCAAGCAGAAGCAAAGACGTGATTTCAAATATTTGTTTGAAAGCAATACGTTGAATATGAGCAAGACTTTGGCAGTGAGGTAAACCACACCCCCTTACAAGTCAACTTCTTAAAACAGGACCCTGGATTCTGTACAACAACACACCTCACTCAGACAATTACATACTCATGGGAGGCACAGGAGGGCAAACCACAAAAAATAAAATCAAATAAAAGCAAACCACCCCTGTACAAGGCACACACACACACACACACACATACTCTACAGTGCTGCCATCCAGGCGCAGTGTGAGATGCCAGCATCAGGGCGCCAGTCTCTACATGGTTCAACCTCCCATACCTGATGAAAGACAAAACCACAGGTCAATTTAAGAAGTTAATTATACAAAAGCAATGGAAACACAACTGGTACAAGGCAGATCACCCTCACAGGGGATTTAACAGGACATTAATCAAATTACAGTCCTGACCGCTTCTTGAGTACAATCCAGCAACTAAGCAAAGATAGTAGAACGAAACATCAATTCTCCAAAGTGGATGACGTAATCTCCAGCCAAAGAGGCGTCTGGAACGCGATCAATCTATAAACTATGAAACTATAACAATCTCATAGTTGAAGGTTTCAAAGCAGCACTGTTTGCTGCTAGAAGCTAACATTCAACAAATTCAATTTGGCAATATGAACACTGACTCACAATATGGCAATATGAACACTGACTCATGTTAGATAAACACCTCGTTTAATAGAAATACAGTAAAACCTCAGATTGCAAGTATAATTCATTCGGAAACGTGCTCGTAATCCAAAGCACTCATATATCAAAGCAAATTTTCCCATTAGAAATAATGGAAACTCAGATGATTCGTTCCACAACCCAAAAGTATTCATATAAAAATGATTAATGCAATATGTAAAGTCCATCCATCCATCCATCCATCATCTCCCGCTTAATCCGAGGTCGGGTCGCGGGGGCAGCAGTCTCAGCAGGGAG
>JAODJX010000039.1:14220420-14233201 GCA_026776945.1 Isichthys henryi | reverse complement strand
TACTTTCTTAAACATTCAGGTTTAGGTTCATTAACATTTAGGATTGCCCGAGAGCACTGTAGTTGTTCAATAATAAATTTAATCCTCAAAAATACAACTTGCCTAATAATTGTGCACACCGTATATATGCAATCCCACTATTGTTATGATTGATATTTCCATGAAATGTATAATGAAATACCTGCCACTGCATTTCTAGCTCACAGAGAATGAAGACTGTGTGGGTTTTGAAGCCAAACAGGTGACGCCCATTGGTTTGGTGCAGCCAGCCATGGCTGTCATCTATGACTACTACAACCCTGGTGAGCAGAATGTTCACAGTCACAGTGACACTCACTACCACCGGCTGCCACTAGGGGGCAGCGTGGGCAGTGATGATTCAGCTGTGTGGCCAAAGGGTCTCTGGCCCAGGTCTGAGTAATGACCTCGCTGAGCAAACTAACACTGCCTCATTGAAATATCCACATGTATAAAAAGCTGAGAAGATTAACACATGTGCGTAGTATATAAGAGCCGCTGCTAAGAACAGAAAAGTATAATCATGATTGACTTTGATTCCTTCATCTAGACAGGAGATGCAGCATCTTCTACAGCCCCCCCACAAAGAGCACCATGATCTCCAGACTATGTAAAGATGACGTGTGTGCCTGTGCGGAGGGTATGTTCCGACTCTCTCCACTAGGGGGCTGCAAATCATCTTATCCACTCTGCTCCCAGTAAACAGGCCCAGATTTTTTCTCTTTTTCTCATTTTTGAATATATTATACAAGTTCAAAGCACTTTTTCTTAAATTTACTTCATATTTTAGAAGGAGCACATAAAAGGCTTTTTTTTTCTCTCTCCCTTTCAGGTTACTGCCCGAAAATGAAGGTTACTTACAGTAAAAATATGCAGAGGAACACTCGAATCAGCTACGCCTGTTTCGCTCCCATCGTGGACTATGGTGAGACAAGCTCCTCAGCCCTCATGTATGTTAGCATTTTCATTCTGTGGATCTGTGTTGTTATAAAATGGTAAAGTACAGAAAAATAAGATATGCTATATTAATCTTTTCATGACACATACCTATAGTTACAGCAAAAATGCTCATACTGTCTTCACCCTCCCACATAAGAAGACCTTACTCTTACTGTTTTTGAATTGACTTCTTTCTTCTTCACAGTCTATGTTGTCAAGGTCAACAAATCCAAAGATGATGGGGTCTTTCAGTATTACACCGTGATAATTGACAGTATCCTTCAGTCCGGTGGGTAGCCTCCTACATTCTTCCTATACTTCACTTTTACTCTACTTTCTACTCTCTACTTTTTAGAGCAATCAGATTTCTACTTCACATCCGCCACCTCCTGTCCCAATTTGTGAAAAGCTAATCTGTCACAATACAGACATCTTATACTTTTCATATTGGCTTCCATAAAAATGAACGAGAGACAAAATATTAACAAATTATAAAACAAACCCACGGCCCAAGTCATCTAATGAACAGCATTTATTGTCTAGCTAATAGGATAATTACGGTGATCACACACTTTGAGATAATTCAGGTCTTACAAAACACTTTAAAACAGAAAGGCTCCAGTACTTGGCTAATTAGTCCAGTTCTTATTGTGCTTTTACTGGTTTGTTTCCTTGAAAGACTCATCCAGCCGTTTCACATTAACATTAGTGACACATGCATGATTATAGGAGACTGACCAATCAGCACACAGTGCAAAAGTGAAATCCAGGTCTTTTTAATTGAAATTGTATCTTATAAATCCTGCCTTAACTCATAGTGTCCCCCCTGACATGGATTATCTGACATACCCAATGGCTAATTACTCTCTTTTTTCGATTTAAGGTAAAGATGACTTAATCCTAAATGGAAATATGCGTGAGATGATTCACAGAAAGAGTTGTGACAATTTTAAAATGAAGGATAACGCCAAGTACTTGGTCATGGGTAAAGATGGAACCATCTCCGATGTGCAAGATGCCAATGGAAAGTGAGTTCAGAAGACTGGGCTACAGCCACATAAGTTTACAATTCTTTGTGATCGATATCAAAGCATGTACAATCTGAGACATTTGGGGGACATGATGGAAGAACCAGGAGGTGTGAGTAAAGCATGAACGTTTTTCTGTGTTTCAGTTATCATTACGTCCTTAGCCATGACATGTGGATCGAGGAGATCCCGGAGGAGTCGCGATGCAAGGCCTCAAAGAACCGTAAAGCCTGCCAGCTCCTTCAAGACTTCCTACTGCAGTATGAGTTGAATCAGTGTAGGGACTGATATCGAGATGCATAAGGGCCTAACAAGCCTAATATCTCCGCTAACAGGTCAAATGTAAAATCATTCCTTCGGCTCGCTAAAAGCTACCTTTGTTATACAGCAATACCAGTATAGGCGGGAGTAAATAAACATGCTGCTTCGTTAAGCATTGTGTGCTTTTATTAACGGTCTGAATGCTATAGAGGCTCAGGAGCGGCGTGTCGACAGAATTACGAGAACAAACATTCGCGGTTTGTCATGTCACAGGAGTGGAGCACTGAAATATTACAGATATAAGGACAGTGCTTCAATGAAATGGCAGCTCTTAAATTCATGTAGGGTGTGTGAATGTATGTATTTGTCTGTATATGTATGTATGTGTGTGTGTATATATATACAGGCACACACACACACACACACACACACAAAGACAACTGTAAATAATGAAATATTTAAAAAGAAAAACCCACTTTACTGTTTCCCAGTGCTGGTAATTGTGCAGTGGTTGCCGGAGGGTCTACTGTGGAAATACCAACAGAACAGAGCTAGAAACATGGAGAAACCATTAAATTCTTGACATAATGACCCTCGAGGCGGTAGTGGACCCTCCAGCAACTCCTCGCCATCAAAGACGGTGGATTACAGGTTCTCAGCACGACTGTCTCTGATTTCCAACTAGATTTTTGCCTGAAATCACTCAGTTTTCAGACTGGTTATAATGTCCAAACACTAGCAGAGCTGCTGCTTGTGGAAAACATGTGAGAGAGTGCAGTTACATCACAAACATGCTTGGACGTGCCCTCATCCAGGATCCAGGAAGGGTGCTGGAAGGCCTTCAACCAACGCTAATCATTTTTGAGAGTTTAAAACATTATAAAGTGCACAATGTCCCTGTAATCCGATTACAACCTTAGCAGTTACCGCCCCAAATTACAGTCTCTAGTTTTTAAATGTAGGTCCCCTTGTTTATTTACAAAATAAATGTAATGAGTAATTCATAGATATGACCTTTTATAGTGGGACAACGTCTCAAGAATGTGATAAGTCACACACTGTATGTACAGAGCAAATAATACAAATTAACATGATGCAAAAATGCCAAAAATCAAACATGAAGATGTGTAAGGGGAGAGGTCTCTGCCAGAGGGGCTATTCGTTCATACGCTCAATTGCGCTTCTAGTGGAAACGTCAGACGCCGCTGGAGGCGCGAGTCTTCGTCTCGGCTGAAATCTCGATCCTATGTTGGAGGTGACTAGAGGGCAGTTAGAGAAGTTGGTTCCTTCTGAGCGAATGTGGCTCTTCCGTGATGGGGCTCCTACTGTGCAGCTATCTAACAGAGTTCTTGTGCTTCTCACCTAAAGCTAAAGTCACACACTGTAGCCATTTTTTTCAGCAATCTAGAAAACAGACTAAAACAATTATGAAAACCAGGTGCTAATCCTTATTGTGATATTGAACATTTTTGCACCCCAGCGTAATAATGTACAGTAAGAAAAGTGAGATGCATCTGGGAACTTTTATGATATTGTATCACTATTGTCTGACTTGGGTGTAACCTATTGTTCTTTTATGAAATCTCCTCAACAGAATGTCAGAGGGCTACGTGACTCGGCATGTCTGAAGGGTCACCACTAGCAATAGCAGTATGATGCTATCATCACGACAACCTCTCACCATTCTTTTGAAGGATGGGGAACTCAAAGCTGTTAAAGATGCTTACATTCTACCAAACGTTCTAGTTGCCAGTGCACATGGAGTAAAAAAATGAAAACAATGGAAAGAAAATATTGGCAAATTAATTGTGTTTTCCATGAATCACCCAGTATTAATTCTATGCAGATATGACTGGTAATATTTATGTACATATTGCAGTATGTTACAGTCTCCCCTCAGTGAACCTCGAATTATGTTGTACAACAATCCATTTTGTCATTTTGGCAAACAAATTCGGGTAAAGTCCATTCCTTCCAGTTTATTCCAGGTATATCTTATAGCCAGTGACAGCCAGCAGTGTTACGTACAGGCTTGTGCTTACAGTTTGGCAGGAATACGACGCAACACAACAAACGTCACATAAAAAATTAATTTAGAATGGTAAAGAAATGAAATAAATTAAGAACAATTACCTTCATATTTTTCTTTTCTCAAATTAACACATATGTACATGAACACACACATATGCACATAAAAACAGCAATAAATAATATGCATTTCTCAGAATGCCATTTTACCCCTGCGGGTTAACCCAGACCTGGGTGAAATGCAGAAATGCTATCAGGCTTGTACGATAACAGCCTGCGTCAAAAAAAAAAATGTATGCAGAGCTTCTGAAAACAATTCCATTTACAGGACATACACAAAAATATGTATATAAATATGATATAAAACTAAATGCACAAATGGTGTTGCTGTCATATGCAAGATGGCTTATTGTGGCAGATACATTTTCGATGTGATTAATATTAAAGGAGAGAGAAGCAAAGCGCCATCCCGCCATCATTCTCACATCCCAGAATATGAGGTGAGGGATGAGTTTGCCTCTTTTACCTCCAGAACCTGGACAAACAATCAAATAAATAAAGATATATTCCTGCTGGATGTAAATACATTTGGAAAAACACTGTGCTATGAAAAGACAGAACTCGATACTGCTTCTTGGTTTACACCTGGTAGGGACAGGTGGCCAGAAACTTCTAGAAACACTTTGATGTCAGTTTCCTGGTTCTGCATGGTAGAGAGCCAAGCTAATCATCGCCCAGCCGGTTTACAGCCCCACGTATCCCGTGGGGTGGGGGTCATTCGACTCTTCTTCCCCTTCCGGCAAGAACTGGAGCTCGATCTCTGATGTGGAACACGGGGAAGGAAAAATAGGAAGGGATGCTGCTGTTCTGCTGCAAGAATCCATTACTGCAGGAAGGGGCGGGGCTCTTCTACTGCAGGAAGGGGCGGGGCTCTTCTACTGCAGGAAGGGGCGGGGCTCTTCTACTGCAGGAAGGGGGCGGGGCTCCTGAATTGCAGGAAGGGGCAGGGCACCTCTACTGTAGGAAGGGGCGGGGCTCCTCTACTGCAGGAAAGGTGGAGCTCCTCTTCTGCAGGAAGGATGGGGCTCCTCTACTGCAGATAGCGGTAGACCTTGAAGCAGTGGTTCCCCGAGTCTGCAACCACCACATGCCCGTCCGACGTGAGGGCCAGGCCCTGGGGCCCGTACAGGGGGTCCGCGCTCGTGTTGATGTAGGACAGGAAGGAACCTGAGCTGTCGAACACCTGAACACAGACAGTACCCTCTCATTTACTGTTATCATTTGGTTTTGAAACTACTTCTGACAGAATTAGTTGCACCAGTTGCAAGTTACCAGACTCTTATAAAATGCATAAACTCTTTGTTTTCCAGCCTCAGAAAAATATAAAGCATTTAGATCTAAAACATACAGTACTTATTTAAAAAAATCTACACGTCCCGTAACGATCTATTTTAGTTAAGATAAAAACAATATGGTACTCACTAATATCACTGTAATCATCAATGAGTCTATTATCACAGATATCTAGCATTTAATGTATCTATGCCATTAAAAATATACATACAAATATCATTTCATTTTCTGTAGCCACTAGTCCTATTCAGGTTCACAGAAGCAAGCGAGAGCAACCCAGGATGGGGTAACTCCAATTAACCTCACCATGTTTTTGGACTGTAGGGTGGAACCAGAGCACATGCAGGAAACCCCATGATGACAAAGGGAGAAGATGCAAACTCCACACATGGAGCCTTGGCAGGGACTCAAACCCTTGTCCCAGATGTGTGAGACAACAGTGCAAACTGCTGGACCACTGTGCCACCCCATATGTATGAATGTGGAAAAATAAAAATATGAAATATAAATGCTCTGTGTATGTGTACAATATGTCACTCAGAGCAAAGCTAACAAATAGTTAACTGCCATATTTTATTATATTTTATGTATTTGGGTAATAAAGGCGACTGGGGGATGTGAAATAAAAAAATAATAAATAATGCAGAATGTAAATTAAATATAGCTGGTTTGAAAGGGCAAATTTAGCTCTGAAAATCTAAGTCAAGTAACTAAGAGAAACATCACAGCTCACTGCTACATACCAGCATTTCCTCTAAAATCAAGGGCACTCTGTCTTTGCTAAAATTCTGGAAGTTTTGACTCATTACTTCATTACCAGGACAGCACCCATCATCTCGTTGCTTTGGAGCAAATACAGACATGCCCCTGTTTCTTATCTTCCCACGGCAGCAGACATTTTCTGCATAGAATATTCTGTAACACCCTCCGTAGGTCAATGTTTAGCTGCTTATTGTGACATACACATCAACTGCAGGCGAGGATGCATTTGCTTATGGAGTTTCTGGGCTCCCGTTTATGCATTAAGCATGCTACTATACCAAGGAGAAAAGATAAATAAAAATACCTAATTTGGAAAAGCACATAGGAGTTCTTTGGGCTTCCTGTATTGTTCCCTGTGAAAGGGGAGTTTGGGATCAAAGTTCAGGGTCATCCATTATTCCTGCATCCTGGAGCAGTTTTTGGGGAAAAGCGTGATATCCCTCAGAGACATGGGATTTGAACCAGCAACCTTCTGGACACAGAAACTTACCAAAAACCCACCGAGCTGCTGTCATGACTTCAATAGGGAGCAACTATTTTCCTCAGCATGACGGTACGTCATCAGAAGAAAAAGCAACTTCACAGAACAGGCAGTGAAATCACCGTGAAATATCAGACAGTCTGTCACAGCTCACCTGTATTCTGCTGTTGCCCCAGTCTGCGACAATGATGTTCCCGTTGCCATCGACTGCTACACCTGTGGGGGCATTGAATTGCCCATTGCCCTCGCCGTGGGAACCAAACTTGAAAAGGAACTCCCCGTCAGCACTGAACACCTGGCAAATCAAGACTGGTGAGTCAGGCACATTACATTTCATTAAGAAATCATAATCTCACTATTTCATATTCATATGTTCTATATAAAGAAGCAAGAACAGCAGGTGTAGGATAATAACTTTAACTTTTACGAACAATGATGTATGTAATTCAAATGAGTCACCATCTTTACCTTAACAGAGTGATTGTGAAAGTCTGTTACCACTATTTCATTCTTGTTGTTTACTGCTACGAAATGTGGACCTGGGGGGAAAATGAGGAAGGACAGTGGAGGGAAGGGAGGGAGAGATTTATAGGTGTGACACAACTGGATGAGAGCCAGTGTCCGATTGGCTTTCTTTACCTGTCTACCACTGAACTTACAGCTCGTTATCCTGGGCAGGGTAACGGGGTTAAATGGATTACCCATATTTAATACGCATCCTGCACATCTACATATGTGGCACATGTGAGGTTGGGGCAGAGAACACCCTGGAGTAGTTGGGGGTAAAGGATAAGATTGATCCACCAACATTAAGATTTAAACCCACAACCTTCTGGATGTTGGCACACACCCCTAACCCACAGAGCCATACACCACACCCACATGTTAACTGAATTGCTTTTCTGAGGCATCTTCATATCTGCAGTGTCTGACTTTGTGTCCATTGCCAGAAGGCTACAGGGTCAAATCCCATGTCTGGCAAAGTGATTTCACCATTGGGTCCTTTAACTGCTTCAGCGATGTTGCATAAATGATTGATTCTGTGCACAGAACCTAAGCCTCTCTCCCATTTGTATATGAATGTCTCATAGGAGAATAAGATGGATATACAAAAATGAAACGATTCATTTTTACTTGAACAAATGGCAAAATAAACTATCATCATCATTTGCAGTTTAAGTACCAGTAGTCCTTATAACCTTTTCCATAAAGAAACTGCACTGCAGGGGGCGCTGTGTGGCATCACACAGCAGTGACACTGTGGTGGGACGGCAACTATCATTCACAGTACTTACTAAAGACAGGGCCCGACTTCCCAGGCTTGTGCTCTGCCGGAGTGTTCACAACACCTTTTTCTAAAAGAAAGAAAAAATGTTAAACGTGCTTAATAGAAAAATGGATTTTATACACAAAGACTTCAGTGGCATAGTCCTCACTTTCTCAGTATTAATTGCTGAGAACGAAGTTCTAAGATTAGCTCTGTTAATTGCATAAGACCCCGCAATCCACCTGTACAATTCTGTTGTGATCCAGATTAACCTAGAGCAGTGTTTCCCAACCTGGTCCTCTTGGACCCACAGATGGTCCACGTTTTTGCTCACCTGGGAGCTGGGAAGGAGCAAAAACATGGACTGCCTGCAGGTCCCAGAGGAAGAGATTGCGAATCACTGACCTAGAGGAACAATGAGGGCATATCTGGTATCTGCATGTGTGACAGGCTACCAGCCAGCGAGAGCCTGTGCTGATGGTAACCTGGATTAAGGAATCTGCAGCATGTTTAAAGGCAGAAGCCACAATCTGCCTGCCCAGCTAAAAGGGCCCACTGACCATAATGCACAGAGAACACCACAGCGCAGACCACAGAAGCGAAACATTAGCAAATGTGACAAGCACTTAAAACAGGGAGGGGTCACTCCTTCTCAAATGTCAGAGCCCTTTCCCACTAACTGATGTAATAATAGTCATTGCATCATTTTTCTTTAACCACACTGACAGCCAGCTATGTGCACATGGCCTGGTAAAGCCAAAGGCTGAGTCCCCGTCAGGAGCAGCTACTGCAATCATTAGTATGTATGTGAGGAGGAAGGGGGGAATATTATGAAGTCAGCTAAAGCACTAAATAACCAGCGTGGTGCCTGGGGGGGATCAAATGTCCCCACATTGTGATAAAAACCTGTTATTTTGACGTTGTGGGAAGCACAATGAGGGGAAACTCAATTTTATAAAAATCTGAGACTGCAATCAAAAAATTAAAAATGTCAAAAGGACTGTTATCTTGTTTGGTTACTTATGGTTAAGATTAGGGTCGGGGGGGGGGGGGGTCAGGTTTTTCTTGTTGGTATTAGAGTTATGCCCATGGAAATTAATGGAAAGTCGGCAGTACCCACAAATAAATGAGAACAAATGTGTGTGTGTGTGTGTGTGTGTGTGTGTGTGTGTGTGTGTGTGCATGTGTGGATTAGGTTTATATTACTCAGTGGGGACCAAATGGCCTCCACAATGTAATGAAAACCTTTTTTTTTGATGTTGTGGGAACCATTTTTCAGGTGTGTGTGTGTGTGTGTTTCCTTCCACAGCCGAAAGACACAAGATTATACTAAACAGCGTTTCTAAATTGCCCATAGTCACGGCCCTGCTTCCTGGGACAGGTTCCAGGTTCCCGCTCGAAAGATGGCTATTCACCTAATCATAAGGTGACATTTTATATTCCTGAGCAAGCTGGCAGATAAAAAAAAGGATAATGGAAGGCTAGTTCTCGTTCAACAACCAGTAACCATTCTGGTATAAAATCCTGGAGCCAGGCCCAGATCCTGCTGCCGCCGGTGGGTGTGATCCTCTCGGAATGGCATACCCTGTTCCACATGGAAACGTCCGGCTCGGCTCTTTGAATTTCCTTAAAGCTCATAAGCTCACATCTTCTATTTTTACTGCTTTCACTTATTAACACATTACTCAGGACCAACAGGAAAAGAATGATGCAATTTTAGCAGATCCTGGCTTACCAGATAATTTTGGTAATTTTCCCATCATTTCTGTGTCATGTAAAGCCCATCCCAAATTAATCACCAGCCAAAAAAGACATCCAAGTATGAGTGAATGTGATTAATTTTTGTATTTTTAAATATAGTTTAAAAAGTATGAGCAGGGAGGATTGTAGCAGCAGTTCCTCTGGATTAGTATAGGTGAGTAGAATTCACAGAAAATGCAAAACAGTTACGGTAAAGATCTTTAATATGAGATATTTCTTGTTAAACGCGGCAGGAGATATGAGTATAAAAGCACATACCTGTAAACTGCCTATCTGAGGTTCCTCTGGCTCCAAACTTGGTTACCAGCTTCCCGTTGGCCTGGAAGATGAAGACGCAGCAGGCCTTGTTGTCGACGGTGATGATGTGGCCATTGCGGTCCACAGCCACGCCCTTGGGACCCATCAGCCGGCCCGCTCCGATTTTATTCTGCAAAGAAAGGGTGCCGTTAAGCATGGCTGCAAAGCAATCTCACCTCGGACCGTGAGAGGGTGTGTCCTTGCCTGACCTTGAACTTCCCGTCGGACGTGAAGATGCTGACCCATCTGTTATCGTAGTCGGCCACAATGATGTCACCATTGGTGTCCACGGTGACACCCGTTGGCCGCTGCAGCTGCCCGGGGGACCGGCCTCTGACCCCAAACCTGAGTTTGAACTGGCCGTCGTTGGAGAACACCTGGAAAAAGTGAGCGGGGTCAGCCGGCTCCCACACAGTCGTGGCCAATCAGACAAGTAATCCATCATCAATGGAGATGCTTTGGAGAGCTCTGTGCTGCAGAGCAGAATGTCAGCAGGAAAGCCTTGCCTGGATGCACTGGTTGTTACTGTCAGCCACCACCACCCTGCCATTGCTGGAGGTTGAGATGCCTTGCAGGTTGGTGAATTCCCCCTTATCTCTCCCTCGACCTCCTGCGAGACAGAGCAGAAAGGCCATGGTGGCAAATACACCAAAGAAATCATACAATTTTTAGGATACTCAGCTCTAAAGTAACCCCTAATACATTGCTTTTACTATCGATGGTCGGAAGGTTTTACCATTACCACCCACCCCCTGAATCGACAGCTACACCATCTTACAAAATAGTGGAGGGGTGGGGAGCCCTGCCTCAAATAGCCCCGGGGCCTCTGATGGCAGTATTGTGCCTCTGTATGGTCACCATTTATGTTGCTGAAATAAATATGCTGTTGCACGACCTGTTCTTTCCTTTCATGTCCCTTCGAGCCGGGCAGAGTGCCAGCAGTGTTCCTTGGCAGTCTCGAGTGGAGTTTCAAGTGGGTTCAAAAGAAAATAAGAAGATATCATCTTGTCCATCTTCTTCTTAGAATAAAATCAGAGCGAGCGTGACAAGACCTGGCCCCCCACCCTGCGACTAATAACAACACTCATATCAGCACCTGATTAATCGGTAAGAAGGCCGCGCATCTTTGACGAGTGATAAATGCTGAAGGAGAATGAGGAGCCATGAGGAGGCATGAGGAGGTATGAGGAGGCATGAGGAGGTATGAGGAGGCATGAGGAGACTTGAGGAGGCATGAGGAGATATGAGGAGACTTGAGGAGGCATGAGGAGGTATGAGGAGGCTTGAAGAGACTTGAGGAGGCATGAGGAGATATGAGGAGACATGAGGAGGCATGAGGAGGTATGAGGAGACGTGAGGAGCATGAGGAGAAGGAGACGAAGAGAATGAAGCGACATGGTGGATCATGAGAAGCATGAGGAAGAATAAAGATGCATGAGGGGCATGAGGAGGTATGAGGAGCAGGAGGAGACATCAAGAGTAATGAGGAGGCATGAGGAGGCGTGTAGACTGTGAGGAGGCATAAGACTATATGAGGAGCTATATGGCATATCAGAAAGCATAAGGTATGAGGAGGCAGGAGGAGCATGAGAAAGTATGAGGAGGCATGTAGGGGCATGAGGAGGCACAGTGTGACTCACCCACTCTGTAGATGAGCTCGTCTTCGATGGGGTTCTCCTTTTTCTTGCTGGTGCTGTACATGCTGGAGGGCCGGCGCACCGCCTTTTGCCGCACGTGGCCCCCACCGCCGCCGCTGGGAGACTTGACACGCCGTTTGACGTCGTCAGGCGACGCTGGGATATCGGAGGGCTTGACAGCGCGCAGCCGGAAGGGGCTACCTCGCACGGGCCGCCTGTACAGCAGCAACGAGAAGGAGAACTCGCCCTCGGAGCGCAGCGTATACGCCACCTCATACGTGCCGTTGCGGTTGTCCAGCACGTCAGCCTGTACACGCACTCCATCTGGCCCCTGCAACTCCACCCGTAATTCTGCATTGCCTGTTCGCACCAACTCGCCATCCTTATCCTTAGTCGTCACGGTGACTGTCACTGGCTGGCCCACCACAGCGTGACGTAGCCCCTCGCCCGCCGCCACGCTGGTGTGGCTCACGGCACTAGTGGTGAGCACCACACCCAGGTTCTGGATAGAGCGCCGGACGCCCTCTGTCTCCACCTGAGGGAGAGAAATGCATGCAACCATGGAAATGCACCTCTGCTCTTCTGCCAGCCATAGCCAATGAACAACACTGTACCATGCACAGACAGAAGTGTGACAAGTACCACAAACACTGATTGGGAATTTGACCTTGAAACTAAGTCTTTTCATGGGAATTTAACTTATTTTACATATAGAATTAGCTACTGATAATCGTGATGTCTAAATGCAATCAGGATGATGTGCTATGATATAACCAAAGAGTCAAGATGTATGATTCAAGCAAAAGCTGTTCCTGTATTCACAGAGCAGTACTTTGACAGATTACTGTGATTACTGACTGGCAATGTGACCCGTTCCTGTATTCACAGAGCAGTACTTTGACAGATTACTGTGATTACTGACTGGCAATGTGACCCGTTCCTGTATTCA
>JAODJX010000039.1:14190374-14204917 GCA_026776945.1 Isichthys henryi | reverse complement strand
CTGCTAGCTGTGCCCCGCCCACCTGCTCCAGACACTCCCGTAAAGGCCTGGGGTGGGACCCACCGGGTGGAACCCACCCACAATGTCACTATCTCTTCAAACTCGGGGGGGCAAAACAAGAAAATTGCGTGCGAGATAAATGAAAACAACACCCTGCATTGTAATATTTCAGCTATAAATCATACCCATGCTTAAAAAATGAAACAATATGACAAGGTGTGTATTCAGTAATTCTCCTTACTGAAGAAACATTACATGTGTCCTGAAGATACAACAATCCTCCACGGACCAGACAGCAAGTGTGTCTCCCTCTCCTGATGCTAATCGCACACCAGGAGTCCGAATCCTGCTTACCTGCTCCACACAGGTCATACGGTGGGTGTGGAGGTCTGGTCAGACACAGAGCTGGGGGGGGGGCACAGAGACAGACCATGAACCGGTGGACTGACCAGCCCGTTAGAGGATGTAGCTGTCATTTTTCAACCAAATAACACATGCAGGAAACGCCCAGCCCCAGCACTGGGGTGAGCGTGCATGCAGACAGCACCCGAAAGAGTCCCAGGACAGGTGACAGCAATGCTGCACGATGCCACTCTCACCCAGATCCATCTGCCCCTGATCACGGTCTACACATGCACAAGACCCTGAAGCCAGTAACTGCCCGTCTATTACTCATCCTCCCAATTGGGACTTATGCAGACAATGCTGAGCAGAGGAGAAGTGGAAGCCGGCTGGAGCTCATCTGGAAAAGATGCATTTCCATGTACTCACGTGAGGCTGGGGCAGGAGCTAGCGGAGCGGGGGCGCCCACGCGCCGCGCAGACGGCCCTGCATCGTCAACGCCCAGCGGTCACAGAAGAAAGGAACGTGGGCAGGATGGAGCGGAGGAAATAAAGGGCTGGGCGTGTGTGTCTGCGCACAGCAGGGGCGCGGGAAAGAGAGAGAGGGAGGGAGAGACGCTACCACCGCATTGGCCGGCCTGCACAGTGGGAGTGGCCTCGGTATCCAATGCCGTCGGGGAGATGCAGAGCAAACGCGGCACAGCACCCCTGGCACCGACGGCGCGTCTGCACAGAAACCCTGATGCAGCGGGGGAGGGGGGGGGACGAGGAGTTAAGCGGGGGTTAGCGGTTATCCCGCCTTAGGGGCTGATGCACACTCCTTTGTGAAGAATGGGCAAGGCTGGCAGCGGCTGATTGGGAGCAGAAGATGCCACATGCGCAGCTTAGAGCGAATCCGAAAATCTGTGATGCGACTAGAAATGTGGGGTCCTTTCTGCATATATTTATCCCATAGGAAGAGAAATTAAGACAGTAACAGACTGCAAAGCCCCTTTTGTTATGGGGCAGCTGGTCCCTCCAAAGACAGGATCCTCATTATTATGCTTCACGGGCAGAGGAAGGAAGCTAGAGATGAAAGGAGAAAAAAGAGGGAAAGCAGGCGTGGAGGTGGGAGCAGAGAACAGAGCCCAGATAGGAGAAGGCAGACGGTCTGACTGAGAGGGGAAGACAGAGAGGATGAGAGGACAGGGCAGATTGCAGCCCTCGTCAGGCCTAAATGCTGTACATTCAGAGAGATAACAATATCGATAGGGCTGGAATGGATAAACGGAATTTTCCACGCACTATAGTACAGATGGAGAACACGAGCGTTTAATCCAGCGGGATGGCAAGAATGTGGATGAGGCAGGCGGGCGGCTGCGGGAGGGGCTTGATTGTGAAAGGATGAGGTTGCCATGGAGACCGTATCCAGCACAGCAGAGCCCAGACAGCAGAAGGAGATTCACTCACCGAGCGTCAGCATCTTTTAAAAAACAATACTTATCGGTCTCAGTGGACATCATTTAATCAGCTCTTGGTACATTCCTGCATAGCATCCACTTGGAAACTATTTTAAACCATTATTTAACCCTTGTACTGTACAGATATTTTATTTTTTACATCAGAAATGTGAAAAAATGTGTGATATAAACTATAAAAATAAGAGCAGTTGGGGAAACCCTTCATATTCAGGCAATGCCTGCTGTAAATGAATCATTTAATTTTTTATTGGAATAAAATAAAGCAGAAGGGAAGAATTAATATATGCAGATTGATCATAAGATGAAAGTAACTTGAAAGCCCTGCTGTATTTAAGTGCACAGGGAAATCACTGTATGTAAGCGCATGTAGACCAACTCCAAAAATTTAAGGTGATGATTACTCTCAGAGTGTGAGCTTCAGGAAAGGCACACTATGCTACAAAAGCTACAAATTCATTATTTAATACTTGTAGAAAAAATTAGAATTTTAAAAGAAAAATATATTTGACTAGAGTCCATTATCGGGGAAAATACATTGCAGATTTTATATTACACTAATGACTTTTAATTGCTGCATCCCATTACTACACATTAAACACATTCATAAACAGCTAATCAAAGAAAGCACATGACCAAAGTATAGTGCCAAACTGAGCCTTACAGGCGTTTGATATCATAGAAGGTACTGGACAGTTGAGCACAACGAATTACTCATTACGAATTACTCATTTCAGAAAGTTCTGTCACAATGAGAGTGACGGGTATTTCTCAGGCAATGGCAGGAGGAGAGGAGCCATGAGTGACAGAGACCATGACGGACATAAGGGGAGCAAAGGGGGAAATGGAGGAGCACAAGGGGACACATGGGGGGGATCAGGGGGAGCAGAGGCAGAGTAAGGGGGAGCATAGAGGGCACACAGGGAGGAGTACAGGGGGAGCAGAGGGGGAACATAGGAGCAGCAAAGGGGCACATGGAGGAGCACAGAGGGCACACAGGGGAGCAAAGAGAGAGTACAGGGTGCACACAAGGGGAGCACAGGGAGAACACAGGGGGAGCAATGGTGCACACAGGAGAGCACAGGGGGTATACAAGAGGAGTACAGGGGAATAAAGAGGGCTCATGGAGGAGCACAATGGGAGTATAGGAGGAGCCCAGGGAGCACACAGGAAGCACAGGATGAGCACGAGGGGTGTAAGGGGAGTACAGGGAGCACACAGGATGAGCATAGCAGGCAAATGGGGGAGCACAGGAGGAGTATAGAGGGCACACAGGAGGAGCACCGGGTGCATATTATAGGATCACAGGGGGCACACATGGGGAGTACAGGGGGAGCACAGGGGGCACACATGGGGAGTACATGGAGAGCACAGAGGGCACAGAGTGCAGCATAGGGAGAGCGCAGGGGGCACACAGGAGTACAGGGAGAGCACAGAGGGCACACAGAGGTGAGCACAAGAGGAGCAAAGGGGGGGCATGTAGCGGAGCACAAGGGAAGTACGAGAGGAACAAATGGGGCACACTGGGAGCATAGGAGGAGTACAGAGAGAGCACTGGAGAAGTACAGGGGGAGGACATGAAGAGCACAGCAAGTTTTCAGGATTTACCCTGTGGTCGTGGTTCTTAAATTACACAAGAAGTCTAATCTACTCATAATTCCTGCATTTCTTGTTTAACCAATAGGAGCAGAATAAGGAAATGCTTGTTGTAGAATCACAATCCCCATTGAAATAGCCTGCCCTTTATCGTTCCGTGTTTAGGGTTTACATTCACACTGGATGGAAATCGTGTGTGACTAACTGTCAGCTCCTACCTTCTCGGAGATTTAAGCCACACTCACGTACACACACTCAACTCCAAGCGCTTTGATACCAGATTAGCGCTTCTCCTCCCCAGCAAAGTGTGGCATCGCCCTAGGACAAGGACTACAGGCATGCTTCCTGTTATCTCCTCACAGCAGAAGACCCTGCTTAATCCCGTAGGCTCTTCTCCGCACTACAACCTTGAAGTGCCGTGCAATCCACTGGAGGGGGGGTGGAGGCGGTGGAGGGCAGTCACTGTAACACTGACCCAGATCAGTCTATCATGCCTCTTTGGATGCATCTAATATCTGTAAGGTTTTGTCTTTATTTAATATAAGATAATAGATTTAATACATCCACTGGTGCGTCCAACAATCCACAGACATGCATTCGGGCAAATGGACACAAACTTGCTGCAGAAGGTGATTATACAGCGGCACATGACAGTCATTAAGTCACATGCAATTTAGGGCTACTAATGTAGGGTAGGGCTACTTGATGCAGGGTACCTGCATGCTTTTGGGGCTGGGTTACGCATCGTTCTATTTGACTAGCTGGCACTTATTTACTAAATGCTGGTGAGGTCTACAGAGTTGCTGCTGTTTTCTGCTTCAACACTTGACTGTGCGTGGTATGAACTTTTGACTGAATTAATAGGTGAATTGAGGTATTGTGTGATTAGATTGACTATTAATAGTTAAATGAGTCAGTGAGATGTAATTTGCTATTTTGTACTATTACTTGCATATGTGTCATTTTAGGTTTTATTTAGTTCCTAGTGAAGATGATAATTTGTGTCTTAACTGGAAACAGTTGTTGTGAATGAGTCCTCTCACTGAATGTGATTTTTCTTTCAGATATTGTGTAACCATGCCTACACTAGGGCCCATTGCCTGTCTGTAAACTGTGTGAATTTCTTAAACTGATAAAGTGCGCCCCCTCCTGGTCATTGTTCATTATAACACATAGTGTGGATTGTAAAACCACAGCCTTGGGTTGTGACTTCAGTACAATTTGGTCAAATCAATCTAAAACGACACGACAGATTCCTTGAACCATAATTATTCTGGCTGCATTACTCAGGTGTCATTCCTCATTGTGATCAATAGCATTTTTCTGTTTTAAACTTTGTATTACAAAATGTTTTTGAGAACTATGGTTTATAAAAAGGTCATAATAACAGGAGAATTCCTCTATACATCACAAATGACTACTACTAGAAAAATGGGAAGGAAGACACGCATAGGAGATGAAGATGTTTTTGTGATTAATTAACCATGAGATCTGAGAAATTCTGAATTTTGAATCCTCACTTTTGTGTACCTCTACTCTCCTTTCAAATCGTTTAAACCCAAAAATACCACAGAGATGTCAGCAGCCTGAGACAGCAGATCTGCATGTTCGACACTGAAATAGGTCATGAAGGTGGAACATGTTGGACAGCCTACAAGGGGATATTCAGCATTTGTAGGTTTTGTTTGTGGTTTTAAAGATTCATTTTCCCAAGTTCTAGAATAGAAGATGGCTGGGAGGGTTGGAAGAAAGTGAAGAGTACCACAAACTTAAATAATTATTTGCATATTTGGCATATCTCCTGTTCACGGCAACCAGAAGGCACATAGTGTAGAGCAGTGGTGTCAAACTGCAGTCCTGGGGGGCCGGAACCCTGTGTAGCTTAGCTTGTTCCCAGTTGCACCAAAAATTTATCAGCTCAAGAACTGTGTGGTAATTAACACAAGGAGGCGCAAGGAGTTGAATCAGGTGTGTTAAATGAGAGGAAACCCAAAAATGTGCAGGACTCCAGCCTTTCAGGACTGGAGTTTGATACCCCTGGTGTACAGAGTATTTTTGCCAAAAGTGTGCTTGGTCAGGGATAGTGAGCAGTTAGAGGCTTCACTTACATATTTAACAGATATTTTTACCCAAAGTGACATTTATTTATGAGAGAAAGCCAGGTCAGCCAGTGCCTGGAGCAATTGAGATTTAAGGGCCTTGCTCAGGGGATTAACAGTGAAATCACTCTGCTGACTTGGGTATTTGAACCAATGACCTTCCAATTACACACTTTACGCCACTTATATAGTAAATTAATTCAGCTGGCAGATTAGGAGGCTGGAACTCTCCTTTTGTGAGAGGTGATTGAGTGGTTCTCTGGACTGAGCTGGTGTGACTTTGCAGGGCACGACCCTCCTTTGATCTGGAGCGCGATACCAGATCATTGTAGTGAGGTGCTCACTCCCCACTGATGACTGCAGTGTATGCAGTCTAATACTCCCACCACCACTTTGGTATGACTATTCCATTAGCCTCGGTCACTAGCCCATTATTTATGGACAGATGACTTGTAGAGAGAATTCCAAAGTACTCTGGCCATCCTAACTGTAAGAATTTGACCATAACCTGTCACTCATCGTCCGTTGCTGCTGCATCTCCAACGTTGTCCTTTTTCGGTTTTGTGGTACGTGTACTGTTCTCCACCTCTGTGTGTGTCGCTCCTCTTCTACATGTTTCCAGAAAGGCTCCTGGGCGGTGATCACGCTGACAGGGTGTTACGCTTACCGGTGCATTCTCCTGTAAGCCTCATGAAATACATCAGCATGCTCTGGCATTGGATGGGTCAGCTCTGTGGGGTGGGATTCAGAAGGTTGCCTGTTCAAATCCCTGGGTCAGCAGAGAGATTCCACCATTGGACCCTTGAGCAAGGCCTTTAACCTCAATTAATCCAGAGACTGGCTGACCTTACTGTCTCCTCTGCCCCACTTTCATGAGGTGGCTTCCTGGGATGCTTTTCCAACTGTCCTGAAGGAGCTCCTACGTGATGTAGGTAGGAGGCAGTTAACTCATTAATAATTATTGATCACTGCTGGACATTCCTGAAATAAAATAATAGGAATACAAAACTATGAAAAAGCTGACGGCTAACAGTTAGCCATAATGAAAGTGCCAAATAAGTAATAAACAGAAAAGCTGAACGATTAGTAGCTTGCGGCAGCTGATGGTGTTTATACACACACCTGTGCTTCTCTGTGCGCGTCTATCAGTGCGCCGCACTTTCAGCAAGTGCTGTTAGACTCATTCATCTTACAAGATGTGGTTTATAAAAGTCCAGCAAACCAAGAAGCAGCGAAAATGAAGCAAAAATTAAAAAGGGAGATAAACTGCTCTCTTAAAATATACATGGCTTTTTATACCACCATCCCCCTCCCCAACCCCCACTTTTGATTATACGCTTCCTGTTGATAATCCTTGCAATCCACTCAGGCACTATCTAGGCTGCCCTATGAGCCGGGCTATATTTGGCTGGATTAGGACCCCTTACTGCTTGTGACGTATGTGGAAGCCATTTTTTTTTTTTCAAATAATCAAACAAAATACAAGGTATGTCCAAGTCAGTAATGACCTCTTGTCTCCAAGTGCACTGCCTGCAGCAGTAACAAATAAGAGCAGTGATGAAGAATCCTTCAAACTTCAACAGTAATACAAATATTTAATTGGCAGTTGAGATATGTTTAAAAAAGAATCCAGCATCAACATCGTGATACATTTAGTTTGGCCATTTAACAGAATGAACACTTATAAATACTTTTCATGAAAACTATTCATGGCAGTTGTGGGTCGTTAAATGGCAGTTACCATCTTCTCCAGCTCCCCAACCCAGTCACACGGAGACTCCTCTTCAAAGTCCCTGTAAACATACACTTCTTAAATCACTGCCATATACTCCTGTAGTGTGACAAGAAATTGCAGCAGCAAACAGAGATATAGCCTCAAAAATAATTGATTGAATTTTTTGTCCAGTGAACAACATGTCCACTGAATCTAGATAAGCCACTTCAGATATGTATGTCGACGGTCTTTATTTAGAGCTCCACCCTGTGGTCGAAAGGTAATAACACGACTTGGCATCAATCTGTGCGATGAATCACAAGGCATGACCTGTGCCGGTGACTGATTATATCTACAACATAAAATACATCTCAGGTTTGACATCAAGATGTCCCTTTAACATGCGGTGCTACCTAAATCCAACGGGCCTCATGTGAGCTGGATCTCCAGCAGATGACTTACGTGTCTTCCTCGTCAGACCGTGGCTCCAGCCTGGAGTCGTCAACGGCGTCTCCCACAAGTCCGTCTGTGTCATCGCGCCGTGCTGGGGACAGAGGGCCGACCATGGGACTGTCACCATCTGAAGGACAGACGAAAGAGAAAGTGACCTTACAGCAAGTGTAGTTCCACACAAGACAGATCAAACTAACTCACGTGCTTTCATGTGAAACTCCATGGCAGAAGGGCACTCTGTACACCTGCCAAATGCAGTCAGTCCTGCTACAATGCATGATATCTGTTGCAGTGTGAATGACACATTAGTACTAAAATCCAATAAAATGTTTTTATATTTGTGCGATTTTCAGTCAGAGCAAAAAGCACCATGCGAACTACAATGCAATACAGTCTTAGTGAGAAACACTACAAGCACGCAAAAAACTGTTATCCAAGTGAACAATGGTAGCGTCCGATTCGTGAATGAACCAATTTTTTGAACCGGATATTTTCAGTGAATCGGCCAAACCAGTTTTCAAATCTACAAGAATTGAACTTTTTGTATATCTACACGTAGCACATAATGTTTGCTATGGGATGCACATTTCGTCAGAGAGAACCTGTTCCCGCCAACGAGGTCGATTTTGTTTGCTTTGGATGTTAAGTGAAGCATACGGCCACCTTCACTCACCTGGCCGACGCACAGTGAAGGTTTTGAAAGCCATGCTAACGGGAGCCTTTTCCAGTAAACTCAGCAGCCTCTCGGGGGGGCTCTTGTCCCACTGCCTTCGATGGCTGATCTCAGACTCCTCAGAGATCAAGCTCCCTGAAGGGCAGAGACATTAACAAAACACAGAGCTCAATAAATGCCAAACTGAGCACTTGAGGGGTGGGCAGTAAAGCCAAGTCCTTACGCGAGGTGACCTCTGGGCTACTCCTGTGTTCTCTGGAAGAGGAGGTGCAGGAGGAGGTGCTGGTGAGTTCAGCATGTCCGAGGACCTCCAGCACGGTCTCTGACGGCTCCTTTGCCCACCTCCTGCGAGGTCGCTCGCTCTCATCCTTACCCATGGGGTCCAGCGTTTCAGAAAAACTCTCTGCAGCCCTAAAATCTGTGCAATCAACCACATCAATTACCTTTCCCAAAAAGGTCTTTACAACAGTCCCACAGTCTCAGTGTCATCAGGCGTCACTAATAATTTGGGAACCTATTACTATTCAAAATGCTAAACACCAAAATGATGTATGTATACAAGAGATGAACTCTACCTCCCACAGAAGACGATGACAATATGGTCTTCTGCCCAAGGAATGCAGCAACTTTCTCCCCTTCGTCCCTCTTCCATCTGGAAGTTCTTCCTTCCTTCATTCCTTCCTTCAGCTCCTAGAGTACAGAACGATTTAAGAGCACCGGCTTTTCTGCTTGGCTTAATATCAGACTTTGGACACCACACCTGTAACACCTGAACAAGAGACACTGGTCCCTTGGTTAAATGCACACATGTAAGTCAGCATCAGGTTTACACTCTCCTCATACCACCCCATTAGCCAAAATTACTCTCGAATGCTGCTATTTCTTAAAGACCAAATAGTGAACAAAATAACCACAAATCTGTACAAATCAGTTTTGATTAGCAATTATAAGAATCAATGTCTGCACTGATTCCACAGTTTAATCATTTACACATTGGGGGGTGAGGTGTGAGCATCTACCACATGCATGTATATGTACATACCATATAGTACACAAATGTACCTGCACAATAGCCAATCAAGAGACTGTCTGCTGTGACCTGTTGTAAAAGCACCTAATCAAAATCCAGTCAAGGGAAAGTCTAAAAATCACAGCTTTTCAGAAACATGTAAAAATACTCAAATAAGAGATTGTAAGAGATGTTTTTGATAATGGTCCTAATGTGACTATTGATCATTATTTATCCACAATTATGTCAGGGCACAAACCTATAGCACTTTACACAATAATGTAGTACAATCCCCACTGACCCAGTGCTTCAGCATAACATAAAATTCGAGAGGGTGCCTGAACTCACATGATGGGGCAGGTGCTTCTGCAAAAGCCTAGAGATACGATGCGAGGTTAGGATGGTGTTCAGCGAGGGCCGGTCTCGGGGGTTGGTCTTGAACATTTGCTTGACCAAGTAGTGCAGCTCATAGGGCAGGTGGGCAGGTAAGGGTGTGTAGGCACCCCGACACACCTTCAGGATGAGGCTCTTCCAGCTGCTGGCCTGGAACTGATGGACCGGGGGGCGGGATGTGTGAACCAGGTAAGGAGAACTGCTCAAGTGGCAGTAGCCAGCGGCAGGTTTCTTGTATCTGGGGCCCCCATCAGATGTAGCAAAAGCTAAAGAAATAGCTACCAAGCAGAGGTAAAATACTGTAGCTAGCTCACTGCTTAGCAGAACAAGCCACTTCAGCATCTAAGGAACACATTTCTTTAATATTATTAAATATTATTTAATAATTTAGTGTAGTGACTGTTTGTGGCCAATAGGGGGCCAAACCTTAGGGTGATCGCATGTGCTCCCCCATTTCGACAGGATTTGTGAAAGACCAACAAGCCCATTTCCTCACAGGGATCCTGCACGATGCTCACGCCAAGTGGAGATGGATGACTTCAGCAATTAGATTTAAATATCTTTGCTCTCTCCTTTGCTCTAATTGCGATCTAACTGTGGGTAATTTTATTTTTAGAGTGAATAATTCATCCATAAATTTCTCCCATCATCACTTATCCTGTGCAGGGCTGCAGTAAGCCATGAAGTCCCAGGAAGGCAGAGTATCCCTAGGGTGGGATGTTTAATGGATATTTAATTTTATTTTAATGAAACTTACTTTCTAATGTTGAACTATTATTACTATTAAATATGTATACAAATGATTGATGACAGAGGATGACAGTATACTTGTTCTTGGCTGCCAGTATAAAATGCATTTGTGGTCCAGATGGTGATGTGAATCATCCCCCTTTCCATGGATCAGAATGTTCAACTTCTGCTTGTCCAGAACTTACTGAACTTCACTGCGTTCAAGACGCAGAATCCCCGCAGTGAAGGAAAAGGTTCACTGTGGGATGAATAGTTCCAGTGACAGCGGACTTACTGGGTGACAGAGGGCGCAGAGCTCATACAGGACACAGCCCAGGGACCAGACGTCACTGCAAGACGCAGAGAGATCCATCAGCCGCGCGAGATGACTGAAGCAGCGTTAGATCATGTGCTTCACTACCGCTCCAGCAGGTAGTCACAAACAGTTTGGCTGTCATTCTATAGAAACAGCTGTACAACCAGCAAGAGATTACTCAGCTACTTCAAACTTTATTTATTTATACAATTACCATTACTTTCTGTGTTCCCTTATCCCACAATACGACAGAGACTCGGAAAACCCTGCACTCAAACCAGGTTGAGTCTGTGTAACTTTGCGTCAATGGGCTTTGTGGGATTGTTTAATATTTTTATGTGAAAAACAGTAAACGATAAAAGCTGAATCAGACATAACTACAAACCATCTGAAAAGCAGTTTTAAATCATACCTCTTATTATTGTATGGCTTGTTATCCCAGATCTCTGGTGACACATAGTAAGGTGTTCCAACATAAGTGCACGCATAGGCCTTTGCACTTTTTTGGAAAAATAGAGAGAGAAAAAGCACGTTTAACACTGACATCAGGTTTTCTGGTCCATGAAGAACGACAGAGGACCTTTCCGTACCTGTTAAGAACACATGATGACCCAAAGTCTCCCAGTTTGACAGCTCCATCGCTGGTGAGGAATATGTTCTAGGCAGAAGGAGGGAGAAAACACCGGAAGCAAACGACAATGTGACACGGGTTTAATAAAATGTGGAAAGACAACAAAAAAATTCAGGGTGCATGTATGGGGTTTGGCAAAAGAGCAGGCTTCCTGCTCACCTTGGACTTCAGGTCCCGGTGGAGTACTCGTTGATCATGGACGTGCTTTGTCCCAACACACATCTGAGCAAACCAGCTCAGGATCTGAAGAAGTGGCACCGTCACGCACAGACGTAAAACTCAGGTGGGGTAATTCACCTTAGTATAACAGGGGGCGCTACTGCGACATGCTAGAACGACATACTTTGCAAGCAACAAGTAAGCAGTGCGCTGTTCAGTTTCTGTAGGTGATTACACAAGCACAGGGTACTTGCGTTAGGAAAATTTCTATCTGCAATGCCGAATTCGGATTTATTTCCACTGTTTTATTACCATATCGGGAGGGAAGGGGGTGTTTTTCTGTTGCTTGATCCTCTGTAGAAGATCCCCCCCAGCGCAGTACTCCATGACAATGTATAAATGTCCCCCAGCTGCAGAACAAAGAACACCCCCCCCCTGTTAATTATCGGTCATAGTCATGTTTAAGATTAAGTTGTTTCTTTAAAAAGATAAATGAAAAGCACCTTCAAATGAGTCTCTGAAGGCCACAATGTTGGGGTGCTTCATCTTGGACAGAAGTACGGCTTCCCTCCTGGAATTCTGAATTCCCGTCGGACTCTACAATAATTCAGATGCAAAGCAAGAAAATCTAAGCACGTCTTTCTGTTAATGAGAAAACAATACGTAGTGTGTTGTCAAGGATCACAGATGAGGGCATTACCTTTGGTAAGCGTATCTCTTTCATCACATATTGTTCGCAGCTGCTTTTCTGCTCGACTAGCAGCGCTCGACCAAAAGACCCATCACCGATTACTTTTAGGATTGTGTAGCCCTCCATATTCAGACGTGTTAAAGCTATAGGCTGCAAAAAAAAACGCATAATTTGTACGAGTCAATGGGCAGCCAACATTATCCTAACAATTTAATTCGTAAACAATTTAATCATCATATCATTAAACTGCGCCATATGTCTGACGAAAACGAAAAATGTCATTATACCTATTGGTCATCGTTATATTAAAAATATTTTTCCCGTAGTTGTGCCATTCCCAACATTTTTTTCCCACGTACGGAACACGCGTGTGTTTCCGCCTTGTGCGTGACGTAGGGTGCATGCGCCATTCCTCCGCAAACGCGATAAGCATGATAGCATGCTTTGTGCGAGTGTCACTATTGTCAGGTTTGGACTTAAAAAATAAATTAAAAATTAGGAATTTAACAGTGCAACTAGGATTGTTTTTTTTTTTTTTTTAAATTGAATTAACAATTTATTAAGAATTGAATTAACAATTAAATGTTTTAATATGATGAGCCAATATTACGTTTTCATTTAGTTATCTTTATTGATTTAAATGAAAATGGTTGCCAATCTTACAGTAAAATATTAACGTCAGTGTAAGATATCAAGAATAGCTATATTTTACAGGCTACAGAGGTTCGGGAAGTTTTAAATTTCGAAAATTTTAAATTTCCTTTTATTGCAATTTTGCCACTAGGGGGCAATAAGCGCATATCTCTTTGTCACCTGCCTGGCACCGAAAAAAATCGTGGAGCGTTAATTTAATTACATTAATAAATTAATGACGGTGCCCTCACATAATCCTGCATTATGGAATTGAATGTCATTTTTGCTTTTCTGTGTCTCGTTTCGTGTCTGGCGCCTCCTGGAACTAATTATACTTCATCTAGTACAAACATATTTTCATTTCTCATGTTCTTTCCAGTTGAGATGCATATAAGTGATATTGTAGGGGGGTAACATACTGGATACGCACACACATATATATATATTTATATGTATATGTATCTTGGCACAATGTTTGAAGGGGCACCAGATGGCCCTGGTCCCCTGCAGACCGATCACCCTGCGTCACGTGATCTATAGCCAGCGCCATATCAGCAGTAAAAATATACTTTTGCTATATTTAAGGTATGATGTAACACTCTCTTGATCTGTTTTGGCCCTCATTTTTTGGATCCCTCAAAGGGATTCTATGGTTGCAAAAGACATTTACGCGTCATTTGACTCTGTCCCTCCTTCAGTTATATGATGACGTAAATTACATTTGGGTTACTTTTTATGATATCTAGCTCTGAAATTACATAACATTCCAATAGCTAAAAAGTATATCATATTTCTTAAAACTCATTATTTTCTTGAATTAGTGTCACAGATATCCTGGATCTCTGAAGGTATGCGATGGCATGTGTAACAGCCATTTAAAATGCTTGCATTTTAGCCTGCTCTATTGTAAATTGCTGTGTCTACACTATAGACAGTGAGTAGTGTGATCGATTAGGCTGACGTGCCTTTAAACAGAACCAGCCAGTGGACAGGAGTAAGATAAAGCGCGTTATCATTCTGTCAGGAGTTTGCGGCATAAGAATAAAGATCTGCACACATTGTATTAGGAATGGGACAGTTAAACTGAGGTTTAAGGCTTAATTTTGACATGAAAGAAAAGTTAAATGCAATCTTTAGTTTGCAGAAATGTAGTGGTTATTTCATAGTATTATTATAGTGGCAGCTCGGAGGCTTAGCGGGTAGCATTGTTGCCTCATGCCACCTAATTAATGACAGATTCATAAAATCCTAAGGAAAGTAAACGAAACTGGAGTTTGCCACCTACTTGTAAAACCACAAATGTACCACCAGGTGGAAGCATGAACGCCTCTGAATGGCGCCCTCCGCGTAGTCTGGCTCAGTGTTTTACCAGCTGTGTTTGTTCAGGAACATCCTGTTGCAAATACCCGATAGCTGGTCAGTTTATCGCAGTCCTCTTATGACAGGTGAGAGGAAAATAAAGGTAATCAGTATTTGTGCTGAAGCTAGTGGGTAGATATAATTACTCAGTCATTACTTGGGTTTAGGGGCGGCATGGTGGTGCAGTGGTTAGCACTGTCGCCTCACACCTTTGTCACGTGTGTGGAGTTTGCATGTTCTCCCCATGTCGTCGTGGGGTTTCCTCCGGGTACTCCGGTTTCCCCCCACAG
>JAODJX010000039.1:14154778-14164829 GCA_026776945.1 Isichthys henryi | reverse complement strand
GGGGGGGTGGGGGGGGGGGGGGGGGGGGGCGGGGGGGGGGGGGGCGTCGGGGTGGTGGTTGGGGGGTGGGGGGGGGGAGGGGTGGTGGGGGTGGGGGGGCTGGGGGGGGGGCGGGGGGCCGGGGGGCGGGGACTGTGGACGGGGAGCGGCCCAGGTTTTACAAGAAGAGTTCTCCAAGGTTGAGGGCAGGTTGCCACATATATTTTGCCCATGAGGAAATGGGCCTTCCTGTAGAGCAGAAACACAACGCTCACATATTTCTTCTGCATTTGTATGGACTGCATAAATGTTTACACTTGTAGTCCTTCACTGGAAGCTCAGCCTAGCTGCACTAGCTGCAACTTAGCTGCCTAGTTGACTCCTTGACAATAATTACAATAATCCATATTTAATTGATGCCCATGGGGAAAGTCTCTGTATGCCCTCCAGAACTTGCTGTCTGTAAGTGAGAGGGGGTCAGCTACAAATGGCAGCCACCTGTTGCGGTATGTAGGGAGCTGGGGATTATGGGCATTGCTCAAGGAGCTACCGATGTACCAAATCCAGGCTTGAACTGGCAACCTTCTGATCAGAAGCTTAGTTGACTGAGCCACAGACTGAACTGGACAGCAATATGCTCGTACTAAAAGCCTCACTCGTACGTCACTTTGGACAAAAGAGACTCAGATAAATATAACTATAAATGTAAATGTATATATTTTCTACATGTAAAAAAACAAACAAGAACAATGATATGGGAACCAAGGAGGTTACATGCATGTTAAGTGTTTATACTGGTTTGACTAATCTCACCAGCATCTTAACCAGTTAAGCAGAAAGTTCTAAGGAACCACTGAAATTAATCGTTTTTGGTTTTTTTTATTGAATTGCCCGAACAGAAGAGACTGAGGGTTTCACAAAGTTTGACGTTCCAAAGTTTAAACCAACCGTTCATCCATGCATTTATTAATAGTCATATTGCTTTAGTTTGTCAACGGATCACTCTGTATCATTTATGGCTGAAAACAAAAAAGGACTGAAAGGAAGTAGTTCTGATTCCAGCATTTCATTTGCATCTCCGTTAGTTAACGTGAAGGTTTTTAAACAGACACAGCAGAAATACTTAGTGTTTTCAACTATAAGATTAGATACTTGAAATAAGGACAAAGGTAATAGATTCTATAAGCTTCCAATTATGTTTGGATTTTTTACCTGTTTTTGTAAAACTCATACAGTTTTATCTAGGAAAAAATTGCAGCAGTGTTCCTAAAATACTCTGCCGAGGCCACAGTGAACTGTTTATTTTTCACTGGAACGCCACAGCAGGGGAACAGGGAGCCAGACACATCAGGCTAAATCTGGGACACAAACCACTGATATCCAACCAAAGAAAGATGCAGGTATCATCCACATATTCACCCATCCATCCTCAAACTGCTGCGGGGTTGCAGGGGGACATGGTGACAATCCCAAAAAGCTCAGGGCACAGGGTCAGGTACACCCAGGACGGGATGCCAGTCTATCACAGGGCATAGGAGAGGGTACAGCCAGGACAGGATACCAGTCCATCACAGGGCACAGGACAGAATACACCCAGGACGGGATGCCAGTCTATCACTGGGCACAGAACAGGGGACACCCAGGATGGGATGCCAGTCTATCATGGGGTTCATACACACACAATCATACACTATGAGAAATTTGGCCTAACTGCATGTTAGGGGTGGGCAATTAATGAAATTTTAATTTCAATTATGATTTTTGCCTTAACGAGTATTATAAAAATAATGAAAATAAAACGATTATTGTGACGCATTTCATTTTGCAATGATGCTCACGTCTTATCAGCCCTTTTATTTGTTTGTAAGTTGAATTTTATTTAGAGTTGAAGGAAATCCACTGTTAAAAAGATGAGTTTTGGTAAATGTTCACGAAAGGCATGACATTTTCAAAGTCAATGAGTAATCATGTTAATCGCGATCTCAGTATTGACCAAAATAATCACGATTATGATTTTTGCCATAATCAAGTAGCCTTACTGCATGTCTTTGGGTGGAACTGAGTACCAAAGGGAAACCCACAGGACACGGGTAGAACGTGCAGACTCAGAACCCTCTGAGATGTGCTGGAGATGTGAGGCTACCCACTGAGCCACCATGCCTGAATAGAGTTACCAATTCCCCTGAAATATAGGAGAAAGATAAAGCAGAACACAGGCACAGACCATTAGAGGGGATTATAGGAAATAGGTGAAGTCAAGCGAACAAAAGCTTCAATTTATAGCAGAAATGATATTCAGCAGAATGTTATTAAGTCTGACAATCTAAAAGCATGCATTTAAATAAAGGAGATTAGAAACCAGACACTGTTTTGAAAATAGCTCATAAAAGGCATAAATTCAATTATTCTTCCTACATTTTCTGATATACTATTAGTCTTGCATCTATAATCAGAGTTACGCGTGTGACAAAATCTCCCCTTTATCAGTATCATATATTCTTTTGTTCTTATTTGGTGGAAAAGGTTCACAGTATTGCCCTGTCACTTTGTTCTGAGGTTTCACAAAGCACATGAATGGACCTTGAAATTCAAAGAATGAGAAGAATTCCAAATGGAAGGGTCAGCATTAAGGCAATTTGACAGGGTCTCTTATTTTGAAATAATAAGCCAGTCAAATTCTTTTGAGCAGCCAGGCTTTCAATTTGTTCTTCTTCCTTAAAGTGACAGCGCTTCTTTCTAAATCACTGCACGTCTAGCCTGAATCCTAATCCCTGAGAACAATAAAGGTCAGAGCAGCGCTTAATGCCATCATATTATTACTTGTCTGCATTAATCAGTGGCATTTCACCATTTCAGCGCCACATAAATCAGGCGACTTAGACATAAATGAAGCTGGAGACGTGTACAGGCTGGGAGGATCTCCACAGTGAGTGCGCTGGTCACTGTCTGCAAGGGGACTAGTCAAGGTCACGCTAACATGCTAGCGAGGGAGAGCCTAACAAAGACACAGAGAAAAGAGCGGAGGGAATGCAGCGAGGGGCCAGGGGCTTCCAGGGTCTGTCTGGGGTTCTGGCCCTAAACTAGCTGCTGGCAGCACAGAGGAGACCTGCAATGAACTTACCTCACATGCAGGATGGTACGCTGGCCATGTGCTACCTGACCAGACCAGGAGAAGCAGTCTGAGGATCACTGATAGATGGATGGACGGATGGATATATATGTCGAAACAGAAGTATAAAATTTCCCCCTGGGTTCAATAAAGTTTATGTCATAAATATCAGTGGCGGATGAGAATGATGATAACAACGTTGGATCGACAATTGAGTCTCCCTCGAGCTTGTTGTCATGTCAACTGGGGTTCCCACCGGACTTGACCTTGACACTGAGAACCCTCACAGCTGTGGGTGATAAAAGACGCCCTCCCTACACCTCTGGGGTGAGGAAACACAGCCTTCACAAACATGTGCTATCAAATTATGGGCCTGAGACCCGGAGAGATTATCTGGTGTTTACCCATGATGCCTCACTGAGCTGCTTTCGACAAACTGGGGTGGTCTGGAAGGTTTGCTCCCAACCCGAAACCGCACACGCAGACATCCTCTGCTCCCCTCTGTGTGTGTGGGCCAAACCCAGAGAGAGGAGGTCAGGTGCTCATAGAAGACAAAAACAGAGAATCTCAAGCAGCAGCAGCCACCAGTGGGGTCACGTTACGGGGGTATGGAAGGACGACCCAGAGGACAGGGCACGCAGACCAGTTAGAGGAGCGGATGGCCAGAATAGAGGTGGCACTAAAACGGGAAACCTCACTCTTAGAGGAAAGGGTGAGGGCTCTGGGTAGCGGGGAAGAGGGAGAGAGCGCATTAGAGTGGCTTTCAGTCAAGTTTGGACACATTCTCCAAGTAGCACCAGGCCCTAAAAACGACCCCAGAACCTGTGAAGCAGAGCAGACCCCTGGTCAGGTGCACGAGGACGGCCATCTTGCTGCGCAGAGGTCCTGCCTTTCAGCCTTTGGCTCAGAAACAGATATTCACTTATACCAGATATACAGGCAAATCTTTAAACTCGCCTGTCTCTCACTGGCTACAGCAGAAATGGAAAAGAAAGGGGTTTCTTAAAAGAGAAAAGTAGGTGAAACAGAAGCAGTTCTGAGATTATCGTCAGAGACCTAGGAGACGCTGTAAGATTTTATTTTTTTTGGTTTACATTTCTGCAGACAGGAAATAAGAGGCAAAGCGAAAGAGGGTAGAAAGGAACCATCGACATCGAGAGAGCTATTTAGAAATTTGACAGCTGAGCAACAGCCGAACAATGATCCATGTGAAAAACATGGGCACAGAACTATTTACAATATTTAGCTGTCCATCATGCTTAGACAAGGACCTTTATGATGTCCTGGGGCCGCTCAGGCAGTAATTATGTGAAACATGAGCAGACGTGAGTTGAAGGACAGAAGACTAATCAGCTTCCCATATCAGAGCTTCTGCGTCCCTCGTCTGCCTACTGCCAGCCAGTGTGAAGTCCAGGGACGGATGTGATGAATTTGGTGGCTATTTCAGCAGCAAGAACAACTGAGGGGCAGTGTGTGGCTCAGTGGCTTAGTACATTGTCCCTGTGATTGGAAGGTTGCTGGCTCAGATCCCGAGGTTGGCAGAAGTTCATCATGAGGCAAAGTCCTTAACCTCAGCTGCTCCAGGGACTGACTTACCCAGCTTTCCCAATTATATTTTGCTTTGGATAAAGACGTTTGCTAAATAAGTTGCTAATGTAGCCCAGAATAAAATGCTAATAGTACCCATAATGCATCAGAATAACACATAAATCCAATGTTTCAAAATGCATAAGGAAATGTATGAGCACAGAGGTGCAAATAATCCCAAGATTTAACTTTGCTTGCAACTTTTTTTGTTAGTGACATGATTACTGGAAATTTTCTTTTTAAACATACTCGGTATACATAGTAATTTCTGGGACACATAAAACAAAGTTTTAAAAGGGCTTTTCATAAATAAATCTTGGAAGCGGCTCTGTGGCTGGTTCTCCCTCCATTAGAAAACAAAACCAAATATGGAGATCCAGAAGCCAACAGCAGAATACGCACAAATATGGTGAGAGCTGTAGTGATTTCCACGGGCATGTGCTGCACGGTGAGCACTGCTCCTGGCAGGAGACTTCGCGTCTATCGGCACTTTTCCTCTGGCATACAGAAACCAAGCCGTACCCGAGTCGTACCGCGAAGACAGACTAGCTACAGGGCGGTTCCAACTCGGTAAAGGCACTACTGGGAGCGACAGTGACATAAAACCAAAGAGGCACTTATTTAGTACTGACATGGTGTATATCATGATTTACTTTGCGCTTATTTCCAATAGCACGTCTATGAGAATTACCGTGTTATGTTAGCATCAAGCGCTAGGGGAATTAGCATTCGCTTGTGTAAATTAGCATTATGAATCCATTCTATTCAGCATTTCTGTAATACTTTTTAAAGCAGATGGTTGGAAATTTTCACGTTTCGAGCATTTTGGGAATGCATCAATACATCGCAATGTCTGATACTACTAATAATGAATAATATATACAATACACCTTTTTCCCTTCAGATAATCCATACATATCGAGGCAGATCTCTGGTATCTGTGTGCATTTCGACCAATCAGAGGGTGGTGATGCAACCAGTTCAGTTTGCACACGCTTTCATCCCTGCTAGTAAGTGTCAGCATGGGTACGGATCAGATCATTTACAATGGAAAACTGCGTTTTTCCCCGTACACCTCAAGTTCTTGGTGGCAGTGGAAAAGCGCCATAATGTTATTTTTGTAGCTGAGCTACACCTTGGCTCCATCCTGGGGCATAAAGCCCACTTCCTAAATCTCCATCCTGACCTAACTTAAACGAACAGGGACAGAGAGAGTGCCACCGTACCGAGGCCATGCAGCCTGTTTTCAGACAAAGACACTGCTCGGGAAAGGCTGACATCACTCAGCATTTGCAGGACACAGAGCTGTTATTTGGGTAAGCAGGGCATCCTGGGGGCTGTAAAAATAGCTAAGGTTTGGCAAACAGCTCAGGGGCAGAGCCACGCTGACAGGAAGCCAAAACACCATCTCAACAAGCACTCCAGCCTGCTCATAATTCCATCCACAGATAGATCGTGTAAAACTAACTCAACAAGTTAAATAGGAGCCTCCCACAAAAGTCTACGTCTCTGCCAGTTTTGACTTCCCAATGAATTACTCAAATCGTGGGGAGAGGTTAAAAAAAGCATGACGGAATCTTCCTTTGATCCTGTGACAGTATGAGGTCGCTGCCGAGAGTGCGAGGCGCATTGCTGTCCTCTTACAGTGCACCCCAATGCACAGCGATGGCAGGGAGAGAACATGCCTTTGAGCTCAGCCACGCCCAGTCAGTAGGAAGATGCTCGGCGACACCTTAAGATACACTTCTGAGCGACCTTTGTGTTCAGCAACAAAGGTGCTAGATCAAATGGGGGGGGGGGGGTTGTTAAGGCCAGCATAGAGCTTCACATCTGCCAAAGAACACCTCTGCCCATTTCACTCGCTTATGGAATTTACATATATGCTGCTCGTTGGTCTAATTTATACAGTTAAAATGGCACCAAATTAGGGCAACCATGTAATCCATGTCGGTGGGGACAATATGAGCTAGGACAGGGTTTGGAAACTACCATTTCAACCATTTACCTGGATTAAAGTACCTGGATTTCACTTATGAGTTCTTGCTGTGTGCTGGTCAGTCTTCTCTAATGTGTCACTAATGATAATGTGAAACAGCTGGATGAGTGTTTCAATCAAGGAAACAAACCAGTCAATGAACAAAAAGAACTGAACTAATTAGCCAAGCAGAGGATCCTTTCAGGTTTAAAGCAGTTTGTAAAACCTGAAGTAGCTCATAATGCATGGCGTAGGTGGTCACCCTACACCAGATGCCACTTGCTCAAAAAAACTAGATCTTGGTTTAACAAGCGTGTACACAACATGAAAGTCGGACGTTTACCTTCCCAGGGTTTGCGCTGCTGAGTTGCTCAGCCATATAAATCCAGAAAGAAGCTAGACTCTTACCCTAACAGGCTGGGTTTTTACTGGGTCCACGAGCAAATCCACACCGCCAGACCCTCTCGACTAAACCCAAAGGGTGATGGGTGGAACGTCGGTGGAGACAGAGAGAAAAGTATGAAGAGAAAAGGCGAAGATGAAGTATTACAAAAAATCCCTGAAACCTTAGTAACAAGTGAAAATGTAGGTGAAAAAAGGAAGGAAAAGACACGGGAGTCAGATGATGACACTCGCTCAGAAAAAATAGATGGAGATAAACAGACCAGGAGAGAAATCTGTCGATAAAGACATACTGTCATTGCCAGCACCTCTAATCATACTAAAATGCCTAATAAGGCAAAGTGTGCCTTTTATCTAAAAAACACTGCCCAGGTGATTGAGAGACTTTCCATTCAGGTAAGGCATCAAAACAGGCAGAGAACAAATCTGTCCCACATCAAAACAAACGCTTCGTTCTGTCATCCTCCTCCTTAAATCTCCGCAGATGGGCCTCATTCATCTTGCATCTCATTACTAAACAGATGCGGGGAAAATGAGCAGCTGAAATGCGATGGGAAATGTTAATGTGGACATTAGTCTGTCTGGTGAAATTGCTCTCCGGTACAAATGGACCTCATTTTGCGGATTCCCCTGTCGTGTCGGCTTTTCTTTATGGAAGAGAAACGGCTCTGACTAGCTGTAATGCGAAATACAATCCAAAACTCATACTGGTGGTAAAAACGATGACTGGTAAAGAGATACCCTTCAGATGAAAACAAAAGAAGCCTGATTCAGAAAGAAGTGTGGCTGACTGGGAAGGACTGTTATCTCGTACCTTCAGTGATGGGGGTTCGCGGCTCGCCGGCACTCAGTGTGTGGCATTTGCACATTTCCATCTCCACCTGCAATCCCAAACCAATCGGCAATATGACCCGACAAGGATAATCCCCCAGGGTGTCCCCTGTGTGTCTCCCATCCAGCATGTCCCCGTCCCCTGCGTTTCCAGGCTTTAGACAAATTGAAATGACAGAGACTTTTTAATTATTCGTTAGAGTGAAAAAAAAATGCTCTACTGTACAATAAATCTAAAACCAGTGACCTTGTCGTTATTTTTAATACTGAAATAGAGCCAAAGACAAAGCAGTAAGGGTTAGTAAAGTCTTTCAGATGACAGAAAGATCCTGGTTTTCCAAGCTGACGCACATTTACAGGTCTGGCATGGTCAAGGTCAGCTTTTAAAGCTTCAGCCTCTGACTCTGGAAACTTCTAGATCAATAAGTGAGAGGTGAAGGGGGGTTGCAAAAAGATTCTCTTTCTCATACTTGCTATTTTCCAAAGTCAGGTATTTAAGGATCATTCTGTAATTTCTGTCTATAGGGTACATAAAGCAATTAAAGCATAGATATCAGCCTTTCCTAGATTCTGCTGTCCAGTATGACCTTGTAAGGGTAAGTGGTATGAACTGGTCCACTGGAGGCTGGGTTATATGGTGACCAGGATTACTTCCTGTCCCTGGTCTAAGGGTCATTAGCTGCAACATCAAGATCAACGACATGCAATCCCAAAGCGGCCGGGTGATGTGGATTATTTAATGAGCAGCTTGGTTCTCGTGTTGCAATGCGACCTTGAGAGTCGATCCCATAATGACAGACGTGCATAAATCAATGGCAGATGTCCAGGACACGCCCCAATGTCCCGCCGTGTTGCCGTGGAGAGGTCTGTCCGGCGCTCAGAATCTGCTTGAGCCTCCACATCTGCTTAACTCTTTGATTTGACTGCTGTGATGGGTCGCAGTTGTGAGCAAATGCTGGCCCGGATTTTCAACTTACTGTTTCCCTTTAAGAAACACAAGTATGAATCATGAGATAGAAGGACACCGGAGCCCCGTCTCCGTCTCTCCGCTGCTTCCCTTACCGGTGCCAGACAGAAGTCCAGCAGGGGACTCTCACCTGCCAAGCTGTTTCGGTCCAATTCCTCCTTCTGCTTTCCAAACCAGAGCCAAAATATGCCCCCCCCCCCCCGTCTGCCGCCACAAGCTCCTCTTTTCCCTACCTAAACGTGCAGAAACATCACCTGATGGACTGCGCCTTGGTCCACTCATCTCCCAGATCATAATTCTCTTCTAATGGGACATCTGAGGCATTTTGGTAGAAGGTGAAAGAAGGTTACTATTTGAGGTAAACTTGAGCTGTATGTTGAGTAAAACACAAAACAAACCATTATAGACTCCATTCTATTTCCAAGCACACAGCAGGTAAGATAGTATAAAAAAATCCCTGAAACCTTAGCAACAAGTAAAAATGGAGGTGAAGGAAGGTTACCATTAGAGGTAAAATTAAGCTACTCTAGATCTATGCTCACACAGGTCTATGATAGTTATATCATAGATTTATGCTCACATAAGACATACTTCTTATCTTAACGGTCACTGATATTTATTTTTGTCATTGACTGCTAGTGCACAGTCAATTATGGGTTGAATAAAGGCATTACAATGCCTGGAGCTTAATGTCATCAATGCATCTATTTCAGTTACTGCTTATCTACTTACAAGTGGAAGGAATATAAGATTAAACATATAGAAAATGCAGCATTAAAACACTAGGCTACATTTTTTTGGGCTTCATCTGGGAATTTTGACAAAAATAATATTAAGAAAACGGCACAGAATTATCGATGCAGTCCTGTTTACTTATTAAAGGCTCATGTTGTATCTAAAGTCTAAATGTTAAACAAACATAAAAACTGGCCAAATCTGCATGCATATCGTGAACATTGGGTCTCACATAAATATTCCCTCATCTGCCTTCAGACATTCCGGCACCTTCTTTGGCATTTCACACAGTCCGACACTCTGTACATGTCCGGTGGCCTGATTTTTTTTCTGCATTTTATGACATCCGTGGATTCATTCTGCACACTCTGCAGGATTCGTTCTTTATATGATTCCCGGGGGGGGGGGGGGGGGGGGGGGGGGGGGGGGGGGGGGGGGGGGGGGGGGGGGGGGGGGGGGGGGGGGG
>JAODJX010000039.1:14130606-14143081 GCA_026776945.1 Isichthys henryi | reverse complement strand
ATTACAAACCTGTGTGTGTGTGTGTGTGTGCGCGCGCGTTTGTGTGTGTGCCTGCTCCCCATCCCTGTCTGAGTCGTGGGCCCGCCGCCGCCCCCCCCCCCCCCGCCCCGGGGCGGGGGGGCGGGGGGCCCCTGGGGGGGCCCCCGCGGGGGGAGGGGGTGGACTGATTACCCCTGCAGCTACTTCAGCCCTGTGTTACAGCCAGAGTGGGGGAGTCGTACTCATAAGCCTCAAGTGCACAAACTGTTCATCGCGTTGGAAAAAGCAGGCGGGGGCTGGGGGAAGCTTAAGCATCGGCTTGCTGCTCAGCACTGACTAACCGTGTGGTTCTTCTCTGCAGCTTGGAGATCATGGAGCAGATGGCGGTGTTGCAGGAGACGTCCTACGAGCAGCTGTACCGCTGGGCACAGAGTGAGTGCTGTGACTCAGCGCCCCCTGGAGGGAGGGCGTGATGGTCATGTGCCGGCACACTGGGCGCAAAGCTGGCATTCGTATGCACAGTCACACCTAATGAACTGGGTGACCCTGTTCAACCCTCCTTATTGAAGCAGCGTCCTTGTTGGGGAGATCACTGAGTATCCTGGCTGCTAATTGTGACACTCTTGGTTCCCCCCGTTAGATGAGTGTCGTGGACTGACCCAGGAGACATGTGACATCTCCCCAGTGCTGAGCCTGGCTATGGTGGCCCTGCAGGACAGCCCCACCCTTTAAAAGTCCGTGAACCCCCCCCCCCCCCCCAAATAAAAATGGTCATCCACTATCATATGGACCCTGTTTACTCCCGCATCACTCTCACCCCAAAAGCACTTGGTCACTTCTCCGACCTGAATGTCGGCATTGTCACTATTACTCCTGTGTTTACCAGCAACAACGCCCAGGAATGTGGCTCTGGCACTTGAGCCGGTTTAGGGTGGTTTTGTGTTGATGTGATGCCACATTCTTACCATTAGGGGTCAGATGTTGCTTGTAGATAGTCATCTGTCTTTGTGAGTTCCCATCTCTGAAGAAAAATGGTCAACAGTGACCATAAACTAGCAAGGTAAACATCACTGTTTTCTCAGAATACAAGCATTTACCACATTTTACCTGTGTTCGCTAGAAAGAGGTTGCGCAAATGTGGTTGTATTTGATTCCATCGGGCTTTACTCTGACATCACTGGCGGGGACTAACTAATTTCCTGGTGAAGCAATGCTTCTGCATATGTGGCCTGCATCTCTCCAGCTGCTTCCTTCCTCTTCACAGTGGCCCCACTGGACAGTTCGTAATCCATAAATTCATGTTGCCCTTGTTTTCTTATTGGCTTGTCACAGGTACACTCTGGACGAATTTGGGACAGCCCGGAGATCTGCAGTGGTCCGGGGGTTTATCGATGCCCTTACACGGGGGGGGGCAGGAGGTACCCCGCGTCCCATAGAGATGCATTCCCATGATCCCCTGAGGTATTGATGACCCCATGACCTCATTACATATCCTGAATATCCCTGACTTCACAACTGCATCGCATACTCTAATATGCTTCACTGTATGAGTTACTTCCAACAACTTCCAACTTGACTACTTGACTTCAAATATCTCCCAGCTTCCTTGGCTGTACAACACTGTAATATACTCTCACCATGCCGGTCTGCTGACATCCATGACATAATCTTGTGTATAGTGTGTACCTGCTGATTCTGAAGCTGGTGCCCCTTCCAGGTATGTGGGTGACATGCTGGCCTGGCTTCACCAGGCCACCGCCTCGGAGAGGGAACACCTGGAGGCCCTTCTGAAGCAGGTCACCATGCCAGGTACAGAACCTGCTCCACACGGCATCCTCCAACTGCCCCATCCTCTCATCTGTACCTAATAAATTTTGACTGGAAGTATAGAGCACCATACAGGGAACTCTGAAATGCCAGTCTATTTCACACACCATCACCCACACAGGGACACTAATATTGGCTAAGCGGTTGTGGAAGATTTTGTCTGTCTGCCTCCTACAGGCGTGGAGGAGAACATGCAAGAAGTGGTGGGCCATATCACTGAGGGAGTCTGCAGACCTCTCAAGGTAAACCTAATGAGGCAGCTGTGTCGCTCTTTAAGTTCCTCTTTGGGGAGAGATTCAGCTGACTGGCCACTAGAGTGTTGATTGGTCCCATCTGTTGGTGTGGTTATGCTGCTTTCCCTTTACCTCAGAGGTCTGAAGAATTGACCATAGCCATTTGGTAATACCAGGGACTCAAGATTTCTTGCTTAGCTGGATACCTTGTCATCTTTGTTCCTTTACATTTACATTGACAGCATTTGGCAGACGCCCTTAGCCAGAGCGACTTACATAAGTGCTTTAAGACTCCGCAATGAATTCTTCAGATACCAGCTCAATAAAGACCCAGGCTATGAATACCATCTATCTGAATACTCTGTTGGGAAAGTGCAATTTTTTTATATATTTTTATTTATTTTTTTTGAATAAGGAAAAGAGCTCAGAGTAAGAAGCCAGTAGTACTACTTCAGATATTTCTGAAAAAGGAATGTTTTAAGTTGTCGCTTGAAGACTTTCAATGATTCAGCTGTTCGGACATCTTGGGGGTGTTTCGGACAACTAGGTGCCAGGACAGAGAAGAGCCGAGATGCATGTCTTCCTTGTGCCTTGAGGGGAGGTGGGACCAGTCAAGCAGTGCTGGAGGATCGGAGAGATCATGGTGCAGTGCGGGGTGTGATGAGGTCTTTTAGGTAGGAAATAATAACCTTAAATCCGACAAGTTATCCAGCTAAGCAAGAAATCCTACTTTCTTTATCAGGCCCCAGTTCTAGCCAAGTTCATTGTTAGCCATTGTTAACAATATCAGTTACTAACAGCACATTATGTTGAATTTTGTGCATAAAAATACCGTCGTCCACAGACAGCAGTTGGACAGTACTGTGCAAATGACTGATTTAACGAGCCATAAATAAAATGTAAGTGCTAATAAACACTATAAAACTACAGCTTTAATTTCTGTTGATAAAAGGCGTAGCCATCTTCAATTCTGAGGTCGGGGTTGTGTAGATTCCTCCGACTTTCCGAGTTGGAGTTCCGACTTCAGGGGGTGTTCCAGTTGAAATTACCGACCAGGGACTCAGATTTTTCGAGTTATGAGTTGAAATGGAACGCAGTATTAGTTGTACCAGGGAAACATTCAGGCCAGTCCCAAGAGCCAAAATCTCCCATCACCTCAATATATTTTTCCTATATTATGTAAACCTGACCCCTATAAAGGACAGCATATTTTTGTGGAAATTCCAGCATTATGGTAGTGATATTTAGACTCATGTTGGCAAGCAGAAAGCTACCAAGCATGGACAAGCTTATGTCGCTTTTCCATTGCCACCGAGAACCAAGCCATGCCCGATCCGTACCAAGAACTGGTGCTTTTCCATTGTAAATGATCCGAGTCTTACTGGCTCAGACAGGGCCCTGCTTACTCGCAGGGCTAAAAACGTGACCAAACCGAGGAGGTTGTGTCGTCACCATCTGATTTTTTAAAATACACGATACTGGTGTTCTGTGTCGATATGCATGGATTATCTGAAGGAAATAAGGGGATATTATTATTCATCATTATTATTCGTTGTTGGTAGTATCGCACATTACAATTTATTGATGCATTCCCAATAACTTGGAATTTCCAACCTCCTACATAAAGTACTATAGAACAGCTGAACGGAATGAATTCATAATGTAAATTTACTCAAGCAAATATTATTTCTGCTAGTTTTTGATATTTGCATGATTTTCACAGACATGCTAGCAGAAATTGACATACAGTAAACAAATTATTGTACCTAATAAGTCATGATGTTCACAAATTAGACGCACAATGTCGCAGTGGGCCTGTGTTCATAGTGGGGTACCGCAGGGTTCAGTTTTAGGACCACTATTCTTCCTAATTTACATTAATGATATTGACACCAATACGTGCAGTAAACATTTGCAGACGACACCAAGGTGGGTGGTGTAGCTGATACTGAACTAGCAGCACAGAGGCCACAATGGGACCTTGATTTAATTAGCGACTGGGCTGAAACCTGGCAGATTAAATTTATCGTAGATAAATGTAAGGTAATCCAAGCAGAGAGCAGAAATATCCATCCATCCATCCATTTTCCAAACCGCTTATCCTACTGGGTCGCGGGGGGTCCGGAGCCCATCCTGGAAGCAATGGGCACGAGGCAGGGAACAACCCAGGATGGGGGGCCAGTCCATCGCAGGGCACACTCACACACCATTCACTCACACATGCACATCTACGGGCAATTTAACTACTCCAATTAGCCTCAGCATGTTTTTGGACTGTGGGGGGAAACCGGAGTGAGCAGAAATATAAAGTACAGATGTTTTATGGGTTCCACTGAAATAAAGTAACTGATTATAAGAAAGACCTCGGTGTGTATGTTGATGCTTCCATGTCCTACTCTCGCCAGTGTGGGGAAGCAGTAAAAAAGGCCAACGGGATGTTGGGTAACATCTCTAGGTGTGTGGAGTATAAGTCACGTGATGCTACAATTATATAATTCCTTAGTAAGATACCACCTAGAATACTGTGCAGGTTTGGTCACCATACCTTAAGAAGGACATTGCTGCCTTGGAAAGGGTGCAACGTAGAATGATTCCTGGTCTTAGAGGAATGTCTTATGACGAGAGGTTAGCTGTGCTGAATCTGTTCAACCTCGAACAAAGGAGACTAAGGGGGGATGTGATCCAGGTATGTAAGATTCTAACAGGTCTGGATGCTGTACAGCCAGATGGCTACTTCAATATTAGTTTAAATACTACAACTCGTGGAAATTAGTGGGAGAACATTTTAAAATGAGTTTGAGGAAGCACTTCTTTACACAGCGTGTAGTTAGAGTACGGAATAGTCTTCCTGCTAGTGTAGCACATGCTAAAACCCTGGGTTCCTTTAAATCAGAGCTGGATCATATTTTGACAACTCTGAGCTATTAGTTGAGTTGTCCCTAAACAAGCTCAATGGACCAAATGGCTTCCTCTCGTCTGTAAATTTCTTATTTTCTTATGTGTGTTCAGTAAACAAGTGTTTCTTCGGTTTTACGACACACTCGTTCTCCAAATCTAGCAACGTCTTTACCAAGCCGACCCTTCTGCAGTGGAAAACTGAAGCGAGCTGTAACTGTTCTCTCTGCGCAGTGCGGCTCGGTGCAGGTCAGTTCTTATATGAGAATGGAAAAGCACCAGTATTATCAATGAGTAAATCGGTATTTTTCAATATAGATAAATTAATTTACAGATGTAGCCACTTGAATTTTCCCCTGTTTCCATGATGGGGCCTTGGCAGGTCCTTGGCTGGTCCATGACTGGCCCCTGCTGGGTCCTCGGTGGGACCTTGACTGTAAAGAGATCCCCCACGATGATGTAATGAACAAGGGTGCCGACATGATTCACCCATTAACTCATAAAGTCCTTGCAGTGATTTATCCATCTACCAGCAGTGATTATAAAAGCTGAAGTGACTTACCTGAAATCAGGTATTGTAACTCCACTGCAAAAAATGAAAATCTAAGCAAGTGTAATTTTCTTATATTTGGACAAAATTTCAATTTCATTATTAAACTGACTACACTGCAATAAATGGCCTGTGAAAATTAAGAAATTGTTTCTGTTGTGAGGCAAAGATGGCCTAAAACTAGCAATATGTGTTTTATTAGTTTACGAAATTAGAATTTTGTATTTTCCTTCCCTTTTTGGCGATGAGGTGGACCCAAGATGTGCGCTATACAATAATTAAAGGGCTAAACAAAGTATGAAAACTGATTGTTGAGCAATGAGGGACAGTGTGGTATATGACAATGAAACAGATCTGAAGCCCATCAAGCTTGTTTGGCACATGATGAAATACTTCATCTGCAAGGAGGCCAAGCCAGGTACAAAGCAGCAGCGTGTCCAAGCAATAGAGTTATTTTGGGAGAGGAGAGTGACCCAAGATGTGTGTAACAGACTAATTACAGCCCTAAACAAAGTAATAAGGTTGGTTGTGGAGAAGAAAGGTGGACAGAGTGGAAAATGAAAAATAAAAAAACATATGGTTCTGTACTGTGGTTGAATAAAACAGACACATTCCTTAGTGTGTTCTGTCTTTCTGTCTGGCTAACACAATGACGTGTGAATGTGTCATTAACTTCTCTGCTTGGCCATAATGAAAAGAGATGTTTGCAGGGATCAATGTGAGGGTTTTTTTTAACCTAAGAACACTGAACCAACGGCCAAGCATGGTGGTGGTAGTATCATGCTGTTTTGCTGACAGTACTGTACATCAGAACATTGCAGAAAGAGGATGGAATAATGAAGCAGCACTAGATAGATAGACTGGGATTTTTTGTCATAGTACCAGACACAAAAAGAGGAACATAAAAGAAACATAGCATAATAAGTATTTACTGTAACCCTATGGAGTCTGAGGCCTCTCACCCACTTTCAAAGTAGTCTGACATGATTTGATATTTTGTAGTTTTTCTGAATCGCTAAAACACATTTCCTGAAGGCTCCTCTCCTTTAATCAAACCACTAAGCCAAACCCTAAAATTCAAGCTAAACTCACAAAACCTTACACTCGTCTTGCAAAATCAACCTTCTCAAAACTATATTGTTTTTGCTCAGAAGCAAACCCTGCTTTCAGATCATGCATCAAGCCAGTCGGTTAAATAAACATTACTGAACTCATTACACACTACAGCAAAAAACACTACCAGTCAAAACTTTTGTTGGCATGTATATTAGAAACTGCAAGACTATAGCAAAGGAAAAAAAGTATGGTCGTCTACCAAAAATATTTGTATACTATACAGTTATGACTGATAACTAATATATAACATTTGCCATATTCAGTACTCCAGAAAAGTTTCTGTAAAGGACAAAGCCAAAAATTAAACAAATGAGAGGCATATTACAGTAAAATGTTGTGCAACTGCCAAGTCAGAGTCACGGAAGAATATTCATTCTGCCTCATCATCATGTCTCAGAGCTGGGACTAGCGATGCTGTCCCTTGTTGGGCGATGCAGAAAGAATCCTCTGTGTGGCCCATTTGTACCTCAATATCGGAATTCAGCTCCTATTCACCTATGGCACGTATTCTATGTTCTAGTCACTCTTTGACTTCTTCAAATGTTTAGAAATGTGTGTGAACAGTTTTTAAATGATTATTGTGTGCTGGCTGCGCTTAACTTCTACAGCCTGTGTTTTCTATTTTGCATAAAGTTTACCAAAGCGCAAAATGTGTTTTGATGAATGAGAATGTGTTTTGAGTTTTGCAAAAAGGGTGACTGAGATCTGCAAGTTGTGTCTAACTAGGTGAGCAAGGTTTAAAGTTTCGCCAAACAAGTGACTGATTCAGTAAATGGCTATTGGCAATTGGCTGTTTTGTTCCCAAAATGATTTTTAATATTTCAACAATTAGGTGAAATATTTTACAGTTTTTCCAATCTAAAAAACATTTATCCCAAATTGCTACAAATGCTTTTATTCAACACCAATAGTCTAAGATCATTTTGAATGTGATAATTCTATTTTTTTGTTAAAATCTACTTTAAACATACACTTTTTCAAAAACCTATTTTCAGTGGTCCTGACAAATTGTAAAAAATCACATTATAAACATTTCTAGCCAAGACTTTTGAGCTCTGAGGCTTATAGACATAGGGGCTGGCTACACAAAGATGAAGGAGACATTCAAGGAATTGTATGAGGTTTGATTACTAAAGTGTTACAACTTTGGAGTCACCACAGTGACTTTGGAGTCACTACACCTTTGCATACTGTCAATGGCCCATCAGTCTGGAATGTCTGTCAATGCTCCTCACACTAATCAGTTTGGAAAGGCAGTGTGAATTTTAGTTTTTTTTCCAATTGCTAAGACAGATACTGCAATACTGAAGTTGCTTTCTCAAAACTCTTCATATAGTCACTACAACATTAGCTTATGTGGGCTAAACTGTTAAGCATTTCGCTTTGCTTTCATGCAAAATGCAATCAATGACTAAATGCTTCAAAAGTCATGGATTTCTGTCTCACAACATTATATTTTCAGAGGCCATTTTGCACATACCAGCATACTGACCCTAAAACTGCTAATAAGACAGTCAAAACTGAAATATGTCATTTTGTTAAATTACTATCAAGACCCTTTCTAAAATAGATTGTAAAAAACACATAATATAAACAAATTATGTCAATTGACACATGATCAAACAATGAATTCTGGATGCCAAGATATTTCTCCAGAGCAATGCCAAGGATGGGTCATGCATGTGAAGAGACCCTAGATTCTACTCTGTCTTAGCAATTGAAAAAAACTGTAGGAAAAGACACAATACCAGCCTTTTTACAGTTTATAACATGCAACGGATTAAACGTTGATGAGTAAAATGTGCAATCACATTATATTACAGGAATAATCCAAAACAATAAATGAATATTAGAACAACAAACTGCCATTCCTGATCAAGATGCCAAGCTTCAAAACAGTTCCTGTCTGGTTGAAGGCAGAGATAGAAATCACATGCTTTGCACTTCCGAGGGGTTTTTGTATGTACTGTATAATATCATAGCGCTGGATTAGTATGTACTGTATAATATCATAGCGCTGGATTAGTATGTACCGGCATGATCGCTAGCTAAGTACCTAGCCCTGTTTGTCTCTGGTGTTGTAAAAACTGCAGCTGTGTCTTCAGTTGACCTTAACTCCAACAAGTTATTTGGCTAAGCAAGAAATCCTGCTTTGTGAAATACCCCCAAACTCAACCCTATTGAAAATTTGTGGTTTATGCTTAAAAGCCAGGTCCTTGCCAGGAACCCAGCTAGTTTAAATGAACTAGAATTTCTGCAAAGAGTGGTCAAATATTCAGCCAGAATTATGCCAGAGGCTTGCTAATGGCTGCCAAAACATTCTGGTTGATACCTGTTCTACTTGTGTATGTAAACTTGCGGCCACAACTAAAATGTGTTTTTGTAAAGAAAGCGCCATCTCATGGTAACACCTTGCAAGTGAATAAATGGGTGAGTTTAGACTAGAATTTAGGCACACCCCCAGAAGGAAGGGGGTCAGCCAGCTTGGAGGGGACAATTGAGGTGGCTGCATCTGTATATGTTAAATACGTAACATTTCATCAGCAAATGGACCTTACATGGAACTGAACTCTAAGACTTACATTTTACTGCTGGCTTGCCTGTGTCTATCGACTTTTGTCCAGGTGTTACCTGACTTTTCATCTTCTTCCAGGTGCGTATAGAGCAGGTCGTCATTGCAGAGCCAGGTCCAGTGCTGCTGTATAAGCTGTCCAACCTGCTTAAGTTCTACCACCACACCATCAGGTACTAACCTGGGTCATCCTGACGCCGGCCAATCAGAGCAAAACCTGAGATGCATTGGAAACCGCTTACAGTGATCACATCTGTCTGTCTGTCAAATTGATCACTATAAGCAGATGATCATTATAACTGATTATCTTCTTTATGTCTGACATATAAATGTGTAATTGACATTTGTATATGTACTACATGGATATAAGGTAACACACCGGACAGTGTCACTATTTACTTGGTTTTATTGAATTTTTCAAAATACAGTGCAGCTGTTTCAAATGCTTTTCAAATTACAGTACTGCACAAATTAAATTAGTGGACTGTGTACTATTAAATTCAAATATACTATAATGCGGTACAGTACTGTACATATATATTCAATTCAGCTCAATTTAATTTTATTTATAAAGCACATTTTCACAGTGTTATTGTCTCAAAGCGCTTATTGTAGTTTCCCTGCTGCATCTTGTTGGCTCAGATTTGGCAGTTTATCATAAGCATTGATGAGTCTATATTTATCATTGAGAGAAAATGACTTTCTTTGGCCCATCGTATTTTCTGTGCACGCAGCATTAGCCTCAGGTAACTAGCCAGAAGCAAGTGGGTTACCACAAGGCAGAGTAAGGCGCTCAAAGTAAAAAAAAAAAAAAAAAAAGTTTTTTTCTATATACTGTCATGTATAAAAAGACCCAAAGTGAACACTATAAGTGGACATCTTGATTACTATGAGCCAAATATTTAAACAGTATTGGTACTGGAATCATTCTGTCCCAAGCTTTTGATCCATGTAAGCAGTTGATCACTATAAGAAGTTTCCGCTGCATTAGGATTGGTGGGTGCTGAGGGCAGGCGGGAGGGGGGCGGTGGCTTGGGCTGGGACTGCAAAGACCAGCACCCTTAAAGGCTGTGCTTCAGATTTACCAGGCAGGTACTATCATGTGCTGATCATACATGGATTCAGTGGTATGCAGGCTGTTTGGGGCTTTGATATTCAACCAGTTTAGGCTATTATTTATTGCACTTTTGCACATTATCCTACAAAATATACTTTTTATGGGACAAACTTACAACAAAAAAACTATCACAACCAGTCCAAGTGGCCTTCATACATCAGTAACATGTTAGATGTAGAGGCCAACCTTGGCTTGTACAACCTGGGGGGCCCAGGACCACCTGGCCGCCACCATGACCCTCTCTGGTCCTGTGAAGTGAGCATGCACTGCTCTCCACCCACAGCGGGATCATCGGCACGGCCGTGGCCACGCTGCTCATCACAGTAGAGGAGATGCACGTCCTCAGCAAGAAGATGTTCTTCAACAGCCTGAGTCTTCATGCCAGTCGGCTCATGGACAAGGTGCGAGGTCCCTGAGACATCCAGGTCAACTGCCTGGGCAGTTGCTAGGGATTTCATTTACTTGGAAAAATATATCAAGGGATTTGAACCAGTGACCTTCTGATCACTGGCACAGCATCCTAACCCACTGAGCTGCACACCATCGGTCTAGTAGGCATCTGTATCAAGTGTGTTTCTCAGGGTGTAATAAAGAGATCAGTTACAACTGAAGTATATAAACACATTTTAAATGATGTGCATTGTATAAATGAGATTTAATCACCTGTCTTGCTCATCGTCTTTCCCCCATATTTTCTGGGATGTGGACTCTGTACCGTGATACGCAACAGATGGATGCCCTCGTTTAAGATTGAAGTTTTCTGGGTAAAAGAGGAGGTGCTGTTGATCTGGAAACCTTTATATAGAAGTTTCTGGAAGTCAACAAGGTTCCTTGAATCGTGGAGTTTCTCTTCTCTGTGATCGAGCTTGTGGCAGTCAGGAACATCAGCGGTACTCTCAGGGGCCGTAAAATTGGCAGCAAAATAAGGGCAGCCACGGCGGTCACTCACTGCGATCAGGCCTCAGGCTGCCGATCGATGGCAGCAGCTGGCTGCCTCTGCTCTGCGCAGCAGCTCTCCGATTGGTGCTGATTGAATCCTGGTGCCATTGAAACGTTACTCATTGCCCTCTGGCCCCGTTGATGTTCGGGACACAAGGTCCTCTGAATTGAGCCAATTAGCCAGATTTAGGTGCAGAGCTGTGAGTGTTTTTAACCATGCTGTTTGGAGTAGAGTGGCACCAGCACTCTATGAACTGAGATCAGGTTATTAAAACAAGTCCGCATATTATGGGATATATTACAGCTTATAGTATTAATTTTCTAATTGGCTGTCGATGTCTTGGGGATATTTCTTTGTTGGACGCACTTTGACTCCCGTTTTGGCTGTTGTTCTCACACGCACACCTCGGGCCACCAGGTGGAGCTGCCGCCCCCAGACCTGGGTCCCACTGGCTCCCTCAACCAGACGCTGTCCCTGCTCAGGGAGGTGCTGGCTTCCCATGACTCCTCGGTGGTGCCCCTGGACGCCCGCCAGGCTGACTTTGCCCAGGTAACGTGCCCCACCCCCAAAATAACTCCCACTGCTCATACCCAGCCTGATCTGCCTGATCCTTGCCTCCTTCCTGCTGAAAGTCCCTGAGTTTGCCCTCTCGATTCCCCTCTAAAGACAAGCACCAAGGAATAGGCATCCAAAGTACACCTGAGTTTACTTGAATATGTGTCCACTGTGGTTATTCTTCATTGAAATGTACTCTGTTCAGTATCGATCTCATTTTAAAATGGATTTTGTCCGTTGTTAATATCATCAGTCTAGTTTGTGTATGTGCAATTCGCAAGAGAAGCAGTGGTGATGGATGGATGGATGCTCTAAACTTGCACGAGCTGCTTTGGACTCTTCGTTCCTCCTGTCCCCTGTGCCAGGTGCTGTCCTGCATCCTGGACCCGCTCTTGCAGCTCTGCACGGTGTCGGCCAGCAACCTGGGCCCGGCCGATATGGCCACTTACATGGTGAACTCGCTGTACATGATGAAGACCTCGCTGGCACTCTTCGAGTTCACCGACAAGCGGCTGGAGATGCTCGAGTTTCAGGTTACTTGGGATGGCCCCCCTCCCCTTAAAACCCTCTAACTCCGGCTACGTGCAGCTCCACCACTCACCCTGGGGGGGGGGGGGGGGGGGGGGGGGGGGGGGGGGGGGGGGGGGGGGGGGGGCGGGGGGGGCCCCGCGGCCGCGCCCCGCCCCGCCAA
>JAODJX010000039.1:14073756-14085334 GCA_026776945.1 Isichthys henryi | reverse complement strand
CACAGGGATCAATAAAACGTCACTATTACTATTATTATTATTGCTTGGTAAAAGAGGTATAATTCCTGAAATTATACAGATTTTACTCACTCCAAAATATATAACTCACTATGTAAAAAAATTGTTAAATATATATATATATATATATATATATATACACACACATACACACACACACACACACACACATATACCTCTTCAATAGCTATATACTAATATATTCAGTTTTCTTTAATACATAATTGCACATTTACTTCTGCCATTTGAATAAAACGTACTGTACACAAGGTAAGAAATGTTTCAATGCCGTTTATAACGGTGTTTTAAAATAAGGTCACTTTCCTCACTTTTTGTGAAAAGTGCCACTTATAAAATGCGGATTAGAAACATTGTTTTTTTTCCTCAAATTGATATAAATTGGTCCAAAGATCTGCCAAGTTAAACAAGAATTAATTTAATATAGATTTTCCTCCATATTTATGAGAATTTTTTTTTCTGTTTTACATTTTTTCCTACAAATAAAAGCTAAATACAAGAATAATATTGTCAGTGTACCAAAAAAGCCAAGCATCAACATCTACATTTTTTTTTCCGTAGAACTATCTTTAACAAATACAAGGACATAAAAATCTCCACAACTCTAAAATACAATTTCTCTCATCATTGGTACAAGTACAAAAAAAAAAAACAATTACAAGAATGCATAGGTTATATACTGCGCAGAATTCACAAAGCAATCATTTACACTTGGTAATGATAAAGAATATTTTCACTGTCGTATATCTGTTAAATTACGTGTTGTTCAGAAAGGTTTATTTTGTCAGAGATTGCACTTGGTGCTCTGAAATGTCCGACCACAGCGTGCTTGTGCTACGACCACGTGTCAGGACTTAAAATATAAGGGAGTAGAACTCCAGCGAAAGTTTCATTCTCTGGCAGATAACGGGCACCCGGCAGGAGCAGTTAGCACAGCTAGCGTGGGCACAGTTAGCACAACCTGCTTCTAGAAGCCGAATCCCTTAAGTCAAGACCCAAAACCCGAAAAAAATCAGTTTGCGCTTTAACTGAAGTATGTGGACGCGGAATCGCTGCGATTTCATGTGTGTAAGCTGTAATCAGGAACAAGCTGCGATTTAAGAGTGCCACAAAAAAGGAAAAACGAGAGAGTAGGCTACATTCCATCCTAGATGTGTCATTCAGCCGGGCGCCTGACAGTCTTACAAAGCGTCTATCCTTGGCTTCGGCCTTGATTCTCCCATCTTGCCCCTCCATGTTGTACTGGGAAGCAGAAAGCGGGAATGTTGTCGCTTTGAGTAATTATTTCGTAGCTGAAGTTTTCATACAAAGCGGCCGACATGATCGTAGCTGGACATTTAACCAGGGCTGCGAGTAACTGGGTTCAAAGGTACAACAACGGGATCCTCCCCCAAAACTCAGCTGTGGTCAGCGCCCGGTGCAATACTGCGAGTGCTGATTAAGAAACAAATGGACGCTTTAAACAGCCACTTCATCAACCTATATTGTGATTGGTTAATTAACAGCGACACTGCAGAGCCAATCATCTTGGAAAGAAAATTTTTTAATTATACCTGCTCTTATGCTCACTAAGGAAATACCATTCTGAAGTAGAGGACTATTTCTGAACTATTTTAGATTCTTCATTGAACATGCCAAATTTATATTTAGTGCAATTAAAATAAAAATAATTTTAAAAAAATCGGCACGTAATAGCTTTCCATTACCCTCAAGCGTAGGAGCTTGCGGCCTTGTCAAGCAGAGTGCTAGGATTCCTGCTATGCTTCCAGATCACCTGCTGCTCTTCGGCGGGCTCAGAGAAGGTGGAGGAAGCTACCGCTGCCCTGCCACTGCTGGAATATGATGTGTGGATTTCTGCTGGGGGGGGGGGGGCACAAAGCAAAATGCAAGGATGGTAGCGTGTCACTGTACTGCCAGAGAAGGGTGTCAGGAAAGGAACGTTGGTAAGTGCCAGGAGGCAGAGAGAGAGAGCGAGAGAGAATCTTCATGAAATATACCATCGTCTGCATTTCAAATATATCTCAATTATTATTATACATTTCACGTATTTACAAAAAAAGTGTAAATAAAAAGTGCCTAATAAACAGCTTCACCAAAAAGCGCCTTCCAGCAGGAAGTGATATAAGCTCAACGTAAATAAAACATCATTCAGTTATTTTTCTCCAGATGTACATCTAAAATCTTTGGCAAAAACTGATTTGTGTTACTATTCTGTAAACTTGTTGTCTGAGATTAAAAACACTCAGGTACATCTAATATGGGAGGAGAGGTAATATCATGAAGTAACAATATCCCACAATCCCCATGGACTCATTCATTTACATAATTTCGGCCTCCATCACATCTAAAGCCAAAGTGAGGCTTTGACCCCCACCACTGCCAATCACTGCCTGCTCCACCCCATCTGGAACCAGTAAAGCATGATTTTTTTCAACAGTAGCATTGATGTATGCGTTATCTTTTCTCACAAGCTAGTTTTCCTTCGCAGCAACAGGTACAGGACCAAGTTAAAAACTATTTCAGAACAAAAATGCAGACCTGTTTTACTTAAGAAAAAGCGTGAAGTGTGCAAATAAAAAAGAACAGAGGAACAAGTCTCATAATGGGGGGAGTGAGCATCCTCACTTACTAACGGCTCTTGTGGTTTGATCTGATCAAAGCTGACAAGCAGGACCTGAATTACAAACAAGCAGCAGGCAGAGGTGTCTCAGCAGTGATCTGTGACTGTCCGCTTAACTGTGAAAGACGGCGATTCACAGGGAGCAAGGTTGGCCTGGGTGGCGACATATAGCGAGATAAAATGGCCTGCGTGTGTGCACTGAGTGACTGTGTGTGTATGTGAGTAACGGCATGTGTTGGTAAGTGTGTGTCCGTGAGTGACCGCGTGAGTCCGTGAGTGACCGCAAGTGCCCATGTGTGTCTGAATGCTGCCACAAATGGTAAGTCACGACACCCGTTCGTTCAAAAAAGTCCTGGTGGGGGTAACAATGAATTTAAAACAAGACCACCAATATTGAAACCTGCTGTTGAGAGATTGGCACTTGATTATTTACAATAAAAAATAAAAAAAAAAATCTGAACAGGTTGGTAAACATTTTCTGGGCAGGCTTTGAGTCTCAAAATTGAAGGAGAATTATGAGTCCTTCTTTGGATTGAGCAGAACTTCCAGTTCTGGGATGACTGATATTTTACATGAGTTATTTCTGCTGTAAATTGTATCATGTCTCAATAAGGCTAGGGGGGCTGTTATATGTTCACAACCCAGATAAGAGGGGGAGCTGAAGGTCAAAAGAATGTTTCATAGCCGACAAAGATAAATAAATAAAACCATGTTTTACGATCCACCTTACGTAATGCCCCTGGGCCAATGAGGCTGTGGGCCTATGAAGCTGTGGGCCAATGAGGCTGTGCATCAATGAGGCTGCGGTCCAATGCAGTTGAGCTCCGCCCCCGAGGATAAACTGTTACTTGTTTCTTTGAATGATGATGGAGAGAAAGTGTCTTAAGCAGCCAATGCAATAAAAAAAATGGGACAAGCATGGTCACATGAACCTTACCCAATGAGGTAATTTTCCCTGTGATGTTAGATAATACTAGATAACTGCATATATACCATATACCAGGTAAGGTCTGCGAATTTGGGGTGGATCTGTGTTCCTCTTCACTGGAGAGCATATCTGGACACCATCAGGGACTGTCGCACATGTGGGGGTCTCTACCCGGACACCCAGCTGTGCGTGGTGGTCTTCACACCATGGGCGAAGCCCTGTGGGGCCACCGTGGGGTCAAAATTGAAGTCCAGTGAGTCACCGTCCATAAGCGCATCATGCAAGATGGACTCCATGTCACAATCGAAGCCCTCGAAGGGCACATCCACTAGGTCGCTGGGCAGCTTCTCGTGTGGCTGTGGCAAACCGGGCCGCATGTAACCGTTGCCGTTGAAGGTGCAGTAGGCAGGTGGCACCCCCCCGCCAAGGTGGGCAGAGCAAGGGAAGGGCGTTGGCATGGAGGGCTTCTCGGGTGTCAGGTGGCTGGGGCTCCTCATACCGCCAAGGGGCATCAGAGTACGCCCATTTAGGATCACCTGCGTCGGAGGAGCTGGCCCGTGCAGGGGGTGAGTGTGGGGTAGGGGTTGCAAGCTCCCTTGGCCAATCATCTTGCTCCCGTGGCCCGCCTGGCTGGCACTATAGGAGGTTAACAGGCCTCTGGCTCCACCTGGCTGGCCTGCCGGCGTCTCCACCGAGGTGATGAGGTTGCCGTGGGGGTCGGAGTCTGACGTGAGCAGCTCTTTGAGGAGCCCGGTCTGGCAGCCATATTGGTTCAAAGACTTGCCCTTGGGGAGGGGTTGCATGGGGATGGGTGACAGGCCACCGACTCCAGGTTGGCCATACAGGCACTTGCGGTAGTCCTGAGTGGGTGGGGCCACCATGCTGGGGGAGCTATAGGCAGGATACCCAGGGCTGGTCTGCATCATCGAGGAGGGTGATGACTGGGCGGATCCTCCACCCTGCCCGGCTGCCCCCACCTGCGAGTTCTTGGGGGACAGCAGATTAAGGTTTCCCAGGAGGCTCTCCATGACGGTCTCGGAGCCGAGCGAGCCGGCCACCTCCGATAGGCTGGGCAATGTGGCTGCCATCTTGGAGCTGGGTCCCCCGGGGTAGACCATGTGTACATCGCCCTCAGTCAAGTCGTCCTGTTCAGCCATGAAGGGAGACAGGCGGCCGCTCAGTGTACTGGCGTTGGAGCCACTGCGCTTGCGGATGGGCCCCCATGTGTCAAAGTCGTCATTGCTGTGTGAGTTGGGGCTGCCTGGCCACTTGGAGTACTGGGAGCCGGGGCTCTCGGCACCACCCTCTGGCGCCCCCTGGAGCGACACCTGAACAGACATGCAATTACACCATCAATGCAGACATTCAGCTACCCTCTAAGCTACAATAACAGCAGGAACTAACTATAGACTATGATCAGTATAGGACGTTTAATCTGCAATGTATTACAGCGCTTGGGATAAATGACCAAGGGTTAAGATGCCGCAAGGTTTGCTGACTGAACACAGAGCTAACAGAGCTAACAATGTGCTAAGTAAGCACAATACAACAAGAGAAAGGTAGGAAACAGGCTGAAAGGCCAAGCATGAACACAGCGACTCAAAGCAAGGCGGAAAGCCAGGAGAGGAGGCTGTAGTTCGTAGTCACCCTAAAGTCCAGGGTTTATTTAATGTTTAACTCCAGCCATTAGCAAGGTAGCTATTTAGGACGAGTTGGTTTAAGAAGTGGCCTCCCTTGGAAGATGGATGGATGGATGGGTTGGGTTAGGTATACTAGGGGTATGGCCAGGAAGTGCACATTACACAGCCATTGCTCAAGCACCGTTCCGTAACAAAGTGTTACTACATCTTAGGTTTGGGGGCGGGGCTCTGAGAGGCTCCACCCACCTTCTTCTTGGCAGCCCGCCCACGGCTCTTGGCAAACTTGCTGTTGTTGTCCATGGAGGCTGCGCGGCGCCGGGGGGACTTGCCGCTCTTGCCACCCTCCGGGTTGAGCATCCACCAGGAGCTCTTGCCCGTGCCCTCGTTCTGGACGCGCACAAAGCGACTATGCAGCGACAGGTTGTGCCGAATTGAGTTCTGAAACAGAGATGAGACCAACACTCAAACTGCAATCCATAGCAAAAATTTCACAGTCATCGTGGATGCGCGATGTTTGAGTGCAAAATCAACGTGTTTCAGGGCTTATTTCTGTCTGGGGACATGGGAAGAATAAAGCCAAGAAGTAGCAAGCTTGTACGGGGGTCACATGGTCACATGTGGACAAGGTCAAAGGTCACTTCATACCTACATCCTAGTCAGAATTAAAAGAGCAACAGGGTCTTCTCATGAGCCATGCCACAGCGAGGTCCCACCAAAAAGAGTACATTCCTCACAGACATGCAAGAGGGATTCTGACCCTCCCCATTCTAAATCTGCAGCTGCCTGCATGTGTGGTTTCTTTCTGTAACCAGTCTAACCTAGTTTCACCTTTGCTATCCACCCCCCCCTTTCATCATTCCAGCCCAAACCACTACAACAGCACAGAAAGACAGAGATAACCTTCAAACACAGGGAAAAAAATATCTTATCAACATGTATAAGCTGTGCTACTCAGAAAAAAAATACTTCAATGGAAATAGTATTGTTTTATTTTTTTGCTAATTATGGAGTGTTCCAAAAACAGCCTGTGTGCAAAAAAAAAAAAGGCTTTGAGCTTTTCTCAGCATAGCGACGGAACAGCAAAGCATGTATGTCACTTCCTTCCAAAACACGAACAAAAGTGAGAGAGCGACTGGTTGCTCTGGGGTTTTTTGTGCGAAACTCCTCCATACAGTAGGAAACAGAAAACGAGGATGTTGTTGCACTTGTGCGTTCTGGTAGTTAAAGCAAAGAGCCTCGAGAACAAACGTCAGTGTTTCCACAGCCTTGGAATACGAGAAACAAAACACAGAGAGTCCTGGTACACAAACACTGTTTTTTCCACTTTACATGTTCGGGAATGAAGCTATTGACAGAATTAATGATGTTTGCTGTTTCAATACAGCCACAAAAGGCAACAGCCTTACAAGAAAACCAGTAAACTGGCATTTTCTTGCGCAGTTTCTGTGCTGTGACTGGGATTTCTGAGCATGGAACGAGTGAAACACAGGCCAAACTGAATTGACTCTGTGAGGTTCAGTGTATGTGCATTGGTGCACTGGAGAGACTGCATGCAGGTAAGATTGCGTGTACGCATGCATGAGTGTCTCTCTGCGCCCAAGGCAGTACTTCCTCTGAGAATTTTGCAATATGCCTGCAGCCTTTCAAGCGACACTGCGCAGCTCAGCTGCAAAGACCGAATGAATCTCGCACTGTTGCATTACCATGAGAGAAATTCAGCACCAATTTTTTTTCCCGAAATTCTACTCAGAATAAAAGAACTCTGAATTTTTCTACTGTGAATACACATTTGATATAACTACTTACCATCTGACTGTCAACCTGGTTGGGGATTCTAACCGATACGGTCTGAGAGAGACCCCAAGCTCACCGTGACTAAATAAGTGATCAGCAGACATCCTATTGAGTGAGAAGATGCTCTCATCCAGACCATAACAAGACTAGGATAAAAAAAGGCTCCCTACAGTACACCAGTGTAATGCCGCATAACAGGGGATGACTAAAATATGGCTTGGGGGGGTGAGGGGGGGCATTTCAAGATTTTCCTGCACAAACAGGAGTCGCGTTAATGGATGTCAGGGATCCTTGAGTAATACCCACTGAAATGACTCACTTCCCTACATCTGCTCAGCAGCTTGCAGCGTCACCAGGCTGGGACAGGAGGGTGGGGGGTTGGAGGGGGGGATGCGGGACTAAAGGGGCCGGGAAGCAAGTGGGAGGATGAGACAGNNNNAGGATGGAGGAATGGAAATGAAAGACCTCAGAGAAGCAGGGAAATGTGTCCTTAGACTGAGGGGGGGGGGATGTAGACAAATCCTTTCATTACACCTTGGAAAAAAACACCATAACTACACTGTGACGGACAAAAAGGTACACGTGTGCAGAACAGAAGCGTGCACAGCGTGTGAATGCACCAAATTAAGAGCGAAGGTGGCAGAGTTTGGCAAAGCCTTCTTTTCTAACTCATGCAGCCGACGTGAGTGGGACTGGAAAGAGGAATCGGAGCCACTGGCTGCATCAAAATGGGAGGATGCCAGTGATATTTCACCAAAACATACTGTAAAAACAAACGGAGAGAGACCTAAACACAGCCAAAGAAAGTTCTAGCTCCTCAGTGATTTCTCTGACGCTAAACCGAACACCTTATGGCCTCCTCTCGTTTATAAATTTCTTATGTTCTTATGTAGTGATGTACCAAATGATTACACAAGAGTGGTAACTAGCAAAGTTTTTAGATGAGTGTGAACTTTAATTGCACTGCAATAAGAAATATAACTCAATACTGTGTACGAGTGAAAAATGTTTATTTTACAGTTTGTTCTTAAACGCCCTGAGATTTCGGAGCTCCTGGGATTAAATGTGCACGGCTCCTGCTAGCAATGACAAAATAAATGCTTCTATTCATTGGGCCGCCCCGTTCCTTTCAGTACTGGTGCCACTGCCTCTGCTGGTCTCTCATGCAGGGAATGGGCCTGAGCCCAGACAGCGGAAAGGAGGTTGGCGCACAAACGGAACAAGAGCCACGATGGAACGGTGTGCGCTATGTCTGGGAAGGAGGGTGTCTGAACCAGAGTCAGATCAGAGCTCCAAGTTCTTGTTTGGTCTGTGCTGGTTGGAGGTTGGGGAGGTAGAGAACAGACTGGCGGTTTGAACCAGTCCAGAATCGTGTCTGTGCTCAGTTGTAAGAAACAGATCCAGGATCAGACTGCCAGGTCTGAGACAAGAGGGGAACCTACAGCTGACGCCATACAGGCTGTGCTTGTTCATCGTATTACGGGAACGACGAAAGGGAAATTAGAAAACACACCTTTACGTCATTTTCGCCCCTTACCTTGATCATTCGGATGTGAGAACAAGGGCCTTTGACAGTGTTTGTTTGTCTCCTGTCTCGGTATCAGACGCACACATAACGTCTAGACCAACATTATGACGGATAACCTGGTTTTCCAGGAAATGGAGACCTTGCACCTTATCACAGGTGTCAGTGAGACCGAGAATGTGTCAGGATCACGGGCAAACAGTATAAACCACAACAGTCTCCCCAGAAATAACGCACAGCGATCGCTGTGAAAGTGGCTGAACCCAGAGGAAAAGTGCTCAACTAGCATGTGAGGGATAGAGCAACGGGGATAATTACATGCTAATGGAAGTTCAAACTGCACATGGGTAAATAATGTAAATACCGGAAAAGTGCTTTGATTTCAAATTCCAGCAACACAGATCCCGCTTTTTTAATGTCAAAGCAGAGGACCTCATGTGATCTTCCGGTAAACAGGCTGCTGTGAGTCAATGCAAGAGAATTTTTTAGGGAGAGGGGACAGAAAAACCAAGGCCGTCGCAGAAGCATGGTATGAGGAAGCGGCCACATCAAAGGCGGGTGCCACGGAGAGCGAGGCTCACTTCCTGTCAGGTCAGGAAGGCGGTCAGGTCAGAAGGGGAGAGAAGCAGCTATGGAATGCCGGCCCGGGATTTACACCCCCCCTCCCCCCGGAGGCTGATTGCCGCGTCCCATGCAGGGGGGGGTCATTTTCCATGCAACATATCAGCAAATCCTCCACTCAGAGGGATGCGGCCATGGAGACACCGTAATGACAAAATGGCAATAACCGTAACACCTTACCTGCATGGATATGCCGGCAAGGTTTACAGAAAGAGAAGGCTCTCCCATAATCACACGTGGAAAATTCATGTTGGCCTGTAAGTTTATAAAGTTTCTCCTTAAACATCAGTTCCACAAAAGGTGGAGCTCTTTAGGTGTCTGTTGAAGGTATCAGACCCAAGAGTCAGTCGGCCCCCTTGCTCTGTGACATTGTCGTTGAGACTATAACTCATAACCCACCATACAAACGAACTGAACAGCAGCCTTTTCTTGTGTATAAAAAGCAGAGATGGATAATTCAGGCCCAAAAAGTTAAAAACCCAGACCAAGATTTTACTTCAGCCAACCAGTTGAGTATAAGGAGTCATGGTCACACAATATTCAGCTGGTTGGTTGGTATAAAATCACCAGTAGGGGAAGGAATCCCTGTTCATGAATCTTGCTTGACTATCGCTCGACTTCACTTTGACGTAACTCATTTTGCATTATACGCTTGAAGGAGGTGAGTAGAGTCCTGCTGTGGCCCAGTTTCAGCTGCCAATCCCTCACTTTTAACTGCGATTTACAACCTTCGTAACGCAATATTCATACAGGCAAAAAGCAGAGGGTGTCTTAATCAAAACGGCATTTTGACTGAAAGCCAGTGAATAACAAAACCACAGCCATATCTGTCTTTCATTTATGTCTAGTCACATAAATGTGGCCTTTATTTTAATGTGTCCATCCAGCTTCTAGCTGCTTATCCAGTATACAGTTGGGGAGGGAGGAGGGGGGTCTGGAGCCTGTCCCAGGCAGCATAGGGGCACAAGACATGGGGACGCCCTGGACGGGCTGCCAGCCTGTTTTAATTTAACCACCCTAAGAAACCCCAACAACTGGCATGACTTTAAAACAATACTACGCACATAAGAACAAAAGCAGATTTCATAAATTATGTGAACAAACCATCTGGGGGCCCTTGAATTGTTTTAGCTAGAACACACAAGGTACTAAAAGGAAAATGACAAAGGCTGTAGTTCTTTATAAGCCTGTGTACATTTGTTGTGGGTCCTACTGTATTCTGTCAGGAAAGGCTGGGTATTTGGGGGTACAGGGGCTGGCTTTGAAAGGCTGCTTTCTGATGCCACATAAGAAGGCACTGTCTGCCTTTTAGAGATGCTACTCTGGGTAAGAAAGGCTGCCAAGCCCTGGATCCCTGTGTCAACCCCGGGGCTCCATTAGTCTGCCTGAGGCATGCTAGGAAAATAAAGCAGCAGTTAAATGCACAGCCAAGCAAAGACTTGCATATTTCTTTTGGAGAGGAGGCAAATAGCAGTAATTACGCCTGTTAGTGCTTATTATAACTAATAAGATACATACTCTCACATTTAATTATGATGGTTGAGTCACAACGTTGTGTATCAAGCCGACAAACAGAAAAGTCAGTGATAAGGCAGCCTGCTGATCTTTCACAGGTGATACTAAGTTACAGTAAGGCATACATGTTCAGGCGGTTAAAATGGACGTCTTGCATTTATATCTGCATATGAGATCAGCTCAGGGCAATTATGCTAGGAATAAACTTCATAAAAGTAAATTGAACTGAACTGAATGTTTAGCTCGCTAAGTAGCCGACTAGTCCGCTATCCAGTGAAGCTGCTAAGGTTATTAACTGCTGGCTCTCTGCGCATGTTTTCGAACGTTTCTCTAACATTTCACTCAGACGTAGATTAGCTTCTCTCAGCGCTCGCACAGAGGCTCAGGTGACCCGTGATACCAGCGACATTGAGATAAAGTCCAACCAAGCCCCAGCCACGGTGCCCACTGCTGGTGCCCCAGCGGGCTGTGGGCTCCTGAGACGCCCGTAGGTGGGGTGAGTTTTTTTTTTTTGGGGGTATGTGGAGGCTGGTTCCTCCCACAGTGGAACAATGCAAATTTTGTTCCTTTGCTGTGGAGCTCCTGATTGGCAGGTTTGCAGAAAGACTGCCTTCAGTCAAAGGTGGTGCCTGAGGACTGCAGCTTGGCCACCTTCTGAGAGAACCTCTGAGGTCTTATGTGGGACTTCATACCTCACATCTATCGACTTTAAAAGATGCAAATGTGCGATTATACAGAGTAGGGGGTTTCTGTTAGCAGGGACAGCTGTAGCATTATACATGGTTCAGACATTTCCGCCCCCAGGATGTTTCTTACAGTTACCCACCAATTGGGGGGGGGGGGAGTGGGGTGGAGGTGGGGGGGTCCACTCACTGTGGTGACACAGTTCTGCGAACTCA